>JANSVA010000003.1:29552483-29574461 GCA_025504915.1 Erythroxylum reticulatum | reverse complement strand
TGTGCAAAATTAAACAATTATTATATGCATGTCATAAACTTAAATAAGACATACAAAATTCAAACTTAATATTTACATAACATATTAATACCCAAAATTGATTTTAGAATTAAAATCATAACATCATAGGTTAGGTCTGAATTAACCCAATTTATTACTAATATTAAAACAAAATTAATATTAATAATTTTTTTAAAAAAGGAAATTCATTGTCTTTAACCTCCAGCCAGGTCGGGCGTAACCCGGCTGGAGCCAGTCGGAGCCTTGACGCTCCAGACCAATAAGGGACGTCGGAGCTTGTATGGATGCTAACCTTGGGACGACGTGGACGACACGAATTGCAGGAGATATTGAAAACCCGACCATGCAACGCTTCCGGAATGACAACGTTTGAAGCTTCACATACGGTTGTCATCCCTCCTCCTCCTTCACGGTCCAGACAACATCGCGTGCACCAGGGATGACTAGAAACACGACTCTAACGTCTCAAGGAGGTCCAAAAAGTCGAAAACTTAACAACCTTAAACACATATATATGCGGCAGAAACTTAACCAAAAATAGAGTAAAACAGAGGAAATATTTCGGTGGTTTCTAAGGCAAGATAGAGGCAGTAGATGCTCTGATACCAATTGTTGAATCAAGACCTAACAGTAGCATGCATTTCATACAAACATTTACGTATAAAATCCATGCATATAAAGACCATATATAACCGTATATATATGTGAAACAAACAACGGAAAGTTAACAGAAATACCTCCATCCATTGCCTTCCACCGTAGATCTGAGAAGTTTGGAGCTCTGACTTTTCTATCCTCTTCCTTAAGCAAGATAGATGGTGTACTGAAGCTTGGAAAGAATAGGACCCAAAGCTAACGGTTTAAAAACCACTAAAACCTACTCAAAGCTTTGGCCATCACAAAGACAACGAGATGGGTAGATCGGCAACACAATAGAGTGGGTAGGGCTTCAAGCTTTTAAATGGACCATACTAATAATTAGGAGATAAACCTTACACAAAACCCACGATTCAAAATGAGCAAATCATGTAGGAGAAGGACCAACATGTAATCCCCATAACACCGAGCAAAATAGAGTTCCCATCTTTGACGGTGAGCGAATCAAGCCTTAGTTATATAGGTGTGAGCCATTTTTTCAATTGGATCAAAGATGGAGAAAGTAAAGGTAGGTATGGCAATTCTTCACATAGGTGAACAAGCACAGGAGTGGTACAGACTTTACTTACAGAATCAGAACATAACAAAGGTGGTGGATTGAAAGGAGCTCACAAACGTCCTTAAACAAAAACAGAAACCTTAGACGATCTAGTGGGAGATTTTAAAAAGCTAAAATAGGAACGTTTGGTGCTAGAAATATTGCACCAAATTTGATCACTATTCTAATTAGCTATTGTTGTATGAGGAGTACTTGATTGGGTTTTTCTTGAAGGGTCTCAAACTAAAAATTCGAGTAACAGTGAGCTTACATGAACCACAGTCCCTACATAACACATACATGTTGGCAAGGAAACAGGAAGCAGTAATGATAGCGAAGAGGATCATCTTCTTCTTTTGAGGAAACACATCGAGGAACATGAGCTCTGACGGTTGTCACAACTCAATTATAAGAGAGCAACAAACATCAAATGTAAACAGGAGTGTCATGCCAGATGGTATACTACCTACTCTAATGGCTCCAAGACATTTGACTTCAATAAAAAAATTTTAAATCCCAAAACACAATAGCAGCAAGGAATTTGACAATAAAAGGTCGCAAGACTATACTTTTGGTGCTTTGAAAAATACAACCCAAGCAATAAATGTAATAAAAAATTACAACCATATGTGGTTGTTAGAGACGAAGACTTATTAAAAGTAATAATGGAGGGTGATAGGGACAAATGCAAAGATGAGTAGTTAGAAGTTGACTATCCAAATGTATCCATGCAAGCGATGATGGCCTAACAGGCGAATGAGATTGTAAACAAATGCGAGTAGTGGGAAGGTATCAAAGGAGAATGATTAACATTATGATAGACAACAGAAGTACCTATAATTTTTTGGATGCTTTGATCGTGAAGAAGGGTGATTGTGATATCAGGAGCATCAAACCGTTATACATCACAATGGGTGGAGGATTGCAATTGGTATGTAACCAATGTTGCATGAACTTCACGTGGACAATGTAAGGCATTCAATTCGCTATGAACACAATAGTACTATTGTTGGGAGGGTGTAACGTCGTGTTGGGAGTTCAATGGTTAATGGGACTGAATGATGAATAGTGTAACTTCAAAGAACACAATATAACGTTCAACTGGGAGGGCCAAGTAATCACACTGAAGGGAAATCCAGATAGAGGATCCAAGTTGGAATCAGGTAAGGACTTCCACCTGACTTCAACACTTAAGAGGGGGGCAAAGATACAGCTCACTTTTCCAATAAAATGCCAACCACAACAATTGGAGGTAAAGGGAGATCAATGGAGTGCTTTTGATGAAATTAATGATGTGTTGTGGGATTTTGCTGTAATTTTCAGGAACCTAACGAACTACCGCCTAACAGGAAGCAAAGTCATCAAATCCATTTGAAGGAGGGAGTGGAATCCATTAACATCCGACCTTAGAGGCACATAGGAGCTCAGAAGGATATCATCGAGCAATATGTGCAGGACCTGATGAACCAAGGATTTATCCGACATAGTTACAGACCATATGTATCACTGGTAGTTCTCATCATAAAGAAAGACAACTTGTGGTAGATGTGTGTGGATTACCATGAACTCAATAAACACACAATCAAGGATAAATTTCCTATCACCTTGATAGAAGAATTACTCAATGAACTATATGGGGCCAGTTGTTTTACAAAATTGGATTTATGCTCAGGTTACCATCAGATCTAAATGCAACCCAAAGACATTCTAAAAATATCATTCAAGACGCACGAAGGACACTGTAAATTTTTGGTAATGCCTTTCAGCTTAACCAACGTGCCATCAACATTTCAGAGACTAATGAATGAGTTATTTAAACCACATCTTCCATACTGGTATTCTTTGATGACATTTTGATTTATAGTCAATATTCACAATCACATACAGAACACCTAGCTATAACAATGGAAATGATGAAACACAATCGTTTATATTTAAGGGGAAGCAAGTGTGCGTTTAGAGCAAGGCATATTGAATACCTAGGTTATAACATATTGGAGAAGGGATATGGATGGAAGGAAGGTGAAAACGATAAGAGAGTGGGGGAAACTGAAGAACTTGAAGGAACTCAAATGCTTTCTGGGAATTACAAGATAGTACAGGAGGTTTATCAAAGGGTATGGGTTGATTGCGAGGCTATTAACATAATTATTAAAGAAAGAAAAATTATTACAATAGAATTGGCAACAAAAAGAAAACGAGGCTTTCAAGAAGTTGAAGGAAGCAATCATTATAGCATTGGTGTTGGCACTTCCAAACTTCTCAAAACCTTTTATTATAGAGGTCGATGCTAATGGGTTGGGCATCTAAGCAATGTTACAACAGGAAGATCATCCCATCGCCTACCTTAGCAAAACACTAGCTCCAAAGCATCAAGGACTGTTTATATATGAAAAAGAATTTTTGGTTGTGATCAAAGCAATCAAACAAGTGGCACCACTATCTTAGCATCAAACCCTTCATTGTCTAAGCAGATCACTGAAGTTTGAAGTACCTATTGGAGCAATGACTATCTACACCCTTTCAACAATCATGGCTTTCGAAGCTACTGGGGTATGATTTTGAAGTCCATTATCATAGTGGAAAGGAAAATTCAATAGTTGAAATCTTGTCCAGATTCACCAATGTCAAATTATTGATGGTACTAGTGTTGCAGATACGAGGGGGATTATTAAAAGAAATAAAAAAGATAATAAATGAATCATTATGTACAAGATTTGATTAACAAACTATTGAAAGGAGAAATCAATTCAAGCACGTACGAGTGGAAAAATAGGTTGTTATGTTGGAAGAGGAGACTGGTGATAAGGGCAGACATTGCTCTTAAAGAGGCAGACATCACTCTTAGAGAACAATTGATCTAAGTAAGTCACAACGGGACGATATAAGGGCACACTGGTGTGCTAACGGCCACAACAAAATTACAGAACTTAGTCCATTGGAAGGTTCTAGCCAAGGATACTAGGAACTACATAAAACAACACATGATATGTCAAAAAAATAAATATGACACGGTAGCTTATCCAGAGTTACTATAACCTCTTAAAATCCTTGGAGGAAGTTGAAGAGAACTCAACATAGATTTCATCAAAGGGTCGTCAAAATCCAAATGGAATTATGTGATACTAGTAGTGATTGATAGGTTTACAAAGTATACCCATTTAATTTCAATTAAACACCCTTATTTAGTAAAGGACATCAAACCATTATTCCTTAATCATATTTTCAAACTACATGGAATGTTGGAGGCAATTATCAGTTATAGGGATCCCACGTTCTTAAACAAATTCTAGCAATAATTATTTTATGCCTTAAGGAGTTAGCTTACATATTTGACAACTTACCACCCATAAACAGAGACGAAGGTAGTTAATAAGTACTAGAGACCTATTTAAGATGCTTTTGTGGAGAGACATCCTAGGTGTGGAGCAAATAGATTCCTTTGCCCAAATGGTGATATAATACAACATACCACTCAGCCATAAATACAACACCCTTCGAAACTCTATAAAGATGCTCTCCACCTATCTACACTTTGTACTTTACTAGTGACTAAAAAATATTGAAGGTAGATCAATCGCTCAAGGAATGTGAAGCAATGTTAGAAATAACAAAGTTCCACCTTCAAAGAGCATAAAATAGAATGAAACAACAAGCAGACTCAAAAAGTTTAGAACGGGTGTTTGAGGTGGGCGATTTGGTCTTACTGAAGTTACTTAAGGAGGTTTATCAAAGGGAATGATAAAAATTTACGTAAGCGGGATGAAGAAGAGAAGCTAGAAAGGTTATCACTATTCTAAAACTTCCTGGATTAAACTATATTGATCTAGGCTGTTTTTGATAAAATGGTCTTCATGAAAGTTGTATATCTTTCTTTTATCTTTCCATTGATATAAAATTTTCAATTTTTTGAGTTCTTTATCAAAAGTTATGAAGGTTTGAAATATGAGATTTGGTGAAAATGAAAAAGAAGAAATGCACCGTCGTGCTTGACTTTAGAGATAATAGGCAATTTGTACCATCGTACTTCGAGGAATAAAGAAAATGAGGCTTTTTGAGTTAAATGGATTTGCACCGCCATGCTTATGCATGGCAATGACTTTGGTGAAAAATGGCAGTTTGCACCCTTGTGCTTAAGCACGATCGTGCATTTGAGGTTTCTCCCTATATTGAATAGTCTTGCTTCTTTTGATCATAACTCCTTCTCTAGACCTTCAAATGACTTGATTCTTAAACCATTGGACTCCTAATACATTTCTCTACCTCTCCAGAGAAAATCATAGCCATATGAATTGAATTGAGAGAGATTAAGTGATAAACGTAGGACGGGTCTGACTTGTGCTCTCACCCAGTTTTTGTCTTTATCTGTCACACCCATGACTCTTGCACACTCATGTTCCTCTCACACCCAGGACTCCTGCACCGGTGTGTTTTTTCACTCTCACACTCGTGAGTTAATTGTAAGAGTGATGTTTAATTGTCTTTTCATGCTACAGTGCTCCTCAATAATTACTCTCGTGCAAGCTAAATTGTCTTGCTTCTTTTGACAATAAATTCTCCTCTAGACATCCAAATGAGATGATTTTTTTATTTGGAGTAAACTAAAGGCATAGGAATACAAATCATCTGAAGAAGTAGAATTGTGATTCAGTCTCTAAGATCTTAAAATTCTGGAGAGAAGTTGTTCATAGTATACTATTTTGGACAATAGCAGTCCGAAAATATTTGAAGTATATCTTTCAAACCACTAAACCAAATTGAACGATTTTGGTGTAAATGGAAACATAAGAAATAGGGGAGCATGTCTATAGAAGAAAATGTTGCAAAATGACTTCAGTATCAGGGCCAAAAAAAACATGCAAGGTTGACCCGAAATGATGTTTTTGTCGGAAAAATTTGAAAGTGAGCAAGGAGTTATGACTTTTGATTACAGTAGGTTTATTAAGTCATAAACTTTAGTCTAAATCAGAATTAAGTGAGTTTTATAAAAGGGAAGTGGATAAGAGGCTAAGAAATGGACAGGTGTCCAAGCTTTAAAGTTAAGCTTTAATAACCTTAAAAGACAAGCTACTGTCGTTGTCTTCATCCTTCTTGAAGTTTCTTTCTCTAGTGTTTCTTCAACACAGAGTTTCTCATCAAATTGACACCATAATAAAATATTGGTTTTTCCTATCCATTACCACTTCCACTTTGTTATTTCTTTCTTCTAAAAATCGAACCCCCTGTCAACTTTCAGGATATTGTACTTGATTGCATGAGGAATTAGGGTTCACAAGATTTTTGCAGATGTTAGAGCTTCAAACAAGTAAGCTTATTATGATTATGTATTTTTGTATGAACTGAGGCATGCATCGTGAGTTCACTGTAAAATGTTTAGGGAATAGTGATACTCATATTAGTTGAAAAATGAATGAGGAGATTTTGAGTGTGCCGTACATGTTGATTTTTTGATTTGATGATAAAAATGTTATGAGATGATGTTAAAATGAATTTTGGAGTTGAAATATCTTTGTAAATATGTATAGCTAGGTGTAGAATCTTTTTGAAGAAAACAGTAATATATATATATACACGCCATATACGTGAGTTTTGAGCATTTTAGAGATGAACAAAAGAATGAGTTTAGAGTGGAAGAATAGTTGTAAGATGATATTCTGAGATGAGAATGACTGATTAGAAATGAAAGTTTGAGGAAGAAGTGAAGAAAATGCAGAAGTTGAAAAATGCAGAAAAATGTAAAGGTAATATGAGTGAGTGTGATTTTCTATTTTTTTAATGATTACGAAAAATGATAGATTTTGATTTGGCAGTGATAAGTTAAGCTGAAATGAAATAAGAATGAAGAGGAAATATTGAGAAAATAAGCTAGAAGTGATAGAGTAAGCAAAAGAGATGAATTAAGATGAAAATGATGTTGAAGTCTGCTGGACATATACAGATGCAGTGTTTCCATTGAACATGCATCTGTATTTTTTTCCATATCTTGGTCTATAGATATCCAAATGGGATGATTTTAAGTTCATATTAAACTAAAGACTTATGAATATATTTTTCATAAAGGAATCAAAATTGAATTTTGTCTCTAAGAGTTTCAAATTTAGCTCGAAGTTGAGTTTATGGATTCTATCTTGCTTTGGTATTATCTGTAGTGTTTTTAGCATAACTTGCATAATATGGAACCATATTGCATTAAATTGATTTAATTTGAAACTTGATAGATAAGGGAACAACTTTGTAGAAGAGTGTTTGGCCTAAATCCTACATTTGCCTTATCAAAATTGCCATGAAATATTGACTTGAAGGTGTGTTTTTAGAAGGGCCAGAATGAAGTTTGAAAAGATGGGAATGCACGATTGTGCACAAGCACGATCATGACTCTTAAGGGGTCACAAAGTATCTCACCATCGTGCTTAAGCATAAGGGTGACAATGGAGAAGCAATTGCATAATGAAGGAGCAGTGAAAGTGGACTGATGTGAACATCCTTCACACTTTTAGCTATAACTTCTTCTTCTGACCTCCAAATGACATGGTACTTAAACCATTGGATTCGTAACACATTGGGTATTCATTTACAAATAAAATTAGATCCATCTGAAATCATTTAGAAGAGACTGATTGATATAATAGGGAAGGAATTGATGAGGAGTTCTGGAAAATGATAACTAGACTTTTATCACTGAATATGCTTTGGTATTTTAGGCATAACTTGTTATTTAGTTATCCAAATGGAATTATTATTAATTAAGATTAAAAAATAGACATAGGTATATAATTTTTATGAAGAAATAAAATTCCAATTCTGTCTCCATGGTTCCATAATCTGATTTGAAGTTGGGTATAGAATACTATTATAGTTAAGGAATGATCCAAATTATTTGGAGTATAACTTTTGGAATTTTGAACCAAATTGAATGATATTGGTGTTATTAGAAAATTAAGACAATAGGGAACATGTTATTAGAAGAAATTTTTGCCAAATTATCTCATTTTCATTGTCTAATTGATCATGGAAAATAGATCCGAAGGTCTGGAATTTTAGATATTATATGATAATATAATGTTAGAATAACAATAGTGAATGATTGTTGGTATTAAAGTTCCAAAGACATGTGTATAACGGAGATGAAGGGGTTCATATGATTGAAGTGATGATTCAAGAAGAGGAGTAAAGTGTGAGTATAGTGTATCTAGTAAAAGTGAATGAGAATTTGATTTTATTAGAGCAAACAATGCTAAAATGAGAATGACCATAAGATATGAAGTTTGATAAAGTACCTGGGATTGTCATTGAGCATGCATTGTACATAGTTCATATACACAGTTGTGCACAAATAAATACTTATAATTGTACCATTAATAATGTGAGTGCAACGTGTGTCTTGCATAAATGGGTTGAGTAGGTTAAAAGTCTATATTCAGACGTTTTCAGAATTTGGAAGCAAATGTTAATCTAGAGCATACTGTGAGTAGACCTAGATAGTCTCATTTCATTGTTTGTTTTGTTTGAATTTCTGTATTGATTAACTATTGAATGCTTATATGAATGTGATTGATTGTGTTGAATTTTAGACAGAATGTCCCATGATTGTGAAATGTGGATGAGATATTGAAGTCCTACCTGCATGTGAATGTGACGAACTAAATATTTCACGATATGATTGATTGAAAACGTGAGATGCATTCCATACATGAATGCATGATTAGATAATGGGAGTTGTGACTAGATTAGCCACCGATTAGAGCTTAAAGCTCAAAGTGTGAAAAGAGACTCAAGCTCAAAAAGTGATTCAGAGCTTAAAGCTCAAAGTGTGAAAAGAGCCTCAAGCTCAGAAAGTGATTCAGAGCCTCAGGCTCAACCTTTAATAAGCCCGGTATCCACAATAGATACGGAACAATTTAGGCACTTAGTCACAACAAAGTAATAAATGAAAAGTGGGTCTCATAAACATTGTATATGCATAATATGAATGATTAAATTGTATTAAATGTGAAATATGAAATGATGTGAATGTGATTTATGTGTTATATGACTAGGTGAGCTATCGATGATGGTCACTCATTGAGTTTGCAAAACTCACCCAAAATTTGCAAATATTTTTCAGGATCAAAAGAATACCCCATTAGGCAAACGGGAGTATCCCTACAGCATATAAGTAAGGGATAGAGGTCAGTATCAGTTCGTGTCTGCATTGTTTTTCTTTCTTTTTGTATGGAATTGTATATTCCGCAACTTTTGTATCAAATTATGTATTCTGAAAGTTTCGTAAAAAGGTGTACATGATTTATGTTGTAATGTAAAGACTTTATGACTAAAGTGCTTTGTTTTTGTGAAAGGCCCCAAATGGCTATTGAAAATTCTGTTGATTGTATTGTTATGATTGAAAAAGTTTGCGAATATAACGGCCTAATTTGGTTATGGATTTTTGAATATTATATTTGTGGTTTTTAAAAAAAAATTGTATTTCGTTTTGACTGATTGAGTGTTCTAGCATGCCACCCTCGCGGGGCACGAACTTGGATATCACTCATGATATCGGGCAAGTTTCTTGCGGAAGTGGGGTGTTACATCATGAGCTACAACTGTCATAATCACTCAAAATGTATCCTACGAGGGTACAAGAGAAAAGGTAACATTAAAGTTAGCCTTTCTATTTGAGTGAACCATTAGGCAACTGAGCAAGCTTATAAACCGCTAAAATTTATCCCGAAATCCTTTAGGTCTTGAAACTTATTTATAACTAACCGGTTTACAATTCTGCTGCAAATCAACTAACTCCTAGACCTTACTATACTTCATGGCTTGCATCTCATTAGTCATCGCATCCCACCACAAATCCACATTGGGTCCAGAAACAACTTCTGTAAAAATAACTAGATCTGCAACATGTCTAACATCATAATCCTGTTCACCAAGTAGACTATATAATCAGATGACATAGCAGGTCATCTCATTTTAGTGGATCTACGTAACTATATTAGATCTTGTACTCTTAAGAGCCTTTATGTGTACAGATATGGGTTCTTATTCCTGTATAGGCACGATACTAAGACCTAGATCCATTGAATCTAACTGTATAAGTGGCGGGTCCGTAATAACTATAGTATCAATCCTGTTATCATCTAAAGGGTCAAAGGAACCACCATCATCATAGACATCGTATTAAAAAAACTTAACTATTTGTGATTCCATTATTCTAGCTCCTCTTTTCTCTACAGTAAAATCTATAGCTTTAAAGTGGTCGAGATATTTAACTAAATAGCAATGAGTAGAATGAGCTTATAATTTGTCCATATAAGGATTATAGTATCTCAGTAGGGTAACCCCATACACTAATACATACAAGGCTAGGTAACCACACTTATAAATAATTAGGTAGATTAGTCTTGTTCTGCATTGACTTCTTCTTGTCCATTAGGGTGCGATTATGTCTTTCGATAATGCACCATTTTTCTCAGGACTACCCAGTATAAATTCTAACTGATTCTATATATCTGGTAAATGGATCTTTTCATATCCTAAAACACCATGTTTGCCATGATACTCTCCTCTACGGTTGATCTGACACTTTTGATTAATTTTTCCAATCAGTTCTCAACCTTTAGTCTTAAGTAAAAACATATAAACTATAATAGGATTAATCATCAACAAATGATAGAATACATTTAGAATTACACAATGCAACTATATAAGGTCTTCTGATATTCGTACATATTAAACCTAATAAGCCAAAAATACAAGTTAACCTCTTTCCCCTTATTTAAGTCAACTTACCACCCCTGTAACAGTCAACACATGATACCAGATAATTATAATCTAAAATTGAGAGAATGATTTCCTTAATCAATCTCTCAACCCTAGCTCTACAAATGTGGCTTAACCTTTATGTTACAACATTTATGGCTTATCATTTATTAGGGTCCTCTTTCTTGACTTGTTTGGCAAGATGTGAAGAAGTATATATCTAGTTCGGGATAAGACACATTTTATACTAACCATATGATAAGAAAGTTGTATCATTATGTTTTGCATTAAACAACAATTGTATAACATAAGCATTAATTACAAAACATTAACTTTCTTTGTCCAAAATTGATACACAGATCACATATAAATGTATCGTGTAAAAACCAAAATGAATTTTGTAGTAAGGTTCAGTATATACATCCCCTATCGATATCACATTTGCTTCTTCATTGTTGTCAACCATCATTATCTCCTATTTATTTGGCTCTATCCTAAATATGAACCCCTGCATTGTGGAAACACCTTGATCAGATGCTCTACTATCTAGTCACCAAGAGCTTAATGTGAATATTGCCAAATTAGATTCATAAATTGATAAGCCAAGGAGTTACTTGATGGTTTCAATCTTTCCTTCTAGGCCTCATACTGTTGGTTTCTTTATGTCCACAGGACCTTTACTAGTACTGAATTGACCAACATCAGCATGTGAAGAAGATTTAGACTTTCTACCTTTGATTTTATTGGGCTTTAACTTTGCCTTCCCTTTAGTTGCATCAAGGGCTATAGGAGTAGCAATATTGAGTTTCTCCTCTTAAGCAACATAATGGGTAATCAAAGCATTGAAGTCGTATTCCTCATCCAACGAATAGTATGTCAACAACAAATTACTAAACTCTAGAGGGAGTGTACTCAGACTCTGGTAAATTATGAAGACATCAGGAAGAGGAATATTTAGTATCTTCAATCTACTATGAAGATGGATCACTCTTGATATGTACTGCATCAATCCCCCTTCTCCTGTATACCTCATGGAGAATAATTCTTTTATCAAAGTAGTTATCTCAACATTAAATGAGATCGTGTAACTCTGTGAGACATTATTAAAAAATTCCTTTGTTATGTCTATGTCTAGAAATCCACTTAGTAGATGGTCAGGATCTCTTAACGCTCATCAAGCAAAATTTTTTAGACCGATCCCAGGCTGCATAAGTTGCTTTATGAGCTCTCGAACTCATGGACGTAGGTGGAGATTGCCTATCTGTACATATGGCCATATTAATTTCAGCTATCTCCATAACATTCAATACATCCTTTATCCACTTCCTCATGTTGAAGTGACATTGTGATTGTTGAACGAAAAGGTGACGACAAAATAACAATGCAAACATTAGTACAAATTCAGGATAATAGCAACACTTAAAGCCATTAAATAGTATCTGTATCGAGAATCCAATCACACATATTATAAAATACCTTTGGGCTGAATACATAATATATGCAATTAGACCTCCACATAAAAGTGATTAGAGTACAAACCATCAACTCTCACGACACTACCACGTTTGGGCGAATAGATCATTTAAGCAACAATTTTTCTCTATCTAATGCCTTTATGCATATCTCAAAATCTTATGTAAGGCCAACACCTTTAGGCAGAATAACCAAATATAAGACTAGAGACATCCCCCAATATGTAAGCAGAACAATTCAAAATACTAATTTGAAATGCCACTTTGGTGACTACATCTTTATCAGCACTCAAAAGGTTCACAAACTCAAAGGATACATCTATATATTATCCTTAGATTCTTTATGGGCATATGGAATGTGATAATGTAACATCAATAAATGCAAAACCCAAATGCATAGTCTCATTGTTGCACACTAGTGCTAAAGACGTTCTCTGAAAACTTTATTTGAGACTTTCATAGTGAAAAAATCTCATTAGATTGACTATCCTGCATTACCGAACACTGAACCGACCACTCAAGACATGAGAACCTCATGTATCTCCCTTATGGCAAGTTTATTTCGAAAAATTCAGTTAAAAAGACATAAAATGTCTTAATTCCTTTTCCGAGTGACTATAATGTGATCCCGAACACTGAACATGAAACCCGAGGGATAAAAACTTGAAGTATCTCCCTCATGTGATGTCTGAAGCATGAAAATTTACTCGAAATTGGCTTCAGAATTTCTTATTTCCTTTTTATAGATTTAAACTTTAATTTATTACTAATGTAATAAATCCAAAAAATGGAAAACTCACTTTATGAATTTTTCGGACCCAAAAACTAACCCAAAACACCTCAAGGCACCCTTATAGAAAAACTAAAATTTTTTGGTTTCTTTGTCCTGTAATGTGTTGAACATCCGCGTCATTCACTAACATCATAGCATCCTACAGTGTGCTGACGTCAACATCTGTGTCATCCACTAATGTCATTATGATGTCAGCTGTGGGTGTCTCTGAAGGGCACGTGCCCATCTAAAGCACCAGGTCTAGTGCATGCCGTCTAATGCGTGTCGCGTACACGCCATGACCCAAAGACATGTCAATCGACGCTGGCCATTGAGCCCCATATGCCAAACAAATTCATCCGGTGCTACATGTCGACATTTTTGACACATGTGCTAGACACGACTGCCTCTCCTTGCCACTGTTCACTAGTTAGTACATGCGCTTGACGGTGAGGCACATCCTTGCATGGAAAAAAGCAATTTTCGATGCGATTCAGGTCTATTTTTCATGCTCTTATGCTCATTTTCACCTCGTTTCTTAAGGCTAAACATATTTATAGCAATTTGATGCAATAATAAGCAAGAAAAAAACTAAAAAGTTTTTGTTTTTAATCACCCAATCACATCATCGTTCTGATACCATGTGTAATACATAACAGGACTTTAGTTATGTATCTTGGATCGAACGTGAAAGAGATAAATGAAAATATGGAAAAAATACCTGATTTCAGTTCCATAACTTCAAATAAACTTTTTGAGCATAACTTCAAATAAACTTTTTGGGCTTGAAATGAGTGTAAATCCACCGTTGTCTTCACAGGAACTGCTCAAGGGACATAGTCAACGTCTTTCCACAATTTTCTCAAAACGTAAGCTCTCTTAACGAGTTAGAGAATCATAATGCTTACAAATGAAATGAGCAACTGTAGGAGATCTTAACCTTGATATATAGCTTCCATTTCCAGTTTCCCCATCCTAAGCCCAATATAGGTCCGGTCTATACTGATTGAGATCCATTTTCCTTCTGGACTTCGACCTATTGACTTAGATCATTTATTGGGCCACTTTATTATCTTTATCTAGGTCAAATTACGTAACTTAACTGTAAGTTATTAAAAACTGATAAAATGCAATTAATCGTTGTCCAACCTTATGGAAAACGTCAAAGATATCCATCACACCTTTGTTAAAAAAATAAATCAAAGCTAAGATGCTTTTTTTTTCTTTAAGTAAAACCTAGATTTTGAAATGAGTTGGCTAACAATATACTTTATTTGATTAATATTTAACTTTTAAGATTTGAGATTTTAGAGTATTAGATAGTTGCAAAACCTTCAACATAAAGAAAGAGGTTGTTTTCGTGACTTGAACCTATGATCTTATGATCACAAAGGAGCAACTATATCAGTTGCTCCAAAGCTCACGCTCACTTAGCCAACATAACAAGGATAAAGGAATGTAAATCATGGAAATCTAATCCATTAGATTCTTTGTGCACGCATAATTTATTCTATGATAATTAATTCCCCTTGAAACATTGTGTTTCATAACCTACGAAAAAATTTCATAATTTTCTAAATCTCTATCACATAAAGACGTAAGCAATATAAAAGTTATCATATAATATATAGACATTTATTGAACCACAGATTTAAGGAGACCTGCTTTCCCTGCCTTGTAAGTTTAATTCTCTAAGATGTTACTTAATTTAACACTCCCTCAAGACAAAACAACCTTATAAACCTCCAATAAAAAAAGGAAGGCCTAGAAATTTTTCATCTTGAAAGTTCCTAGATACACAAAGAATGGATGAAATAGAATCTATATAACAAATGTAGAATCAGAGAGGCACCTGTACATATCCTACAATTATAAATTCATCTTTTCCTGTACATATCCTAGAATCATAAATTCATTCTTTCCTATCAACTTTGGACAATATAGTATATAGTCCTTCTGCATATACTATAAAGAGATACGACAAAAGAGGATCGTTTTGCCACTCATCAATTCACCGTTTAAGTTAATTAAAAACTGAATAGAAGAGATAAATAACATGATCAGATTACTCAAGTTTCTATAAAACTCAATTTGAGAAGGATTATATGGAGGAAAAGCTAATCCATATAGTTATAAGCCTTGATAATATCAATTTTAAGAGCCACATGACTCACCTTACCCTTTCTTTTACATTTTATAAAGTGGAGTAATTCAAAAGAAACTATGGTTTGAAATATTCCTACCTGAGATGAATACGGACTAAAATTCAAAGACTAGTTTAAGCAAAATACTCCACCATCTTGGACATTACCTTATAAATTAAAAAGAGCTATTGGTTTGAAGCTCTACATGGATTAAGGCTAATTGCGTTTTGAAGTCAACACAAGTGTATTATCATTCAATAACACAATAAGATTACCATATTCCATCCTACCCATGCAAGCCTAAAAAATATCCTAACCAATTACCTCCCAGTATTTCTGATAAAAGGAAGGATTAAAAGTTAAAACCATTTGGCTTTGGATACTTGTGTGAATTCTTTTAAAACATGACTTTCGTAAATTCTTCATGCTTGTAAGGAGCCATCACATCATTATCCTTAACTTTAAAAACCTAATATCATCCAAAATGCCACTCGTATGAGCCAATTTGTATTGGTCATATTCCAATCAAAATTTTCTTCAATTAATTCATTGAGTTTCAACATTTTTTAATTAAATTTGTGACCTTTATAAGGAATATCCAACAAACTGCAATCTAAGATTGCCTCATGATAGCCATTAAAGTACCAATTTGGACGAGTTTCTCCTCCCTTCTTATCCTCCACATTCAACAAATCATTGAAGTTAGCAATTATGCATCATGATAGTAATGATTGTCTTGATAGAGCTTGTAAAAATGTCATGTCTTCTTTCTACGAATCTTTTAAAGAAATCCACAACAACAAGTGAAGCACCAATAAGGAGTACTTAGAGACAATAATCACAAGATCAATACGGTTATGTGAGTAATAAGGACAAATTTAGTACCTAAAGCTCCCGTTTTGTGAGGGTTGAGGGCATGGTTATGAGTACCGTTTTATATTGGATGAAAAATGGAATGGTATTAGTTAAAATAGTACTAGCCAAAAAATGGAACGTTATTAGTTAAGCGGGGTTTTTCATCTAGTACTAGCTAGTATACGATCGGTCCCCCCCGACCCATCTGCATCTGCTTCTTCTCTCTCATTTTTCATCTCTCTCCCATACACTCTCCAATCTCCATCCTCTCTCTCTCTCTCGTTCTCCTCTCTGGTGGTCACTTCTCCCTCTTCGACCGGCGACAACACCACACCACTACTATACACTTTCCTCGGTTCCTTCATGCCACCACCACATGCCCTTCTCAGTTCCTTCACTCTCCACCGCCGTCCATCGTCCACCGTTATTTGCCACCACTACTTCTAAAGTTGCCACTCGCTAGATCTAGAAAAGATCCATATTTAGACCCGACCCGACTCAAAAATTCGAACCAAATGCATTGTGAATTTTTTGGGTGTGTTTTTAATTGTTTTTCTACTTAATTACATTTGTGAATTGTGATTGTGAATGGGTTGGATTGTTGGAAGTTGGAATTAAATTGTGTGGATTTGTGATTTGTGTTGGGTTGGAAACTTGGAATTAGATATTTTGATTGGAGTTGAATGAATGATGCACGATTTTTTTTAATCTTGTTGGTTATGATTTAATTCATTCATGGTATGGCTATGCCTGAATTGAGATTTGAATTTTAAGCATACCATTTTCATTTGTAAGTAATCACAAACTATCATCGTACAAAAGAAACATGACATTTAGGCATTGCAAGAGTAATTATGAATATGATTCTTTCCAATCTACATATTAGAAATTTATAAAATTAAAATGAATACATTTTAATAATTTCTTCTTCTTTTTATGTTAATGAAACTTAACTAAAATTTTCTCTATCTTCTTTAATAAAGAATAAAGATAAATAATTAATAATAATTTTCCTCAATTTCAAATATTAAATTTAAAGCATTGCCTGAAGAAGTGTTTAAAGTTTTGACATTCAATTTGTCTTTTCCTTGGAGGAATATTGTAAATTATATAAAATATTGGTTGCATTCTTTCACTTCTAGAAAATAATATCTTACAATTTAAACGTTATCTTTTAATAAACTAAACTCCTTGTTACTTGTATATATTATACAAGATATCTCAACTTCTTTATTAATTTCCAAAATCAAATCTAAATAAATTCAATACCTTGAAACATAGTCAAGCTCCATCTTCTCTTTATTGTTGATAATAAACTTGAGCTTCTATAAGATAAGTGATTGAGTCTATGTCATAGGTTTGTGGATTAGGCAGAACTTAATGGTATCAATTGAAATCATACATCTATCAATTCTTTCATTTTCATGAGACTTCATTGTCATGATAAATTAATATGTATTTCTTCATTAAATTGTATGCCACAAAAAACTAGTTCAATTATTTTAAGTTATGCATAAAACTTACTTCTGAAAAATAAGTTCAAATGTAGTTCATTATAGTGAAGCTTAACATTCAACCTACCATGCATGAAATTTAATCATAAGTTAATAGATCTTGTTACCTCAATCATATGTGATGGAACTAATTTCCTTTTACAAGCTACAAATGTAAAGTCCTACTAGCAAGTGTGTGGTTTTGTTGGTTTCTGACTTAATGATGAATTGTGTTAGATAAAATTAGATTGTGTTGGATGAAATTGAATTATGTATGACTTTGATATATGTATTCATTTATTGTTATATATTAATGGAAGGAAGTTCAAGTACTCCTGATCAAACTGCTTCAAGAAGATACAATAATCCAGTTTGGGCTCATGTTGCATTGGTCCTGTAACATCCTGTCCCCATATTAAGGGTTAGAACCCAGATTTTAATAATGGAGAGAATAGTAATGGGAGAGTTAGAAAAATTTGCATTTCATGCTCAGCAGAATGTCAGCATACATACATGTGAATTTGAATCTTTGCATACATGAAAATAATTGTACATGCACGCATTGACATTTTGGGTATATTGAATAGTAATGGGATAGATTGAGGATTGTGGTTATAGTGAATGAGTAGCATGAAATGGAGTAGAAAGACTAGAAATAAAATTTAAGTGTTGGATTTACTGAAAGAAAATACGTTGGAGAAGTTTACTGAGAATATTTAGTATGGGAGTTTTAGATAGTGGAGTAGAAAGTTACGCTCTTTATAAGGGGGAGATGTTCAGGAGCAAAGATGTATCATCTGTAAAGATGCATCGTCTATAAAGATGTATCATCTGTAAAGACGTATCATCTGTAATGACGTCACATCGTCTGTGATGACATCATTTCATCTGTAAGGATGTATCATCTGTAAAGATGTATCGTCTGTAAAGACATATCTTCTATGATGACGTCACATTGTCTGTGATGACATCATATCATCTTAAGAGTTGCATCATCTTAAGTTGACTCTGCTTCGTCTTAAGAGTTACATCGTCTTAAGTTGACTCCACTTCGTCTTAATAGTTACATTGTATTAAGTTGACTTTACTTCGTCTTAAGTTGACTCCGTTTCATCTTAAGAGTTGCATCATCTTAAGTTGACTTTGCTTCGTCTTAAATTGACTTTTGCTTCATCTACTTATTACTCCATCTACTTATTGCTTCGTTTTCTTTCTGATTTGTCTTCTTTTTGGCTTCATCTGCTTATTGCTTCATCTGCTTATTGATTCGTCCGCTTTTTAGCTTCGTCTGCTTTTTGTTTCGTCTGCTATCTAGTTCGTCTTATGTGGATAGAACCTTGTTTGATTCTTTTAGCCATAACTTTGTCGCCTGACCTCCAAATGACCTAATTTTTAAAGCATTGGATTCATAACACATTTCTCTACCTCTCCATAGAAATTATAGTTTTTTTTTATTTTTACTAAAAAATATTAATCTAATCAAAGTAAGGGTATCGATTGGAAGAGCATGAATTGGATATTTTACTGAACATGTTCCTGTATTTTGATGATATCTGGATCTATAGGATTCTAAGTGAGATAATTTTTGATTTGGAGTAAACTAGAGACATAAGACATAGGGGAACATGTTCTAGAAGAAAGTGTTACAAAATGACTTCAGGATCGGGGTCAAAAAGAACATGTAAAGTTTAGCCGAAATGATGTGTTATGGGAAAAATCTAAAAGTGAGTAAGGGGTTATGATTTGTGATTACAATGGTTTTATTAAGTCATAAACTTAGGTATAAATTATACTTAAGTGAGTTCTAATAAAGGGAAGTGGATAAATGGATAAGAAATGGACAGGTGTCCTAGCTAAACTTAAGATTTTTGTTCCTTTGAAAGACAAGCTGTTGTCCTTTTCTTTATCTTTTTTCGAAACTTGTTTCTCTAGAGTTCCTCCAACCAAGAGCTTTTCATCAAATATTCACCAAAGTTAAACCTTGCTTTTTTTTATTTGTCATCACTTCCACTCTGATATTTCTTTTTTCTATTCCAAGAAAAACCGAACCTCCCTATCAACTTTCAAGTTGATATACGTGGGTGTATGAAGGATTAGGGTTATGTAATTTTGCAGAGATTGGAGCTTCAAACAATTAAGTTGTTTTGATTTTGCATTTTTGTATGAAATGAAGCATGCATCACGTTAGCTCACTGTTAAATGGTTAAGAACAGTGATATTCAAATTTGTTGGAAAATGAGTGAGGAGATTTAGTGTGCCGTACATGGTAATTTTCTTTGGATTGATGACTGAAATATTATGGGATAGTGTTAAACCAATTTTGGAGTTGAAAGATCAATGAAAATGTGTAATGGCGTGAAAGAACGATTAAAGTGATAGTTAGAGGAAATATTGAGTTTGAAGCAGAAAGTTGATAGTGATATATACATAGTTATATAGTCTATTTTCCTCTTCACTAGTCATATATAGGATTATATTGGTAAATTAGTGAATGAGTTATTGATATCAAACTACCAAAGGATTGAGGTTATAGTTCAAAAAACTGATGAGAGATTAAGTTATGAAATGAGATGTACAAAAGATATGAAGTTCGTTAAAGTACCTGAGATTGTCATTAAGCATGGATTGTACATAGTCCATTTATACATTTGTACATAAATAAATGCTTATACGTGTGTAATTATTAATGAGTGTGCAATGCGTGTCTTGCATAAAGGGGTTGTGCAGGTCAAGTGTCCACATTCAGGCGTTTCCAGAATTTGAAAGCAAATGCTAATCTGGAGCGTACTGTGAGTAAACTGAGATGGTCTCACTTCATTGTTTGCTTTATTTGAATTTTGTATTAATTGACTACTGGATGATGTTATGAATGTGATTGATTATGTTGGTTTTTGGATAGGAGGTCCGATGATTGTGATGTTTGATTTAGATATTGAAGTGCTACTTGAATGTGAAGTGGATGAACTAAGTGCACTTAAAGTGATTGTTAAATGTGTTCTGAATGTGTATTTGCATATCAATGAAAGTGTGAATTCTCAACTCTAATGTTGAATGCCGGACTAAGATCCGATGATATGGGAAAGTGATTGAATGGGATTATGAAAATGTGAGTGATGCAATCCCTCTCATGCATGCATGAAATATAATGGCAGTTGTGACCACAGTAGCCACCAAAAAGAGCTTAAAGCTCAGAAAGTAAAAATGAGCCTCAAGCTAAAAAATGATTAAGAGCCTAAGGCTCACTATGTATAATGAGCCCTGTATCCCCCATGCAGATAAGGGACAGTTAGCAATGAGGCCGATATCTAATGGATACTGGATAGTTTAGGCACTCGGTCACAACAAATTAACAAATGGAAAGTGAGTCTTATGCACACGGCATATACATAATATAAATAATTAAGTGTATTGAATGTGAAGTGTGAAATTGAATGTGAAATAATGTGAAATGTGATTTATGTGTTATGCGACTGGGTGAGCCATCGATGATGGTCACTCATTGAGTTTACAAAACTCAGCCAAAATTTGCAAATATTTTTCAGAATCAAAAGAATACCCCGTTAGGCCAACGGGAGTATACCTACAGCATACAAGTAAAGGATAAAGGTAGAGATCAGTTCGCATCTGCATTGCATTTCTTCATTTTGTATTGAATTGTATATTCCATAACTTTTTGTATTAATTTATATTTCCAAATGACTAAAGTGTTTTGTATTTGTGAAAGGACCCAAATGGCTATTGAAAATATTTATGAATTAAAGTGGGCCCAAATTGGTTATGGATTTCTGCATATCGTGTTTCTTGTTTTAAACAAAAAAATTTATACCAAGTTTTGACTCATTGAGTGTTCTAGCACGCCACCCTCAGAGGCACGGACTCAGACATCACCCATTGATGTTGGGTTTGGGTCTTGCGGGAGTGGGATGCTACATTTATGTGGTGTTAAAGCCCAGAAGTACTATCTCATATGAGCATTTTGAAATATGTGTTAAGTCACATGCATTTTAGTCATGTCATAGCAGATAACGGCAACTGATCCCTAGTATGAGTCACATGCATGAGCATTCCTTAAGAGTCTGAGCTGTTAGAAGCATTAAGAAAATGATGATCTGACAGAATGTGAGAAAACAAAAGTTTATGGACATTTTGAAAATGAGAAATAGTATCTGGTTTTACATGATAGATAAAGGTTCACCACAATGGTATATGTACCCTTAAAGGTGATATAGGTGTGAATAGGTATATTGCCATGGATTGATTGAGGAAAATGGGAATATGAGTA
>JANSVA010000003.1:29531242-29547104 GCA_025504915.1 Erythroxylum reticulatum | reverse complement strand
CTTTGGTCGATTGCCAATAGCTACGAATATATTAGCCACTGAGCTATGTAGCTCACCCCACTACTCCCTCCTTAAGTGCAGAACAAGAAGGTTAGCAATCCTTGCAAGGCATCAGAAGCTCCAAGTTATTAGAAGCTTTGCAACTAAGTTAGCTCAATCACTTTTGGAAAGCTCCATAAGCATGTTAAACATTAAGCATCTTACATACATTGTAATCGTGTTACGCTTTTGTTTTAATGTCAATATGTAATTAAGGCTATATATGACCTTTTGGTTGTTTTAGTAAAAGAGCTAGAACTGAAAAGTTCCTCAAGTGTATGTGCATGTTTCTTTGTAATTATTCATTTCAAAATTCAAGTCTTTTATAGGTGTAGAAATCATGTGCCAACTTCGGGGGCAAATCTAGGCTCGACTGAGGCAAAATTAGTCAAAGTTATCTTTTGGAAATTATAAATCTTCCTTTTATCTTTCCAAGGGTATATAGTATGAAATTTTTGGACATCAGAGTCAAAAGTTATGACCCTTATAAGTGGAGATGCTAAGGAATGTAGTCCGCTTCATCTTATGTTAGCCTTCTGCTTCTTCTTAGGTTGACTTTTGCTTCTTCTTATGTTGACCTTCACTTCCTCTTAGTCATGAACTTCTTCTTAGTGACTGTTCCTGAACTTCTTCTTAGTGACTGTTCATGAACTTCTTCTTAGTTACTATTCATGAACTTCTTCTTAGTAATTATTCATGAACTTCTTCTTAGTCATGAACTTCTTCTTAGTTACTGTTCATGAACTTTTTCTTAGTCATGAACTTCTTCTTAGTTACTGTTCATAAGCTTCTTCTTAGTTTTGCTTCTTCTTAGTTCGGCAACAGTAGAAGTCAGTTTCTCTTGGTGGGGGCACACCATTCTTGTGGGGTATGCGCTCAGATGTCTCTTAGGACGTCGGACTCGTGACTCACAAAGACGGAATGCCCAACAATTGATGTTTGAGTTATGTTAATGCGTATTGTAGATATTTAAGTTATGTCAACGTGGATTATTGATGTTTGAGTTATCTTTATGCGGATTGTTGATGTTTGAGTTCTAAATTTCCAATATCATAGCCCCTGATAGAAACAAAGGGAAGAAGACTAAGTGTGTTATTTTTAGGAAAAGTATGAGAAAGCCAAAGTGAACAGAGGAATAATGAAAATTCCTTACAACCAAACCTCCAAATCATTTGTTGTCCTGCGAAATGAATATGTAAGCTCTTTGTTTACAAGTTATAATTATATTAGTAAATTGTATTTTTTTCCCCATAAAACAGAGTTAAAAGGAGCTACATGGAGAAGAGTGTGATAAGATTACACTCTACAAATTGACACACTATAAAGAAGGTAAATGGTGGATGTCTAAAGAAGCGCACAATAACTATGTAAGCATAAAGTTTTACTTAAATTTTAAGTTTATTTATTTATTTAGTACTAACTAATAATATTTGAATTGAATATTGTTTCCCCCCCTAAATTTTAGAATAAGATGCAAGAGTTGATGCAAACATCAATATTTAATAGAAATGAGCCAAATGTAGATGGCATTTGCAACAAGGTATTCAGTACACAATTCAAATACATCAAGGGACTTTGGTTTGACCCTAAGCCAACTACTTTATCCTCATCAAGACCAGCATACATCCAGTGTCTTGAAAAGGAAAACAATTAAAGTTGCTTACAAAAATTTAGCCAAGAATGGAAAACACCTAAGAAAATTACTTGGTCTTTATTATGTAAGCAATGAAGATGGAGGCGAGTCTAATGATTAAACTAATCTTTTTATTTTTTGTTTTGTATATAAGTATTTTTGAAGTTGTAATTAAAATATTGTACACGATCAAATTTAATGACATTTTATTTTTATATACAATACTTCAAATTTTCAATTATTTTTATATAACAAATTAACAACAAAAAATCTAAATATTATATACAATAATATGGATTAAAAATATCACGAATAATTATAATTAACATGGTATAATATTTTGGTAAATTTATATTAAAAATTTAACTATACTATACAATACATATCTAAAAGCATTTGGTTGCATTTTTAAAAATGTAACTAAAAACTTTTGGCTACGTTTTTAATTGGCAACGTTTTTAAAAATGTAGCTAAAAACCTTTGACTACACTTCTAGAATCATAGTTACAAATAATTTGTACTACGAAAAGTAAGCGTAGTCAAAACATATTTACGTCAATTTTTCAAAATGTTGCATATACTTTTTGCTACGAAAAAAAGCGTAGGAAAAAAAATGTTAGCGGTGATTAGGGAAAAACGTTGCTTATAGTTTTCTACCACAAGAATTTGGAATTGTTTTCTAATACAAATCGTTGCTAATAACTATTACCGTCAAAACAAATCATTGCTAAAAGTCCTTTCTGATGTAGTGTTAACAGCAAGACCAAAAGCTTGCAATCGGATGGAAGGAGAATAGAGCTTCGTTTCCAGCTTCACACGCCTCCTACGCTCTGTCCAAGTTGACCAGCTCAACCAAATACCAACCAATGACAAGGTCTTCTTGATGTCAGTTCAGTGAACTAATGTTTGTGCTGAAACTGGTGCATGTGGAGTTAGGGGAAGCCAGACCCTCTAATCCTGGAATCCTTCAGAATTACTTAGATGGTGTCCTGGAAGGAACTTTAACATATATTCCGCATCTATTCGGTCTCAATGAATTATAAACTCAATAGTGACTTGTGAGCTCAAGGGAGTATTGGAGAATGATCTGCAATAATAGTCTAAGGCTCCAGCTTTGCTTTAGTTCAGGCTCTAAGGGCAGAGGTTAGTTTCGGCTCAAGAAGCTTAAGCGCGAGAACATGTGATAGCTCGAAAGCCTGTGAAATAAATAGAAGATTCAAAGATAGTAAATTCAGCGGCTGCTTGAACTTCCCAAAAATTTATATGGAAATAATTTATGTTGAGATTATTATTAGAGTATAATTGTAAATTCTCAGTGCGGTAAAATCATTGCTTTATATACATTTGATCTCAAGATCTAAATTAATAATACATAAATATATTAATAAAAATTCAAGTCTTTCTCTTGTATATTCAATTGAAGAGGTACAAAATATATGGACCTCTTTTCAGACACAGTGTGAATGTCTCCGTCACATATACATATAGATCCTATATAATTTTTTATTAGAAATTGCAGTAGTAGTCTATCATTACTAAATTATATATGATCATGAAATTTATTATAGATTAAATAATACAAATTTCATAATTAATATCAATTCAAATTCAAAATATTTTCTCATAGACAGCGTTCATTGTACTAGTTTACAAATGAAAATAATTAATTCAAAGTCTACTAAGCCTAGGTTAAATTTTAGTGTATTCCGTAATAAAAATATTAAATTGCATGAAGTGTGATTGCGCATGCTTAAAAATATTATTAATATAAACGAGAGCATGATAGTGTACTAAATAACAATCATCATTAATTAACTTTGTCATATATTATACAATTAGTTTCAATTTCACTTACTTTATATAGGATTTAATAACTTAAATGAATTTATAATTTTTTAAAAGCTTTGAGAAAAATGCTTTATTGATTTTTAATTATTCAAAAAGCTATTTAATTTCTTCTAGACATTCGTTAAAGTAGTAGCGAAATATACACAGTACACATAAACTATTTAATTGTTATTGACCTAACATTTAAAGCTTCTCTAAACTAATTTACTCTAACTCAAAGAAATAATTTATTAGTTATTTTAAATAATTAGTTATAATTGTAAAGTTAGTTTTATGTTTATTTCTGTGTTATTTTTAGCATAAGTCGTCTAAGAGAAGGAACTTTTTAAAAATTATAAGAAATTACAAAAAATTTAAAGATGAGAGTTTTTAAAATTACATAAAATATAAGATAATTTTATGTCTTTTACCTTAATGAAACACACTATTTTACTAATGTAGAAATAACACAAACATATTTTACTAATATTAAATGATAATAATCACAAAATCAATATAGTGTGATACACTCAGGTAACATAGAAAATAGAATAATTATAGATTACTAAATAAGGCAAGAGATTAAAAAATAATTATATTATAAATAAGTTCCTTTGAAAATATACTCTAGAATCGTTCAATTGTTGAAGAGAATTAATCGATGTCCTTAATTGTAATGTAATATCATAATGTCACGTTTTAAAAAAATTTTTAGTTATCAAGCACTTAAATTAAGTACTTTTAACAGGTGACATTTTTTATGGTTATAATTGAACAATGCAATTGAAATGCCACTAAAACCCAACAATTAAATCAACTACTATTTGAAATGAAATGAAGTAATTATAACATGCATCAGAAAAATTGTTTGTTAAAGTGTTGCACCCTACGATAATATAAAATGTAGTATGATATAGACATCATCATTAGAACACAGAAAAACAGTTGAATATATATACCTTATTGTCCAAAAAGATTTCATACATCAACATATTATCTTTTTTCTTTTTCTTGTCTCTCTATAAATTCACAGTTGAATATTCTTTTCCTTAGCTTTAATTGGAACATTAATTATTTAAATCATATTGGTTTTAATATGAAAATTAATAAATACAATTACTTCGTATTACCTAGCTTCATTACTTACTAAAATTTTAATTTGGCTTATGAATTGATGTGTGATTCACATTTAATGCCGCTTGATGCTATTTAGCAATGTTGTATTTACCTATATGTTTGATTAAGTATCATCTTAACAATAGGTTCGTTATAAAGCTCAATTAAGGTACAACAATTAAAGGAAAAAGATCTTAAATCTATCGTGTTATTTATAATATTTTGATAAAAGTTCATAAATGTGGCTTCAAATTCTGTGGTCAAAGTCGACACATGCAAAATGTCCAAGTCAATCTTAGAGATGGGGTTCATATTATTCATTGTTCGTCCTTGAAAGTTTGTGACCATTGATTTAAAACCCAATCAACTAGGGCAGCTATTAAAGCATATTACACAAACATAAAAGGAATGGTATGCAATTTTTGAATCAGAGAAAATAGATCAAACGGCCAACATCATTCTGACAAATTCTTCGTAATTAACTTGACCATCTCCGTCCAAATCGGCTTCTTTTATCATCTGTTCTAGCTCTTCTTCTGTCAGTTTCTCTCCTAAACTGATCATTACATGCCTCAACTGCACTCAGCAAATCAAGCTAAATAAGCCATTAACTAACAAATCATGAGTACTAGCACCACTAATGCAAGGCTTTAAAGAGAGAAATCAGGCAGAGTTCAAAAAAATCACACTTCCTGAAGTACTGAAAGAAATATAAAGCAGATTGATTGAGGTAAGTTCTTATGTGTCGGAAAACCGACCTCATTAGGTGAAATATAACCATCCTGATCTTTGTCAAAGACTCTAAAAACTTCTTTCAATTCCTCTTCAGCTTCACTCTCCTATGATAACCAACCAAAAGCAATGTTATCATTGGAAACATGCTTGGGACATTAGCCAAATTTACGGTTTTGACTTATTAGATAGACATTTTTACCTTCATTTTTCTTGCCATGAGATTGATGAACTCCCCAAATTCTATTGTTCCATTCCCATCAACATCAACCTCGCTAATCATAATCTGCAACTCATCTTCTGTGGGATGCTGGCCCAATGACTTGAGTGCCACGCCCAGTTCTTCCAATGTTATGCAACCTACAGCAGCAGAAATTTGAATGCAAGATCACGTCAATATAAAAAGTTGATTATCATCAGACCTGTTGCAATGCCTACGATCCTTGCTAACGATTTTCGATGCACCAAAATGAAATTTGTGATCTTGAGTTTAACCAAGAAAACTTAAGGTGAAAAAGAAACGAGTACATCTGTGGCTTGCTAGACCTACCGTCTCCATCCTTGTCAAGTAAGCAAAAAGCTTCCCGGAACTCAAATATCTGGTCCTCAGTCAATGTTACTTCTCCCATACTTGATTTTCTCAAGCAAAATTTGATTGCCCAGGAACAGATAAATGGAGAGGAGAGGCTAAGAGAGAGAAGAAAGGTGGTGCTAGCTAGAGAATGCTTAGATCTTAATACTGCAGAGGTACCCCTTAAACAACTAGCAGTTGGTTTATATACATACGAAGTCTCAAAGTCGTGTTATTGGGTTAAAAATCAGTTCTAGTCCCTTCTTGCAAGTTAGAAGGTGGAACTAAAGTCGTCGGATACGCATGAATGGTTACGCTATTTTTCTAGAACTTAGAATTTGTTGCATAGTACTTTTCAAAAATGTCAGAAGTCATCTTTGACCACGAATTAAGGATGTTGATAGTGATATCATTTGTATGATCCATGTTCTTACCATTCTTTGGCTGACCAGAACCTTTTACTTTTATTTGTGCTTATTCCAATCACATTTGTATTTACGAACCACTTAGCTACATAACTATAGTCAACGTTATACAACAACGAAATTTAACAGCTAGATGTTGATTTTGAACCCACTTATTAACTGTGGGTCGAATCAGGTTGAAACCCTAGTTTTTTCTCTTTCAAGACAATCAAAAAGGAAAAGATGTTAACCATCCATTTGGTCAGCAACATGCTGCATGACTTAAAACTTGTAAAAATTGGTAGAACTGCTGGTCCGGCCCCCTCCAGAGGACACATACATGTACGAGAGTGGTTGATGAGTGCAGTAAGTCCTTTTTTTTTCAGCATCCATTAGTCTTCATAATCGTATTTTCTAACTGAAAGATACCATGAAAATGGAACTCAGAGAACAATAATATTGGATCAGTTGGGGGCAAACCGAAGATGTGTAAGTAATATTTATGAAAATGGATAGACCATGTTATGGTGGCATGAACATATACGCACAGTCCTAAATTTTCGCAAGTTATCTAAAGACAAACAAATAAAGACAATTAGTCAGAGCAAACAAATAAAGAACATCTATTATGCATGACAAATTTCAACTAATCTTGTACGGCATTCAGGCTTCATTCAATTGGTCAGAGTAAACAAATAAAGAACATATATTAGGCATGAGAATTTTCAACTAATCTTGTAATTGGACTGCAAGTACGGCATTCAGTCGATGAAATGCTTAGGTGTAGACACTTAGTTATAAGATTATATCAAGTAGTTTCCTACTCAAATAATTCATGAGACATAAGAAAATTACGATGATATCATTAACAATTATGGATTTTTAATTTTAAATTCTTATTCAATATTTATTTCCAATTGATGTGTAAATTGATCTAAGAAATTTATAAATTGAAGAAAAAAGTAACAATATTTTATTTACTGCACCTAATAAAGTTTACTAAATCACCAAAAATATAAGAAATTTATTTAAATAATTTCTTACAAATTTTGATATCTAAAAATTATGGTCTTATATTTAGAAAATGAAACACTATTATCACACATAGATAACAGCAAAGATTATTGTTAAAACATTAAATGTATATATTTTCTAATATATACTAAAATAATCTCATGTGAAGCTGTAAGGATCAAAATCTGAGTTGACTCTGTACACAAATTGTATATTTGACAAATTTTATCTTATTGTCCAATTTGTGTGTTTACAGAAAGCTTGACTCTTATAATACCCGATTTTAATAAAAAGAAAGAGGAGGAAATAAATGTAAAATAGGAAAAAGGGAGTTTTAATTTGAAACAGCAAAGACGCCCCCCTTTCTCATTTTTCTCCTCTTATGTTCATGACTCTTTCATTTCTTTCACTCATTTCTCTTACATCACCCAAAAGTCACCTGAATTCTTTGATATTTTTAACAAGTCATTGACTTAGGGACGAGATTAACAACTTGGGTGTTAAAATTTGTAGGTGGATTCATAATTTATGAAGAGTTTCCAAATACTCTTTACTAAGAGAGCTTTGTTAGTGGCACATATTGAATTGACACCTAATCCTCCATCATTTTTGGGGGAGCAAACCTTATACCATTTGAATTTTGCTCCAACATGGATCTTAGACGAGCTAGAACATAAATCATTCTTCAAGATTTCACTCAATGTTCTTGGTCAACTTATAATATAAGAACAGGTGGGACTATTAGTAAGTATGGGGACTAGATAAGATGGAGGAGATTAATTCAAGTCTACCTTTATAGGAGAGTAGTCTATTTATCTAATAGCTAATCCTCTTGTAAATAGCATTAAAAAGAGGCAGACATTCATGGTATATAAGCATCTTATCAGAAATGGGAATCACTAATTAATAATCAAAAGGAATTTCCTAATGCTTAAGGCAAAAAATGGAAGCTAACAAGCATATTTGATCCTTAGCATCATAAAAAGTGTAAAAGCACCTTGTTAATGAAGAGACCAGAGAACTTATATAAGTGGTTCAAGGACTCCGTTAAGGTGGAGAAAGAGCCTCTATCGGCTCCAGAAAGCAACAGTAGATCATTTGGAAAAACAACATTAAATAGACCAAGTTTCTTGCAATGGTAGTGATAATTGAAGAAGCTCCCCAAAGCAAATTTCTTCGCAATCAATCTAGTTATGACCTCAATATATGGTGAGATAAAATCACCTTGTCTCAAACCTCTAGCTCCTTTAAAAGATCTAGTAGCTTCCTTATTAATGACCATAAAGAAAGAAGTAGTAAATAGACAATTCTCAATATGCAAGATGAATTGTTCAGGAAATCTAAAAATAATAACGGAGTTAAAGTATAAACTTCTAATTAACTGAAGCAAAAGAGGATTTTGCTCTTGTGAGGCAACTTCTGAGGTGTCTCACAGATTTATACCCTTTGAATAATTCCGCAAAAGAACAAGATTATTCTTCTCTTTAATGAAAATAGCTTGACTTTCATTGCTGAAACTTCTTAACCTTTTTCAATCTACCAGCGAGCAATTTGGATCTATTACTTTCCATATTTCAAGTTATAATTATTGGGAAGAGCTAGGGGCAGTAGATCCCTTCTTTAATTTCTTACCAGATTTTTTCTTTATGGGCACCCTTAAAGATGCCTCTGTAGCTGCTATTATAATATTTTTTTTGGCCAAAACGTTACATCGCAGCTTAATGCTATTTAGCTATGATCAGGTGTTTGTTTTAGTAAACGTGATAAAATTCATAGTCTACTTCAAATTGACAATAACGATGCTAGAAATATTTATACTTTGTTCCAGCATTTTCTCCTTAACTGATGTGCTATTCTTTATTAAATGTCACTATAACTCGATTAATTTATACAGAAGTTTAGCCTTATATTCAAAAGTTTCGAGGAGATGGTTACTGGGAAAGAAAATTAAAAAGAAAAAAGGTGAGAGTAATGTGGACCTTTGCAGGATACAAAATCAACAAATTGCATTTGACATGACCCTAATTAACTTACCCATCAGCCAAACCCAGTCGGATAAAAGAGAGAAGCTACATATGCCAACGGGGGTTAAGTTAATCGTTAAACGAGTTGGACAACAACAATAAGAAAGGATAATTATATGAGAGGTTTAGTTTAGTCATTCAATAGCATTCAGATGTCGATACTTCTTGGATTCATTCAATAAGACCCGGTAAATATGCTTAAGTAGCAATAGGCGCAAGAATTAATGTCCTCATTAGAATATATTTGAAGAAAACATATCCTTCCTATTCTCTACTTATCCTTGTGTACTATGTAAGTTGTATAATTTCAATGACTTTTATATTTTCTTTAAATCTGTAATCTTGTAAGTAAATGTTTTTAACGTCCCAACTGCTTACTTGTGATATTCATTTCTCCATTCTCTTTCTAACCCTACTTTCAAAGAGTTATTTCTACAAAGGAGAAGCGAAAAGCCAATGACCAAAGGAGCCACATTATGGCAATTGACTTAAGGATTTCTTGCGAAGTGAACATCACATGTGTATAGATATAGCTCCAGACAGTGGGATATGGAAAGGATATATCAATGTCAAGGCTTTAAAAATTAGTATTTATTTTGAAGACATAAAAATGTTTGCTGGATTTATCAACGAGCTCTAGATGAGACATAAGCAGCTTCCATGTTAGGATGGCAATAGTTCGAGCCAGATCCGGGCCACTCCTCGGCCTCACTTAGTGTTTTTTTACAAATAATTTTAAAAACAATGTTGTTTTGAGTTTGACTGTCAAGAATCAGGTCAGGCTAACACGAGATTGGACAATCAAAGTCTGAGCTCAGCCTAAGACTTAATCGGCCCAGAAAATCGGGCCCGAGGCTCGGTCAATTTTTGCCTAGTCTGTTAACTTTAGGTTAGATCAGGCTGAACTCGGCCTAGACTGTCATCCTTAATTTTAGCTTCCTAGAATATACCTTAGATAAATAAAGAAAATTTGGTTTTGGATTTGACATTGTCAACATCTTTTTATCCTTGATTTTGATTTAAATCTTATTTTGCATTTTCTGATAATTTCTATGCTTTCCCTTGGATTGTTGTCGAGCATTTATTCCTCTTTAAGAGGCAATTATCAGAATATTTGCAGCTCATGACAAACATTGTCCTCGCGAGAACCAAGAGTTCAACCGACTATTAGGAAGCAAACTCACGTATTTATATCTACACACTTTCATCAATTATGAGATTATTACAAATAAATAGACCACTTAGTTATATGGATGACTTGAAGTCCTAAACCTTATAGTAATTAATACACCATTACTATGCGTATATGCAGGTAGAAATTGTTAACGGCGGCGAAGACACAAAGTTGGGATGTCCCTCAAAACATTAACACCAAATACAAATCAAATTCATGAAATTAAAATCCAATTGAGAACAGAATAATAACAAGCGTTGACTGCATAAATGTATCACTTCCTTAGTTATGTGGACATAGATATAACGTCTTAAATTTTTTATATTAAATGCATAAATAACAGATAACAATTACCCAATAATTTTTTAATTTCTTTAATTTGACAGCCAATAATAATAATGAAACACCATGTTAGTTAAAAAATTTCATAATTTACAATGAGAAGATATCTCCACATTTGCTTGTATAATTATAACTGATAGCTAATTAGCTAATTAGCTTTTTTCCAGATTGAATAGCTGATGGTAAAGGCCATTTTAACAATGAAAAACATTTTTTAAAATTTTTTTAGTTCTAGTTTGCTTCTCTCTTTCTTTTTTTCTTTTTATAGAAAACTTAGGAAAAAATATAAGACTACGTTCATTTTGCTTAAAATTGAAAATCATTTGTATTTAAAGATATATAACATAATGAAGAATATATATATTTAACTTATTGTTAATAGTTGCTCTAACTGATTGTAGTTAGAAGTTTATTTATTAGTTTCTTTAGTTCTTTTAGTACTAACATTACAACACGTGCTTATATTTTCTGTGTAAATAGACCTGTATGTGAGTTGAAATAGAGAGTGGTTTTTCCTCTCAGTTAATTTCTTTACTCTATCTATGATCTTTACATGGTATCAGAACTGGTAACCGTTTTCTTCGAGATCTAGATCTGGATTAGAAGATTTCATGGATTCTTTCTAAGTTGGTTAGCTGAAGTGATTCTTGTTCAGTTGATTAAAATTGAGTTTTGCTGATTTGTTTCTTTTTAGATCGATTGTTGTGCTTATGCAACAATGGTGGTTGGTGATGAACGGGGAGCTGAATTAAAGAAAGCTCCAATGAATTTGAAGGAGTCCAATAATCTTGGTGTGAATCTAGTTTCTGTTCCTCTCAATGGTTTTAATTATCGAACTTAGAGCACATCAATACGGAAGGCGTTGGCTGCAAAACACAAATTAGGGTTCATAACTTGTAAGATTAAGATGCCAGCTAATGATGCAGATGATTTTGAAGAATGGATGAGTGTTAATGCCATGGTTGAGTCTTGGATCTTGAATTCCTTGACTCCCAAATTACATGATGCTTTCTCGTATGTTTCTTCTGCTAGAGATCTATAGGATAAGTGTTATTGTCTAAACAAAATAATATAAATTAAATTCTATCTAGACTAACTAGAGGCAAACGCATCCCGTTGACAAGTAATATAAAACGATAAGAATCGGATATCGTACCCAAGGAAATTCCAATACCCAAGACAATTAAATTAAACGATGAAAAATTATTCGAATGATCAAGAATTGATTGATTTGAAAATAAATCAAAATAAAGTAACCAAGTCAAGGAAATATGAAAAATGCAAGGTATGAATTAAAAAACGACTAAATTTAATCAAACGATAAAATCGGTTAAAGTATCAAATTTCAATTAGATGGGACACTAAAAATAAAATTGTAACGGTGGATTGATCTAGGAATTACTTCACTTAAGTAAGTCGAACCCAATGTTCATGGATGTTCCTTTCTCTTCTAAATCCGAGTCACCCACTTGGTTCATAGATAATTAGGAATAAAAGGCGTTCAATGCAATAAACCTAAAACTAAGTTTATTAATCCTAGGTATCCTCACACAAGATCCTAAGGTTGGTCTACACTTTAGTCTCAAGTATGTCGCTTGTTTAATTTTTCGACAAATTAAATCCCATTGGTTATGACATTCAATCATCTAAAGTCTCAATCTAGGTGATCCAACTAAATTAGAACTAAATATGCATTCAATCAAGTAAAAATTAATACCACAACAATTATCCTAATCTAATATCAATCTTAACCTTAACCAAAAAAAAAAACTTACTCACACAAATTCATCAGTGTAACATAAATCATGGTTATAATGTATGGTTGCATTGATTAAATCCACACAATTAAAATAAATAAGGAATAAAAATAAATTAAATCTCAGTAACAGATGGGATCAAAAAGCTTTGTCCAAGTCACTATCTTCTTTCCACGCTTACGTGAATGGAGTGGAGTGTGTGTTGTTGGAATAGGTTTGCTACGTTGCTCTCCTTCTTTGCCACCAGCTGCTTTCCTTCGTCGCTTGCCAACTCTTGCTTTTTTTTAGTGTCTCCACAGCTGCTTCATGTTTTTACTTCACCTTATGCACAACACACCCAACACTACTCTCCTTCACCACGCACACACACAGCCAACAACCCCTTTGATGTGACAATTTAATGCATAGTTCTTAGTCCATACATGCTCACATCACATATAAACCACTTATGCGTTTTTATCTTCACGTCTCAGCTTCGACGTTCTCTCCCACCAGCTATCTTCAATTATTTTTCTCCACCAACTGCTTTACCATTTTTTTCTTCAATTGCTACAATGTGTTTCTTCTCTCCATCAGCTGCTTCGTTGTTTTTGTTACCACAACTCCACTCTCTTTTCTAGCCACCAGCTCATGTTATTTTATGCCACCACCAGCTTCTAATATTTTTCACCAACTAGCTGCCAACGTTGTGTGTGGAGAGTCTTTTATGAGGGTTGTGTGTCAGTCACCTTTTGTCTCCAACAGCTATTAACTTGTGAGTGGAGAGTGTACGTTTGATGGATGGTCTCTCACGTGAGTGATGGAGGAGCTGTCTCTTTGCCATAGCTACAATATGCTCTTCTCTCTCTGTCACCAGCTGCTCCTTTCTTCTCTTGTTTAGATGATTTTTAATGGAGGTCTCTAGTCTTTTGATCCACCAAACACCTTCACACTCACGTTGCAGCTGCTTCTTTTTTTCTATTTCACTGATATGTCGAGTAAGATTGGTGGTCCATGTTTAAAATCTATCATAACACTACAACTTTTCTCTTGCTTTTGTCTTCTTCTATCACGCTACTCTCCTCTCCTTTTTCATAGCTGCCAACTTGTTTTCTTTCTTTTGTTCTCCGTATTTTTCACACCGCCAGCTGCTGCGTCCCTCTCTAAGTTACACCACATAGTTGTCCTCATGCAACACTCACTTCTTCGTTTTTTCTTTATGCTGCCACCAATTCCTTTCTCTTCTGGTCTCACCATATTGAATAAATTCCATCCCTCGTTCACGCCTAATCCTCCTATTTTTCAACTCTCTTGTCGCAGCCATCTTCTTTTGTCTCTTATGTATTGAAAGTCCATCATCTCATGCTCTCTTTTATCTGCCGCCACTCTTCTCTCCTTTTGTTTTTTTTATGTGTATTAAATCTTCCTCCAGCTATCCTTTTCCCACTCCATTTTAACTTATCATTCATGCAAAAACCTCCATTCTTTGTCTTCTAAAACATTAACGTTTTAGGTGGCTAGAACGTTAACATTTTTTTACCCAAGCTCCTTTGAAAGTTCTTTTTCTTGATGTATGGTATTAGATGTTGCAGATCAAATGTGCCTAAAATCAAAATAAATAACTCTTAATTAATGCAATTTAAACATTAAATAGACAAGAGTTTAACAAATTATATATCTAAATTCAAAATTAAAATACCATTAACAATAAGCTTAAGAAGAGGTTTGGTGACTCAACTGGACTTCAGGAATACCAACTGAACCATGATCTTGGGAGTATTGTTGAAGGTAATACTAGTCTTTCGATGTATTTTACAAAATTGTGCAGATTTTGGGATGAACTGCAATGTATTGTTCCAGTGCCTCAATGCATTTGTGGAAAGTGTACTTGTGATGTTTCTAGAAAAGTAATGTAGTTGAATGAAAATGCTAAGGTCATCCAATTTTTATTGGGATTGAATGATTCTTAGAGTCATATGAAAAATCAGATCTTAATGATGGATCCTTATCCTAATTTGTACAAAGCATATTCTATGTTGATGAACGTTGAAAAATAAAAACAAGTAGCGGAGAGTTATCTTGACATTACCAAGGGGAGTTCTTTTTTGGTAGCTGCTGCTAATACTCAAAGAAATATTACTTCTGGCAAATAGAACACCAAAAGGAAGGATTATAAGAAGGATAAGGAGGGTAAGTATTGTTCCTTTTGCAAGATGGAAGGACATACTAAAGACATGTGCTTCAATTCATGGTTGTCCTGAGTGGTATATGGATCTTAAGAAACAACAAAAGAAGAAGGGAGGTAGAAATGCTAATGCAAACTTGGCTTAGACAAATTTAGATGATTGAGAGGACTATGGTGAAGAAAAAAGTATGTGCTATATGAGAGAAATGATACAATAGGAACTAACTAAACTCACGAAAGGGAAATAGATCCGGAAGGTGAACAGATGAATTTTGTTGCAACTTTTGTTGGTAATGTTTCTAAATTGAACGCTCTTGTTGATGAGTATGATTTGAAGAATTCTTGTTGGATAGTGGATACAGGAGCTAATACACTCATGTCTGGAAATAAGTGTCTGTTTAATGGCTTATCTCCTTTGAGAAGAAAGTGTAATGTTCAGTTACCAGATGGAATAGCTAGATGTGTCAGATTTGTGGGTGATATTAGCCTTTATAGGAAAGTTGTTTTGACGAAATGATGGACCCTATTTCTAGAGTCCAACTCAGAGGTCATAAAATGTGAGCTTATTCCCATGAAAATCTCCTTAGGGTAATTCCAATAACAAAAAATTTACAGCGTCTGTAGTGGAGGACTTCGCCGCAGCAATAGAATGTTCGCCGCGCCTAACCGTTGGGAGAAAATTCCTTACTATGGCAACTAAAGTTTCACCCCGAAAAAAATGCTGAAGTATTTTCCCCTGAACCTTCAGGAAAAGTTCGCCGCGACGAACTCTTGACTTTGACCTGGCGAAGATGGTCAATTTACCACCCTGAATTCCTTCCATCTTTCCTAACCTTAATTTCAATCTAACACTTCCTCTAACGCAACATCATTTCGTAACCATTCTACTACCCATATTATCTCATCAAACTCTCTAGGCTCTTTTCATTTAATTCATTACTTACAACTAATTCTCATTTTTCATAATTTCCTATCTTTCTTTTTTTTGCATAACATCTCACTTATGTGTGACAACAATTCATGTTCAAAATTCATCATCTCTAATCGATAGCTTTTTCAAGTATA
>JANSVA010000003.1:29489641-29505698 GCA_025504915.1 Erythroxylum reticulatum | reverse complement strand
AGAAATTGTGTATAAGTATGTGATGGGCACTCGGTCACAACAATAACAACGAATGTGAGTCTCATGCATATAACATTGTAAGATTGAACCCATGAATGAATATTGGTGAAATATATGATATGTGTGTTCGATCCGGTGAATTCATCAATGATGGTTCACTCATTGAGTTTGCAAAGCTTATCAAAATTGCAACGTTGTCTTTTCAGGACAGAAGGGCGATTCATCTCACTGAGGGACTCCACTGTCGTGTAGATTGTGTTTTGGCGAGTGAGGTCATGGTTCAAAGGTCGGTCAACCAGGACTCTTAGATGGCTTAGATAGATTTGATACACTCCCTCTTTCATATAGGACCTTTTGTATTAGGATTTTGATAATGTGCATTAGGAAAACGTGAAAGACACAATGTAATCATCGATTTTGTGAAAGGAAATGAGGAAAGAGTGGTTTAAAATATATATATATAGCGATTTTCTTATGACTTCCTATAAGTGAATATTGGTATGATGTCATATGAAGTGAATGTAGTGTTTGATCGTAGCATGCCCTTATCGTAGGAAATGAGCCAGAATGACCTCCGGGCATCTCGTAGCGTATCCTGAGGTGAGGGGCCGCTACACTCAAGCTTCCCCTTAATAATAAATAATAGATATTTTGCACTCGAATATCTTATCGAAGGTCTTTTCTCCCTGATCGACCTTTAAAGTTATATATTACTAGTTGTTGGATCTAATTTCTCACTCTGCTTATCATCTTTAATATATTTAACTTCTTGCACATTCTCAAGTTTCCCCTCAATGGTAACTAATAGATATTTTGCACTCAAATATCTTGTAGCATGTCTTTTCTCCCTTTTTCACCTTTGAAGTTATATATCACTAACTATTGGATCCAGTTGCTCCCTTCTGCTCATTATCCTTAATAGATTTATCTTCAACATTGTCTAGATGTGGTTCATACAGCTCATCAATATTCTTTTTCACCTGATTACTATCAATGTTTGTTTGGTCACATACTTCTCTCCTTCACTTATAGACTGCTTAGTAGTTGGAGAAATTGAAAAGGAGTTAACTACATTATAAGATAAGCTACTTAGATTAATCTTATCTATTCTTAGTAGATTAGTACCTCTCTCATGCTTCTAAAATACTAAATCCCTTCTATTGACCAAATTTTGCTTCTTTGGGTTATAAAGTCTAAAGTCAAACTACTTATTACCATAGCCAATTAAGATACAAGGTATTACTTTTGAGTCAAGCTTCTGTCTCTGATCCTTGGGTAAGTGGCTATACACCTTAGATGATTATATATGGGATCTCTATCAGTCCGTGCTCTCTTGAAAATCTCAAATTTAACAGAACTGAGGGAGCTCGATTGATTAAATAAACTGCAATTCGGACTACTTTACCCCAAAATGTCTTTGGTAGCTTAGACATTCTAAGCATGCAACAAACTTTCTCCACAATATTTCTATTCATCGTCTAAGCAACACCATTATATATTCTTATATCTAATGGAATGTGAAGTATTGCAATCTTCAAATACCTTGGAAGTATACTCACCTCTATTATCTATTCGCAGATAGGTCAACTTTCTCTCAGCTTTCCTTTCTACTAAAACATATAAAGTTTTAGGAAAGTTTCAATTGCTTGACTCTTTGATTTCAACATATACACCCAAATCTTTGTCGAAGCATCATTAATGAATGTAACATAATAGTTGTTACCTCCTAGTGATTGCTCCTCAATAGGTTCATACATGTCTTAGTGAAACAACTCTAATAACTCCATTTTCCTTGTACATTGTTTCTTGAAAGAGACTTTATATTGCTTTCTTACCAATCAATGCTCAAAAGGATTAAGGGGTAAATTGTTTTTAACTAGTATAAGGAATTTACTAGCTAATAATTGTAACATCCTGTCCCCATATTAAGAGTTAGAACCTAGATTTCAATAATGGAGAAAATAGCAATGTGAAAGTTAGAAAAATTTGCATTTCATGTTCAGCAAAATGTCATTATACATGCATATGGATTTGAATCTTTGCACACATGAAAATAATTGTACATGCACTCATTGACATTCCAGGTACAATTGAATTGTAATGTGATATTGTTAAGAATTGCAGTTTCAGTAATGAATGATTTAGATGGTGGATTTGAGAATTAGGAATTGTTTACAACTATATTGAATGGTTTCTGGATTGTGATCTATAAAAATTACGTAAATTGATGAAGAAATATTTGTCTCTATTATGGTTTAGAAGATTACGTACAAGGTTGATGTACTGATCATGCATGAAAAATATATAAAGTGTTAATAAAGGTCAATTTGAATAAATGATGTAGTATTAAGTATTTAAATGTAAAGTGTATAATGAAATGAAGCTAGAAGAATGCGTTTCAATGGTCTATATGTTGATTGAAGAGGATTAAAATGAGAATAAAGAAGTGGAAAATTACAATAGAGAGAGAGGTTGTGAATATGAGTTTTAGATTCTTATGCTTTGAAGTATAAGTTTGATTCAGTTTTGTTTAAAAAGTGTATGGAGTAAAGAAAAGCATTATTAATAAGTTAGAAGAATTTAAGTTAGATAAGAAAAAAAATGAAGATTTGAGGAAGAAGAAACACAGTGAATGAAGAAGGGAAGTTAGAGAAGTTAATGATGTATTGTCTGGTGAAGACGCTTCATCTGGTGAGGAGCTATCGTTTGGTGAGGACGTATCGTCTAGTGAAGACACTTCGTCTGGTGAGGACGTATCGTTTAGTGAGGACGCTTCGTCTGGTGAAGTCATATCGTTTGGTGATGACGTCATATCGTCTGGTACATTGTTCATCTGACCCTTTCGTTTAGTGCACTATTCATTTGATCCTTTTGTCTGGTACACTATTTATCTGATCCTTTCCTCTGGTGCACTGTTCATTTGATCATTTCATCTAGTGTACTATTCATAACCTTCTTCTGGTCACTATTTATAATGTATCGTCTAGTCCAATTCAACCTTTAGATGAAAAAATCTCACTTTAATGTCTTCATAAAAGTTGTAGATATTGAAATCCTCTTTCGAACCCTTTAATAATTACCTTGATTCGATACCTATAGCGAAAGTTATGCTAGTTGCCCCAAAAGAAAAAGGTTCAATATGATTGAGGATAGAACCGTATTTGATTCTTTCAACCATAACTTTGTCATCCGATGTCCAAATGACTTAATTCTTAGACCAATAGATTCATAAGACATTGAATTACTTCTCCACAAAAAATCATATCTTTCTGAAATGATTTGGTTGATAAATTTAGGATGGAAATGTGACTGTGCTGAAGTGTGATAATCAATAGGATTAATTTACTGAACATACTTCAATGTTTTGATTATATCTGGATCTATAGGATTCCAAATGAGATGATTTTTTCATTTAGAGTGAACTAGAGACATAGGAATACAAATCAAATGAATAATTAGAATTGTGATTCAGTTTTAAGATGTTCAATTTCTGGATGGAAGTTGTGCATAGTATATTGTTTTGGACAAAAGTAGTCCGAAAATGTTTAAAGTTTATCTTTCAAATCACCAAACCAAATTGACTGATTTTGGTGTCGATGGAGGCATAATACATAAGGGAACATGTTTTTAGAAGAAAGTGTTACAAAATGACTTCAGTATTAGGGTCAAAAAGAACATGCAAAGCTGACCCGAAATGATATTTTTATGGGAAAAAATCTAAAAGTGAGTAAGAGGCCATGACTTATGATTTTAGTGATTTTATTAACTCATAAACTTAAGTATAAATTATACTTAAGTGAGTTTTAATAAAGGGAAGTGGATAAGTGGTTAAGAAATAGACAGGTGTCCAAGCATGAAAGTTAAGCTTTAATAACCTTGAAAGACAAGTTGTTGTCCTTGTCTTTATCCTTCTTGAAGCTTCTTTCCCTAGTTTTCCTTAAACACAGAGTTTCTCTTAAATCTACACTATAATAAAATCTTGGCTTTCCCTTTTCACTACCACTTCCTCTTTAATATTTCTTTCTTCTATCCCAAGAAAGACCGAACCCCCTGACAACTTTCAAGTTAACGTATGTGGTTGCATAAGGATTAGGGTTCACGTGATTGCTGCAGATGTTAGAATGTCAAACAAGTTAAACTTTCGCATTCAGATGTATCCAAAATTTGGAAGCAAATGCTAATGTGGAGCGTACTGTGAGTAGACCTAGATGGTCTCATTTCATTGTTTGTTTTGTCTGAATTTTGGTATTGATTAACTATTGAATGTCTATGTGAATGTGATTGATTGTGTTGGTTTCCGGATAGGAGGTCCGATGATTGTGATACTTGATAGGGATATTGAAGTGTTACTTGTATGTGAATGAGATGAACTAAGTGTGCATAATTAGATGATAATTATGTTTTGAATGAGCATTTGCATGTAACTAAAAATGTGATTCTCAACTTAATGTTGAATGCCGGACTAAGGTCCGATGATATGGGAATGTGATTGAATGGGAACATGTAAATGTGATTGAGGCATTCCATTTCATAAATGCATGAAACATAATGGCAGTTGTGATTAGAGTAGCCACCAATCAGAGCTTAAAGCTCAACGAGTGATTCAGAGCCTCGAGCTCAAAAGTGATTCAGAGCCTTAGGCTTAACGTTTAATGAGCCCGGTATCCCCTAATCAGATAAGGAACAGTTAGTAGTGAGCCTTGTATCCAATAGATATGGGACAATTTAGGCACTCAGTCACAACAAAGTAACAAATGAAAAGTAGGTCTCATGTGCACTGCATATGCATAATATGAATGATTAATTTGTATTAATTGTGAAATGTGAAATGTTGTAATTGTGATTTATGTGTTATGTGACTGGGTGAGCCATCGATGATGGTCACTCATTGAGTTCGCAAAACTCACCCAAAATTTGCAAATATTTTTCAAGACTCAGAAGAATACCTTGTTAGGCAAACGGGAGTATACGTACTGCATGCAAGGGAAAGATAGAGATCAGGATCAGTTCATGTCTACATTAGTGTTTTTTTACTTTGCATAAATTTGTATTCCGCGAATTCTGTAAAATAAAATATTTCAAATTTTTTTGTATAATGTGAATACAAAGTGTTTTGTAATTGTAATAGGCCCCAATTAGCTATTAAAATTCTCTTGATTGTATTGTGTGGATTGAAAATGTTTATGAATGAAAGTGGGCCTGAATTGGTTATTACTTCTGTATATTATGTGTGTGGTTTCAAAGAAAAAATTTATACTGATTTTTCAATGATTGAGTGCTCTAGTATGCCGCCCTCGCAGGGCACGGACTCAGATATCCCTCAGGATGTCGGGTACGTATCTTGCGGGAGTTGCGTGCTACATTATATGGTATCAGAGCTCAGAAGTACTATCTTATATGGACCTTGCAATACAAAAGGCCCTCCACTATGGGCCTCTAAATAAAGTAGTTTATTGAGACTAACTTAATCATAAAGTTACTTCCACCTTCAATTACGATGGCACTGATAGCACTTGTTAAGAGACAAAACCATAACTTTCTAAAAATCATCTAAAGATCAACAATAAAGCACTCCTTAAGTCTAATTATCAAATATCAGTATGAGAATAAGAAACATAATAAAGAAGCAAATACCTAGATTTATATGAAAACCCTCCAAAGTAGAGGGAGAAAATTACAAGAAACCAACAAGCAAATTTACTAATCATAAATAAGGAGTTACAAAGTTTGATCTCCTAGCCTATAATAAGAAGCTATCTCACAAAGTTTCAGGATTAAAACTAAAGTTGATTTGCAAATCAACAAACTCTTTATCCAATCCAAAAATCAATCAAACAAGGATAAGAACCATAAATACTTTTTCTCCCTTTGTTTTCTTTCCCTTTTTGGTGTTTTTCTGCCTCCCAATAATGAAACCTTTGAATTTTCCTTTTCCATATCCCGAATTAGGTTTTGGCATCATATATGGTCACATACACGATTGTGAAAGTGATCGTATCTCTTTTAGTATCACCTAAATAGTGGACTTACACGATTACCGAGAGACACACGGTCATTATGTCATGAACATGATCATGTTTGTGTTTGTCCTTCACATCTTTCTCCACATTGTTCTAGAGACTTGTATAGTTAATTTACATGGCCGTATAAGTAGAGAACACAGGCGTGTGCCACACTACACGTGCATGTCACTTGCACGATTGATACATATGGCCATGTAAGTTAAAGATATGGGTGTTTAATATTTTACACAACGGTGTTTCTCCTAGAAGACTTCTTTCATCCATTATTTTTGTGTTACAAAGGAAAAAAATCAATCAGACAAAACAAACATCCTAACTAGCGCAGTGATCTGTGGTACAAAGCTCCTTGCTTATCTTAGTTTATGTGTTCCATGACGACCGTTGGAGGCTCCTGAAGTATATCTTGGCCTAGCCTAGATAATGCTACGAGATAGGCCAATCTATCAGCACACTAATTCCCTTTGTGATATACATGTTGAAATTCACCTCCCAAGCTTTGTGGAGTAAACCACGGGTACATGCCACTAAGAAATAATACTTAGCCGAAGCTATAATAGAAGAAGAAAGAATATTTATCACCTCTAGGGAATCCACTTTGACCATAACTCGTCTATAGCCAAGCGTCCAAGCCAGGATAAGTCCCGATTGGGCTCCCTAAAGTTCGGTAACTAAAAGCGAGCCGCTTCCAATGTGTTGAAGAAATCCAACGTACCACTGACCGTGGCAATCCCTAAGCAATCCTCCAGTAGTAGCAATGTTAATACCTTGTTTAACCACACCATCTGTATTTAACTTGACCCAGCCCTCCATCGGTTTGGTCCAACCAATAAAATTACCCACTGGTAATCCCTGAGCCCTATACACATAGTTTTCCACAGCCTTTGCCCTAACTATCCAATTAACGTATTCCATAACGATTCTATTACTGTTGTCTGGCCAAGCAAAGTCATCTTCAAAAAGGCTTCTGTTTTGCTAAGTCTATAGAAACTAGCAGGCTACTCTATAGATTATAACTCATTGAACTTGCACTTGTGAGTGCTTCATAAGGTTAGATTTCACCCACCGCTCCACATCTTGTTGAAAAAATTTTGTATCAACCACTTTCGGGAGAAATTTACATGAGAAAGCTTTCACTCGCAAACAATCCCGAATGGCATACAAAGTTAACTCTTCGTACCCACAAAAGTGAAACCTACTATCTATTGTAAGATGGTGAGCCACTCGTTATTGGTTGGTCAGTAGATTTTGTTTCGCTAATAACCAAAGAAAAGCCCTAATTTGCTGGGGCCTTGTCCATTTTTAGATTAATTCCTAATTATTGCTATTCGCAATCATGGTACTGTCTTTAATTAAATCATAGGCGGATGTTGTTGTGAATCTCCCATAATTTATTTGTCCCCAAATTATGGTATCATCCGATGTTTGTTCTACATTTGGATGGATCGTCGCAATATCCATACATACTGTAGAAAGGAGATACTGTTGAAATAAATTCCACTGCCAGGTGTCGACTTCATTCGTGAAATCCGCAATTGTAGTGTAAAGAGTGCTTTTGGGAATTGGAGTGGTCATCGCTAAAATTAGTGGTTCCCAATCATTCACCCAATTATCCAACCAGAATAAAATGCTCTTCCCATTACCCAGTTTCTATTTTATTGCTAGGCGAACAAACTGCCAAGTTATGGAAATGCCTTTCCAAATAACTGCAGCCCCTATTCTATCAAGCGTGAGAAGGATGGGAGAGGGATCTAGTCGATATTTAGCCCTTAATATCCTGACCCATAAAGCTATGGGTTGAGTAATCAAAGCTCAGCCTAGCTTAATTAATAGAGCATCATTGGAAGAACGAATACGTTTAATGCTAAGACCCTTGCTTTTTTAGGCTAACCATTGCGTCCCATTTGACTAGATGCATTTTCTTATGCTCGCCTGTTGATCCCCATATAAAATCTCTCATGATGAGCTCCAAATCATTGCAAAGTTGCTTGCATTGTGAAAATGGAGAGGGATGAAATAACTGATTGTGTTACTGTAACTCTCCCTGCTAGGGACAACACCTTTGCACGCCATCCTGAAAGTTTCTTTTGTGCATTATCTAAGATGTGTTGGCAGGTATGTCTCGTGGTACGCTCATGAATCAACGGAACTCCTAAGTACTTCCCAAGATTTTTCGTACTCGTGATGTTCAAGGTTTGACTGAGTCGGCTCGCGGATGCCAGAGAAACATTATTGGAGAAAAAACCCTAGTTCTCTTAGTGTTTACTTTCTATCCTGAGGCTTTGTAGAACACCTCCAGTGTTCTTGCTATTATATACGTCTGGGAATTTGTAGCCTCAGCAAAGAGGACAAGGTCATCTGTAAAAAAGAGTTGGGATATGGGAGGCCCTGTAGGACTCAGCTTTATCAGTTTCCAAAGTCCTTGTCCCACCACCTTTGAAATTAGGTGGCCTAGCCTTTCCATGCACAAAACAAAAAGGTAAGGCAGGAGTAGATCTCCTTGTCGAATACCTAGTGAAAGACTGAAGGGATTAGTAAAGATGCCTTGCTAAGCGACTTGCATAGAAACCGTCGTCACACATTTCATAATGACACTGATTAGATTATTCGGTAATCTAATGACCGTTAGAATGTTTTGTATAAAATCCCAGAAAATTCTGACATATGCTTTTTCCAAGTCTACCTTAATCACAAAATACCCGATCTTCCCCTTTTTCTTACAAATCAAGTGTATGATCTCGTGAGTGATAATATTATTATCCGTTATTTGCCTACCAGGAATGAAGCTACATTGAGTCGCCTCCACTAGATGCCCCGTCTTATTTTTTAGATGATTCACAATAACTTTAGAAATGATCTTGTAGAGCACAGTGCAGAGACTAATCGGTCGAAAATGAGAGATACTATATCAATACTAGGATGGTTTTATTTAAATCCTTTTCCCAACGTACCAGTCTAAAAACTTCCTAAATGTATTCCACCACTTTGGGCCCAACCTTCCCCCATTGTTTTTGAAAAAATAAAGCATTGAAACCATTGACCCTAAGGGCTTTATTAAGATTCATATCAAAAACCACATTCTTGACTTCGATTTCATGGATTAGCAGATTTAGTTCATAAATCCTATCTTCTAAAAATGAAGGAAAAAGTGCCAGAGATCGGAAAATAATGAAGAGTTCCTTCTTTGGCAGTATAAAGTTGGACAAAAAAAATCTTGACTAAAAGGCCCAGTTTATCTGGGTCTAATATCTGTGACCCATTTAAATCAATAAAGCGCTCTATCTTCATCTTCTTTCTTTTAGCAAGAGTGAGATTGTGATAATATTTAGTATTCCGATCGCCCTTCAAAATGCATTCACATCAAGCTCACTAATGTCAAAAAATTTCTTCCTCACACAGGACTGGTGTTAGTTCCTCACTCAGCTTTTCCTCTAAGGCTAAGAGTGAATCCTAGTTGCCGACCACTATGGCCCTTTGAATACCCTCCAGTCGTGTTAGCAGTCTTTTTTTTTCGATGAAAAATATTACCAAAATCTAACTTATTCCATCTCATGAGTTGTTTGGAGAAAGTGGCAAAAGATTTACTCATCGTGTCCTCGGCTAATAACCAATGCTCTGCTACCACATCATCAAAACCTGAATGTGTTAGCCATGCATTCTGGAATCTAAACACTAGGGATCCTGGTGTTCTTGGTGGCTGTCTTTGTAAGTGAATCAATATGGGTCGATAGTCTGATCCCATAAAGGGTAAATGATGATTTACCATTTAAGGAAATGTCTGTAGCCAAGTTGTCAAGTCAAAAACTCTATCCAGTCTAGCTTGAATCATTCCTCGGTGCCATGTAAATTTAGAGCCATCAAAACCCAAGTCATGAAGCCCACACCCATGCACCCAATCTTGAAACTATTTGTTCACCACCCTCGCTGACTGACACCTCCGTGTTTATCCAAGAGTTCCATTTTAGCATGAAAATCCTCGCCTACAAGCCAAGGTCTATGAGTAGAGCGTCCTACCCAACTTAAAATTGGCTATAAAAAGGTTTCAGAAGTGATTTGCAGGCTAGGATAAACTGTTGTAAAATTGAAGGAACAAGAAGCATACTTGATGGTGGTATGAATAAATTGGTGATGGGCTATTACTATTGAGATATCAAAATCAGCCTTCCATAAAAGCCATATCCCTCTAGAGAAACCTACGGTTTCTACTATAAACGAGTAATCAAATCCCGAAGTATTGACTACTTCGTTAGCCCTAGAACCACTAATTCAGGTTTCCAGCAAAACTAGGATACTAGGTTTATAAGTCTGCAAGTAATTACGCAAGATGGCCTGGAATCTAGTTCCCTTGCCCCTTGACAGTTCCAAATGATAATTGATATAATTATTAAAAAAAGAAAACGGTCTACTCTACGACTGAGTGTGAACTGTACCTCTTACGTAAGCTGCCTTATTGCCATCAGCCTGTGGCGACGTTTCAAGCTCCTCGTTAGATCACATTTGAGTCAGGTCATCTGGTTCACCCGACCTAGTTACTAGATCTGGAGGTTCGGTAGGAGGAATTACGGTACCCTCCCTAATATTACTAATCACCTCTTGATCCTCGACTCCTTTCATTAGCTGGAGTCACTCCTCAAAAACCGAAGCTCTGTCCTCGATAAGTTGACTATCACAAACCATTTTCGTATGGGAGGTGATTTCAATCGCTAAATGTTTTTCCTGTAGGATGGGTTGAATTTGAATTCGAGGGACAATAAACAATCCTTGTTCCTGATGATCCTTGGCCCGGGAACTTTCTCCCTAGGTTTTTTGAATTGGGACTACCATTTGTCCTCTTGAGCCTTTCCTTGAGTTACGTTTAGGCCCAGTAACTGTAAACACTGGCCCCTTGTTAAGGTTGTTTGTCTTTACCAATTACCTCCGCCACAATGAATCGTTGTCCAAATCTAAAGGGGTTACTATTTTATGGGGCCTCCTGCTGTGCCTCAGTCTCATTTTCCATGCCTTCCTTTTCTGTCAGGATGGAGTACCTTAAGCCCTCCTTACGCGTTGCCTCCCTAGTACTTCTAAACTAATCTTGACGTTGCATGGATTAGCATGGATGCTTCCTTTGTACCTGCGTCCAAGAGCCATACCTGTTAAAGTTTCTATCCGTTGGCTTCCCCCCCATTGCTGCTACTGTGGTTGTCATCCCTAATGGTCCTGCACCTATGGTCGGGTTAGGACTTTCTGGTATAGTTTGTTGACACTGAGGACAAGCTAATGCTTCATGACTAACCATGCCACACATATAGCATAGTTAGTGTAGATCTTCATAAGCTACCAAGATTGTCTTTCTGTCCAGCTCCACGTTGGTGCTCAATAAGGAGCTCAAATCAATATCTACAACAAGTCTTGCGAATTTTCCCCATTGTGCCTACAGTCGATTTCTTTTTCTTTTGGCCAGGCACTGTCATCAGGAGTTATGGTTGCCAATGCTTCCCCTGTCACTGCGACGCTATAAGACGGCTTAAGGCGTAATGTGGGTTCTTCTTCATGCTTGTGGGTGCACACACGTTTGGAAAGGTGTCCCTTCTAATCTGGGGACTCCATGATAGTACCAGGTCAACGACCGAAGTAGCTAACCGGCGTACGAAAAACCAAAACAGTATGAAAAAGATCGTCTTTTTAGAGAAAGAATCTAGAGAGAGAAAAGGTGGCGAGCGTTATGTTCATCCATTATTTTTCTTGCTTTCACTTGTTTGTCATTCCTCTTAATAATGTAGGGCTGGACATTCAATAATAACGTATGCAAAGTAGAAAAAGGATTGAATGGTTACATTAACATTTCCTCTATTTAAATAACTAATGATTTGGAAAAGGGAAAGCACATAAATAATGCCTTTAGCAACCCTAAAACCAATTCATCCTGAATTCAGAAAGAAAAGAAAAAGAAACATTGCATGATTAGCATAATTTAATTAGCTCTCTATGTATCTTGTTGGATGTTGATGATATTTTCGCATAAAACAAGTGACTGAAGGCTTTACTAGAACTATGGAAATTTTACTTCCACTTGGACATTCCGCCATTATTATTGTAAAGAAACTTGAAGACCTTCGCTTTCTCTGGCCGGCTTTTTAATAAATAATAATGAAATACACTTGAAATATATAGCGATACACCAATCTTGCAATACAAACTAGTTCAATATATTTCTACGTACATGCATATAAAACGACAACTATATGCACTCAGTTGTTTTTGTTACTCAGATCACTTGACGATCACGTTGTAAATTACACCAACCCCACAGATATATAAACTCTTCTCCACTGCTAACATTCTTGATCCACAAACGTTGGCTACCTTACCTATAGATTAATTATGGAGCTTCCTACGAACCTTAGACCCGACGAGGCTAACCCTGATTGGCTAAACAAAGGAGACAATGCATGGCAGCTGACGGCTGCAACTCTCGTAGCTCTCCAAAGCGTTCCAGGCTTGGTGATTCTATACGGAAGCATGGTAAAGAAGAAATGTGCCATAAACTCGGCGTTCATGGCACTCTACGCATTTGCAGTGGTTCTGGTGTGCTGGGTAGGGTGGGGTTATCAAATGTCGTTTGGAGAAAAGCTTGTGTTCCTTGTCGGAAAGCCAGGGATCGCCATGGACGTGAATTTTCTGCTGGAGCAAGCTTTTATTGGTTACTTTCCAAATGCTACAATGGTGTTTTTCCAGGGGGTATTCGCTTGCATAACGTTGATTTTGGTCGCCGGAGCTCTTCTGGGGAGGATGAATTTCGTTGCCTGGGTGATGTTTGTGCCTCTGTGGCTCACGTTCTCATACACCATAGGAGCTTTTAGCATATGGTGTCCTGATGGATGGTTAGCCAAGCTTGGGATCATCGACTTTTCAGGAGGATATGTTATTCATGTATCGGCTGGTGTTGCTGGTTTTACTGCAGCATATTGGGTAAGCTCTATAGATCGAAATTTATTCATGTAGTGGTTACAAGATTAAATTATAGTGAGCAGGAAGCACTTCTCAAACACTGGTAGTGCCCTTCATGTTAACTTACAATTTTACATCAATCCCTTCTCATTTTAAACCTTTGAGATTACTTTTCCAAGTTCCATGGCGCCCTCTTCTACATAGGAACCTAAGCTATTTCAGTTAGAGTTTTGCAGAGAATTGCTTCAAAAAAATCCTCTTCTTTCTTTGTTTTCTGAAAACTCCTTGTCAGACAGAGTTTTGGGCAGAATATTATCCACGTTCTAGCCTAAGAAGTTACGTCCCCAATGTAAAGATGCATAAAGTTGACATTTGTGGAATGAACTTTATTGATTAAAATTACCATATATGACGTGCAATTACTAGTACGTACAACAAATAAACCACACAAGTCCATTTCATAAAATCTTTTAAGTGAGCTAAAATGCTGATCATGTAATTTTTATCTTTTCTTTCCTTGGAAATTAAGTGAAAGTATGAAACATGCTATATGTACTCATCATCAGGTCGGGCCAAGAGCAGAGAAGGATAGAGAGAGTTTCCCACCAAACAACCTAATAGTGACGCTGGCCGGCGCTGGCCTTCTGTGGATGGGGTGGAGTGGATTCAACGGTGGTGGTCCTTTTGCGGCTAGCGTGGATGCATCTCTAGCCGTCCTTAACACTCACGTGTGCACTGCCGCCAGCTTGCTTACTTGGCTACTCCTCGACTTCTTATTCTTTGGAAAGCCTTCTCTTGTTGGTGCCATCCAAGGCATGATCACCGGCCTTGTCTGCATCACTCCTGCCGCTGGTAAAATAATTGTTTCCCCTTGTCGTGATTAAGCTAATAAAATTTATTTATTTATTTTGTTATATTATAGACACAGTTAAAATAGTAAGTATTTGAATAAGATAACAAACAATTCCATGAAAAATATTTTTTAAAAAAATCTATTGAACAGGAGTTGTGCAGGGTTGGGCAGCCATAATAATGGGTATGGTATCAGGAAGCATCCCATGGTACACCATGATGATTCTTCACAAAAAGATCAAGCTTCTAACCCTAGTTGATGATCCAATGGCCATGTTCCATACCCACGCCATTGCGGGAGGCCTCGGTGGCCTCCTCACCGGCTTTTTCGCCATGCCGAAGCTCTGTCGCCTCTTCTACATGGTTCCTGAATGGGAAAAGTACATTGGCCTGGCATATGGCCTCCAAAATGGTTGGACAGCCGCCGGATTCCGGCAAATGGGAATCCAACTTGGTGGCATTGCGTTTGTTGTATGCTTAAACATCATAACAACAAGCATCATATGTTTGTTCGTAGGATCTATCGTGCCACTGAGGTTGTCGGATGACGAGATGCAATTTGGGGATTTCGCAGTGCATGGAGAGGAAGCTTTTGCTTTAGGAAATGCTGATGGAGAGAAATTTCACAATTCAAAGATCAATTCAGCTTATGGTACAGAAGATTACTCTACTTACATGTCAAGGTCTGTAAGTGCAGTTCAAATGGTATGATGGGGAGTTATCCAAGTCGAGAGACTTGAGTCCATCCAGAACTTTTATACCCTCCAAGTAATTAGCACTATTAGCCTATTAACTAATCAGTCCAATGTTTCAAAATTCTGTAAGTGTTGTAAAATATTGGAGCAAAATTTATAATAAATAGAGTCTTACCTCGGTTGTAATCTGAGGCAAATAGTAATTAATATATAGCTCTTCACAATAGTCAATACACTAAATTAAATGACTAATCTGTACATCAATAAAAGATCCTTAAAATATTTGTCAGTTATTTTGGTTTATAATGCTCATAAAAATAAAAAAAATCTTTAAAAGCCTAAATTGATGACCTTAATTTTTTATGTTTCTACACACACACACACACACACACACACATATATAAGAATACCATTTCGCCTCTTAGGCTAAACTAAAGTTTGACAAGAACAACGCCACAAATCACACATTCTTATAGTCCATTTTTTCTGTTGGTTGATACTATAAACAATGTTACGTATATTTAAAGAACTAATTGTATGATGATCACTAAAAGATTATTAATAATTACCAAATAATCCTCATCAAACTTTTTTTATACTTAAACTTGACAAAACTTTTTTTATAAATTTAAAAGGCAGAAAAACCTTCGTGCCTAATCAATGCCTAAGAAAATGGTTTCAAAAAGGCAATAGCATAATGTTTGGTCCATCTCACCTTAAAGGAAAAGCAAGCTAAGCCTTTCTCACCCAACAAGTTACTCTACTTAAAAATGAGCTTTAATCATCTTAGTTCTCTATATTTACTTTTAAAATAAATAGTTAATAATATAAGCATCAGTTATACTTCCTTCGTCAGTAATTATAATTTTGCCAGCAATTATAATAGTGTCATATCGTCAACATAGGCTTCTGTAGCATCTAAAGTTAAACCTTATCGCAAAGTGCATTAACAAGTTATTTACTTCACATAACGAAAGACTTTATGACTATTCAAGGCCATATAGGAGATATGTCAATTTTAGGCTCTCAATATATTGGCATTACAAAAGATATGGAAATCGGATATGTCTGAGTGATAAAGGCGACAATCTTCCAGAGCTTCAAAGATTCAAGACAAAGCGACACATCTCCATGGCTTCACCTCTGTCTACCCTTATACCGTAACCACTCCTCAAACCAACATTCGAAATCCCAAACCAAACCCTAACTCAAAATCAAAACTCTGACCCAAATCTCTTAGCACCCTCGGCTCATAATCTTGTCCAAAATCCCCCTCTAAACCAGACCAACCCACACCAAAAATCTTAGAAGTTGAAGAATTAGGCGTGTTGCATATGTCGAAACCCGATACAGTAAACCCAGCTCAGACACAAGGGTTTACTAAATTGTGGAAAGCTATTGTTGCGAATGGGGTGGAAAATTTGACTGACACTATTGTAACATCCCCTCACCAATAGGAAGGGTATATTGGTAAATTGACATGTTTAGGAGTGCTTAAATGTGTAGTGACATATGCATGCATTCATATATGCACATGCATAGTAAATAGTGATTTTTGTT
>JANSVA010000003.1:29459919-29489541 GCA_025504915.1 Erythroxylum reticulatum | reverse complement strand
AGTTCCAGCTACAATCTACATCAATTATAACCTATTCTCTTCTACTTATCTTTATTTTCCTTCCCACACTACGTCAGGTAGGCTTGATAATCTCTACATCAAGTGGCATTGACACCCAATCATTGTAAGTTCCCCAGGTACTATTTCCTTCAAATGTGGTATTCTTTACTTCCTCAAATAGTTTATTTGAACCTTCCAACATTGGTTTGCTGAGAAAATTTTTGCTCTAGAACGGTGAACTTACTTGTTTCTAACAAATGGGAGACTGTTGCTTCACTTGTATTAGGGTAATTAGAAATATGCTTTAGTTAGTTAGTTTGGCTATGAAATGCTTGCTTAAAATTAAAAGAAATGATTAATGTATGTGTACACATATGGACCTAGTCTCTGTCTAGTACTGTTATGCAAGTAATGTCATCTATACTTTGCCTTCTTATTTGTGAAGAAAAAATGTGTTCTAATAGTTATTGATTTGCTTTTTTAGAAATGCTTACTCTTTTTTTTGTTGTTGTTTAACCTTGCCATTTGCAGTTAGTTGGACCACAATGTAATATCTATGTCCCTACTATAATCCTTCGACAAGGGGAAAATGTGCTGGTATAAACATTCAACTAACACATTAAGTGTGTTTGTATTTAAGGTCAAAAGCTTTATTAATCTCTTAATCTTGTTAAATGTTTGATTAGATGATACTCGATTTGGTTCTGTTATACTTTATGTAATAATTGAATCATTGTGTTGTTAGTTTTAGAACTACATTACTTTCTCTTTATTAAATTGAGGTTACAATAAAGTAGTTGGTAGTTCATTCTTTAGATATATCAACATGTTTATGAGCATAGTTGTTTTGGAATAATTGTTATTTACTTGTTGGGTTTTTTTTTTCAGAAAGGTGATGACTAAGAGTGGATAAGAAGATACTTTGTGAAGAATTTTGAAGTGCCGATACACATTTATATTTCATATGGATTAAAGGAAGATAATATAGGTGTATAGCTTAGCTAATAATTTTTGGTTATTGTATTATGAATATGTTAACAGTTAAATTCCATTAAGTCCATATGGATCAAATTATGGCATATATAAATGCAGTTTTTTGGTCATTGACATTTGGATGGATGGTTACTTTCAATATGAAATCATATATAAATGCAATTTTTTGTTGTTTACATTTGATAGTACGTACGCAATTAAGATGTTCGTTAATATCTATATATTGCTTTTAATGTATATATGGATGTTGCCTATATAATGACAAGAATTTGATTTTACCTTAAATATTATTAGTAACAAAAGAATAAATTGTTGCTTTTATTGATATAAATTTTTGCCTAAAAATGTCACTTTGTTTCCTTATAAAATGAAAGTTGTCTTAAAAATCAGGAACATCGAAATTGAACCGATCAATAAAATTTCGCCTCGTACAGTAAGTTAATTTCCAAATACACCATACTATTAAAAAAATGGGGGAAAACTAATTCAAGCTTACATAAAAGAAAAACGATGTCTTTTTCCATTTTTTTAGCCCTTGTAGTTTCGGTGTCTTACAACATAATTGCTTAAAAAACTCATCCAATTGTGCCAAAGTTATGAACACATCCTTCGACAAACACCTATGTATTACATGACAATCATGGCTTTCAACCCTCAAACTTTTCTCTCATTTGCATTGACACAACGATCTACATTAAATGCATACACATCAAGAAACTTAACTGATTTAATAAATTGATAAAAAGTTTGCTTCTCTTTTTTTGACATGTTGTAACATGCATGTGGAATCATGTATGACCATCATCTATTCTTTTTAAATGCAAATCTTTTCTTAGATTCATGTCTTTCAAGTCCAATCTAGCCTTAAATATGTCTTTTAATTTGCCATTAATTCCCATCAAAGTACCTAAAATATTCTCACAAATGTTTTTTTCAATATTCGTGACATTAAGATTATGCCTCAATAGCAAATCCTTCCAATATAGCAAATTAAAAAGTATGCTTTTTTTATTCCAATTAAGATCAAGAAAACTTAGCTTTTGCTTTCTATTACTTAGGTGTTTGCCAGTGTAAACTCTTGCAAATGTGATACATCAACAAATAAGTGCAAAGGAGCTTCACTATGTTCTAGTTTGCCATTAAACAAATTTTTTGTTCTCCATCTATACCCATGTTCCAAGTAACAATGATGTCCCATATAACATATTTTACTTTATAGCCTTATTGAAGGAGTTTCATGGTTACACACAGGACAAGCCATATACCCTTTAGTACTTCATCCGAACAAATTGTCATAAGCTAGAAAATGATTTATAGTCCACAAGACAACTGCATGCATTATAAATTTGTAACCTTCAACAACATCATAAGTTTCTAATCCAACCTCTCAGAGATGTTTTGAATCATCAATTAGTGGTTACATATACACATTTATATCCTTACTAGGAGCAATGAGACCTAGAATAAATAAAGATAATAATAAAAAAGTCTCCTTCATACACTTCCACGGGGTAAATTGTATGGCACAAGAATCACTGGCCATATGCTATAATAAGTACCTATATTACCAAATGGATTAAAGTCATTAGCGGCTAAACCAAGTTGAACATTACGATAATCTTCTGCAAACCATGAAAACTTTCCATCAAAGTCTTTTTATGCCTTTCAGTCTACTAGATGACATGTAATGTTATCATCAATGTATTTGATTTTATGCCACCTCGTATTTGTGGTTGTTTTTGTTAACATAAAAATCCTTTGTAATCGTGATTTAATAGGGAAATATCTCAATATTTTATGGACTATCTTTTTTTCCTTTTCCATCATCCACTTGCCACCTTGATGTACTATAAATAGGACATTCTTTAAGATCTGTATTATTATTTGGTGATAATTTTCAAAATCGTCACCAAAGTCTTACTTTTAGATACGATTTTTAAAACATAGCCAAAAAAACACATAACCAAAGGGCTACCTTGTTGTAGTTTATCAACGAATCTGCATCTTTTGGAGATAAACCTTTTTTATACAAGTTTTTTAATTGTTAAGTTAAAGATAATATAATTCTAACTCTAAGTTTTATTGAATGTAAAACCATAAGTTTGCGACCTTATAACTTAGTATATGGGAGAAAATAAGTATATAGTCTACATCTTATTGATATAAGACCGTAAGTATACGACATTATGTCATATTGAGTATGAGATCATATTTTGTAACTCTACGTTATTAGGCATTAGGTCACATCTTTATGTATTTTTACATATCGAGTGTGAGGCTACATACCTATATATTATCATGCTAAAATTTTATGCCTATGTCTTTTTAAGCACGAGATTGCATGTCTACGTCTTGTCTAGTGCAAAACTATATATATGCATGCATCTTTTTGAGTGAGAGACTGTATGCAAGCATCTTGTTAAGCATGAGATAATATGTCTACAACTTTGCATGTTGTCAAGTGTGAGACTACTCGTGTGTTTGTCTACATCATATTGAGTAACAGATTTCATGTCTATGATTTATTAAGCACGAGACCTTATGTATGCATCTTGTTAAACATAAAATTTTGACTTTACATCTTGTCAAGCACAACACCAAATACGTATGTCTTATTCGACACGAGAATATGTGAGTGTTATGATGTGGCTTTATGTCTTGTTGAGTGTAAGAATTCAGGTCTACGTATTGATGGGAGAAACACCACATAATATCTTTAGTTCAATATTTTTTCAAATGTAAAACTTAACATCTAGGTCTTTTCAAATGCTAAGATTGTATGTTCCATTTTATCAAACATAAGTTTGTATATATGCGTCTTATTGATCAAAATACTATCGATTTGCATCTTGTCGAGTGTAAGAATGTATGCTTGCATCTTTTTGAGTGTAATAATATGATTCTACATCTCTGAGCATAACATTACATGTTAGTGTCTTATTGGATGTGAGACTACAGGAATGCAAGATTACGACTCTTCATTTGTCTAGTACAATAATGAACGCATGTGTCTTATCAAATGCAAGACTAAGTGAGTGTAAGGCTAATGATTTGAGTCATATTGAGCATAAGATGGCATGCCTTCATCTTATTGGGTGCAAGAATGTAAGTATTCATCTCATTTAGTCTAATATTATGTGCCTTCCTCTTATTTGATGCAAGATCATAAGTTTTTGTTTTTTCAAGTATAATAATGAATTCCTTTGCCTTGTTAAGCACAAGATTACCTATATATGTCTTGTCAAACATAAAAATATATACATACAGATTTAACTCTTCTTGAGCTCGAGATTGCTATATGTGTACCTTTTTTTTTTCAAGCATAAAATTGCATTTTTGCATCTTATAAACTGCAAGGCTACAACTCTACATCTTGTCGAATAAAAGAGTGCATGCTTATATCTTGAAAGGTACAATATTACAACTTTAAGCTTTGTCAAGCATGAGATTACATCTTTGCATCTTTTTTCAACACAATATTAAATGCTTGTATCTTATCAGATGGAAGAATATGTGAACATTATGTTGCAACTTTGTATTTGTCAAGTATGAAATCACATGCTTGCATTTTTTCTAGTATGAAACATGTATAAGTTTTATCGAGCATACGACTACTATTTTGTTCTTGTCTAATGTGAGAATGTGACTCTTATTAGGTTGGACACCACTTGGTAGATTTGGTCCTTGGTAAGACCATAATGTTGATTTGTTCTTTTAATGCTACTGATGTTTTCTCTATTACAAATATATGACCAATTAAATAGGCAAGTGTACTTATCAATGGTAAGCAATATAATAGTAAGGTAATATAATAGTAAGGTATCGATTTAAAGAAAAAGCAATCGGGGTAGAAAAGCTTGACACTATTAAGTAGTATAAAGGTAATGAACATAAAGATATTTTTATGGATATTTGGTGAAGGAACATAAAATAAAACTAACTCTAATATTAGTATTTATAATAATTAAGGAAATAAATGATAAGAAAAATAATCAAAAGAGAATGTAATAAAATAGTTTTATTCTAGATGAGTAATTCTCCTAGTATTACTTTCAACTTTATAATTTAATTAACCTAAAATGGATATACTTTTTAGATTGGTAGGACTTCCTAGACATTGAAATTACAATGTCTCGAGATGTAGTCATTTACTCTCTAGTTAGTTAACTTATATCTCTGCCAATGCTAACACCATTTGAATACATTAAGATATATGAAATCCCATGAAAGGATCCTAATACCAACAAGATCCCATAAGTCTCCTTAAGTATCTTATTAAACTCACCCTATCTAAGCCCTGATCCACTTATAAATAGACTCCTTTAAGTCATCCACAAATGAATTAAAATCAAATATGGACATTGATATAAATAAATCAACATTAAGCCTTATAAAGATAGTTAACAAATTGAGTCATGTTAAGCATAAGACAGCATGCCTTCATCTTAATGGGTGCAAGAATGCATTCCTTTTTCTCATTGGGTTTAAGAACATATGTCTTCCTCTTATTTGATGAAAGATCATATGTTTATGTTCCTTCAAGCACAATAATAAATTTCATTGCCTTGTTAAGCACAAGATTACATTCCTATGTCTTGTCAAATGCAAAAATGCATATCTTCATATTTAAGTTTTGTCAAGCTCAAGAGTGCTACATTATACACCTATTACTTTTCTAGAATAATGGTGTATATTTTCATCTTGTCAAATAAAAGGCTACAATTCTACATCTTGTAGAGTAAAATAGTGTATGCTTACATTTTAAAAAGTGCAAGATTGCAACTTTACTTTTTTTTAAGCATGAGACTACATCTTTGTGTGCTAGTGTCTTATCTAATGGAAGAATATGTGCGTGTTAAGTTATAACTTTACATTTTATTGAGCATGGATCCATTGATCAACATCGTGTCAAGTGCGAGACCACATGCTTACATCTTTTCTAGTATGAAACAATATGCTATCAAGCATGTGACTGTTACTTTGCTTCTTATCTAGCACGAGAATGTAACTCTTGCTAGGTTTGGACTATTAGATTTTTTTAATATGGGTAGAGTGTAGAGTCTATTAACAAGAATTTGGCTTGAGTCAACCATTGCTAAAATGACTAGAACTAGTCATTTGGATAGTTGACCCTTACCACTTATAAACCCTTTAACATTTTCATGTTTAGTCAATATGGGATACTCTAACACTCCCCCTAAAGTTCAACTGGGGCTAGACATCTAATTGTCACTTGAAATAGGCACAATGGTAATCGAACCAGACCGCTAGGACTGGATATCCAGATGAAAAATTAAGAAATTAATAATCTAGATCAAACCTACTTTGATACTATATCAGAATTTTTAATATGGGTAGAGTGTAGAGCTCATTAATAAGAATTGGGCATGAGTCAACCATTGTCAAAATGACTAAAACTAGTCATTTAAATAGTTGACGCTTACCACTTATAAACCTTTTAATATTTTCATGTTTAGTCAATATGAGATACTCTAATAGGGACACATTTAATAGATTTGGTCCTTCGTGAGAGCATAATGTTGAATTGTTCTTTTAATGTTGTTGATACTTTCTCCATTACAAATATATCACCAATTAACTAGGCAAGTGTACCTATCATTAGTAAGCAATATAATACTAAGGTATTTATCCGAAGAAGAAACAATGATGGTAGAAAATCCAAACACTATTAACTAGTTTAAAGGTAACAAATAGAAGGGTATTTTTATGGATATTTGGATAAGGAACATAAAATAAAAATAAACCTAATGTTAGTTTCCATAATAATCAAGGAAATAAATGATAATAAAATTAATCAAAAGCAAATACAATAAAATAGTAATACTATAGATTAGTAATTCTCCTAGTATTACTTTCATCTTTAAGATTTAGTTAACCTAAAACGAATATGTTCCTTGTATCAGTAGGACTTTTTAGACATTCGAGCTACACTATCTCAAGATGTAGTCATTCACTCTTTAGTTGGTTAACTCATGTCTCTGTCAATGTTAACAACCTTTTGAATGCATATTAAGTTATGTGGAATCCCATCAAAGATTCTAATACTAGGAAGATCATGCAAGTCTCGCTTAAGTACCCTATTGAACTCAGTATATTTAAGCCACGATCCACTTACAAATAAACTGTCTCTAGTTTTCTACAAGTAATTAAAATCAAATTTAGACGTCAACATAAATAGATCAGCATTAAGACTAATAAACGTAGCTAATGATTTGATTCATATTGAGTATAAAACAACATGCCTATGTCTTATTTGGTGCAATAATTCATTCCTTCATCTCATTGGGTGTAAGACCATATGTCATCCTCTTATGTGATGCAAGATCATATTCTTTCATTCTTTCAAGAACAATAGGGCATTCCTTTATCTTGTTAAAAACAATATTGCATGTCTATGTCTTGTCAAATGTAAAAGTCTATATTTGCAAATTTAAATCTAGTCGAGCTTGAGATTGCAATAATGTATACCTATTTCTTTTTAAGCATAAGAGTGTAGATTTATATCATGTCAAATGCATGCAATGTTACAACTTTGCATCTTGTTGAGGGGAAGAGTGCATGCTTGCATCTTGAAAGCTACAATATTCCAACTTTATTCTTTGTCAAACACGAGACTACATCTTTGTGTCTTTTCTAGCACAATACCAAATGCTTATATCTTAACAAATGGAAGAATATGCGAGTGTTAGGTTGCAACTTTGTATTTTGATTAACATGGGAATATATATCAACATCTTATCAAGTGTGAAACCACATGCTTACATCTTTTCTAGAATGAAATAACATATATAAGTCTTATCGCACACGACTGTTTCATTGCTTCTTATCAAGCACGATTATGGCTCTTATTAGGTTGGGCCACCACTTGATGGATTTGGCCATTGGTAAGTGCATAATGTTAGTTTGTTCTTTTAATGCTACTGATGTTTTCTCTATTACAAATATATCACCAATTAACTAAAAACGTGTAGCTATCATTGGTAAGTAGTAGCACAATAAGGTATCGATCTAAATAAGTAGTTGGGGTAAAAAAAGCCTAACACTATTAACTAGTATAAAGGTAATAAATAGAAAGATATTTTTATGGATATTTGGGTAAGAAAATTAATCAAAATTAGAATGCAATGAAACATTTATATTCTATATGAGTAATTATCCTAACAGTAGTTTCAATTTTATAATTTAATTAACCTAAAATTGATTTTTTTTAATCAATAGGACTTTCTAAGCATTGGAAATACATTAAGCTAGATAAAAGTTAACTAACCAAAGAGTTAACTTATATCTTTACCAATACTAATACCTTTTCGAATGCATTAAGCTATATGAAATCCCATTAAAGGATCCTAATGGCAGGAAGATCACATAGGTCTTCCTTGAGTACCCAACTGGACTCACTCCCTCTAATCCACGTTTCACTTCAAAGTAAGTTCTCTCAAGTCATTCATAGGTAAATTAAAACCAAATTTGGACATTGACCTAAATAAATCACCATTAAAACTAAGTTAATGATTTGAGTTAATTATTTTTATTTATAAGCTCTAAAGCATTCATTACCTTTCATAAAAAACAAATAGATAAATTTTCAATTTAAGTCATTTGTGAATAAATATCAATGCTATGTTTAAAATTAAAGTAGGTGAACTAAACATTTTGTATTATAGTATATTAGTAACTTTTATTATAATTTTTTTTAAATTTCAACTTTGTTTTTATAAACAAATTAAAATTATTGTTTATTCTTAATCATTATCCCATATAAATTAAGTCTATTTTAGATGAATGACCTCCAAGAATAAGACTTTATTTTTATTTAGCTATAAGGTTATATTCAATTGAGCTAAATATAGGATTTGTTAATGCGAGGAATTGGTTTACTCAACTAGTACCCAAACACTTTGGATATATCAAATTCAATATACAAAATTCAACACAAGGATGTCAAACCAATCCAATATAAACCTATGGTAAACATTAATGTTTTGGCTACATTTGCATAATTTCTTGAAATGGCAGTGGCACTTTTGAAATTCATGCCATATGCAAAGTGCCAAATAGTACGAATAAAATTTGCGATCAATGTAAATTGGGTAAACGATCACTTCAACTTCGAGTCTCTCAGCCCTCAAAGTCGTGTCCTAAGCCTGTCTCTCCATCTCTCTCAATTTTCTCTTAAAATGTCCGACGGAGCTATAACGGTCTTGGACGGAGCTAGCCTGAGGTCGATCCATCTCTTGCCTCCGTCCTCCGATGATCCTTTAACGGGAGCTCAAATCCTCGATCTGGCAGACTCAAAAGCCTCTGAGTATCTCCTCGGGGTCTCACTGCCTCAGACCCTCAAGTCCTCCGCTCTCAAACGCGTCAACGTAGACGATGTCGTCTGTTTTCGGAGAACGGAGCTTAGTAGAGATGCAGCTTCTGAGAAGCTAAATAACTACGTAGCCGCGATCGCCAATGAGCTCAAAGGTAATGCTTATCAGTGTATGTTTTGCTTGCCCGATCAATCACTTTTGGATATTATATGTTGATAAATTGTACACACTTACGTGATCAGATGATCCATTTGATAATAGTTATTGAAAGATTGAACCTTTACATGAATTAGACAATCCATTGGTGGTCTCAATGCTGGATGGGAATACAGTAAGGATGTTCCTGGAGGATGAAGATGATTTTGCGATGTTAGCGGAGAATTTGTTCACTGACTTGGATACTGAAGATAAGGGGAAGATAGCTAAGAGTGAGATAAGGAATGCGCTTGAACATATGGGAGTTGAAATGGGCATCCCTCCTTTTGAAGGTTCGGCTTTACGTTAATCTCATTTTTCTGTCGTGGTCGATTTTAGTGTCGTTTTGGATACATAGAATTGGTACATGATCGTAGTTAGATTGTATCGCATTTAAAATTTTCTTCATGTTATTGTTTGTGGGTCTATATCATTGAACTATCGTCTTTACTTTACCTGCATTGGCAAAATGAGGTTGTCAAATGGCCAATGGCTATGGTTTTGTGCTCTACATTTTATTTTTGGGGTATTTTTGTACTTTTTTCATTTTCTTGGTTTTTGGATGATATAACGAATTGGTCTGTATTGGTGTATGGTGCTAGTTGCTAATGCAAGTGTCTGATGTAGATATAGATAATTGATGAAAAGAAGTTTGAATTCTCTGGCTTTTGTTAACTGGAGTTCATCTCATTAGTTCTTAATTTTCTTTTATCTCGAGTGCTTTTGTACTTAGTCGTCTATAAAAGACTTCATAGAAGCTGATGGGCTGATGATCATTGTAGCAGATTTTCCATTAGTAAATGACATTTTGAAGAGAAATGGAATAGAGGAGAAAGAAGAATTGGGCCAATCACAATTTGCTGAGTTACTTCAGACTATTCTACAAGAAGTAGCAGATGCTTTATCTGTAAAGCATGTTACTGTCATCCACAATTTGAAGATAAATAATGGTTTTAAGTTAAGGAAGGTATGCTGTTACTGTACCTTACTCTTACTTATCCTGTCCTGAAATACTGATAATCCCTGTCACTGTTAGGGTTCTCTTCTAATTGAAAGCCAGAAGCATCTATTCTTCTAAGGTTCGGGGCTCTTTGCTCCCATACTACTTGTCTGTTTCAATTGGCTGGTTATTTTATCATGGATTCATCCTTTTCCAAGATGACCAGTTTAGGATCCAAAAGTTGGATTTAGAGATTAAACTTAAAATTGGCTTTGAATGCAGCAAATAGCACAAAAATCAAGAAAGAAAAAAAGATGCCAGTTTATATAACCTGTTCAACGTGGAAGGATGGATAGCCTTGTCATATGGTAATCGATTTATTCAACTGATTCAGTGAGGTGCTCCATCAGTTTGGTATTTCAGATTGTCAGGAAAGGGAAAGTTAAGAAAATAGCAAAGGAGAGCTAAAGCATGCACTTGATTGTTCTATTAGTTAACAAAATAAAAGTTCATCCAATCTTGAACTTCAAGTTATGGGACAGGTGACAATTTTTACTACATCATGGAGATTGGTTGCAAATAATTAACTCAATCGTCTATAGAAAAAAAAAAAAGACATTTGAAAAGAAACTTCAATAATAGGGACTGCATTGGCTCATTTGACTTATCTTTACGCTAGCAAATTTATATTGGAATTACTGACCATTCTCATCGTAAGGGAATCTGATCTGCACAAATTTTTGCAGCTTTTGGCTGATGAGAACCTACTGAGCAATGTTTTAGAGAACATAATGGAGGAAAAGCTCAGCATGGAGGACAATCAGGTGAGTATAAAGAAAATCAGAGGTTTCCTGGAGCTAAGAGCAAATGAGTTGGGCTTGCCACCACCTGAATCTAGTGAAGCAGTGCTTCTTCTTTATGACACTATATTTGATGATGTGGAGACTGGAAAGCACGCTCCAAAAGCAGAAGATGAATTTCGGGAACTAGTGAAGGACATACTAACGCAATTTGCTGAGCAACTCGAGGCCAATCCTATCTATTGTGATCTTGACAACTGACCAGGTGGCAGCTCGATACCATGTTTCTTGCCGTTTGGCTGGCAGAGAGGTTATTTTGTATGGCTTTATTTCATTATCCTTCACCTTAGATGCTAATGTTCCTATGACCCACATAAAAGTTACAGTACATGGCTCCTAGATATGCATATAAACACAGATTTAATATACTGTTGGTGGTATGTACACAATCCACATCGATGTGATTACGAGATCCTCATCAGGTTCTTAGGAAAAATAATCGACTTACAGTATCTATTTCTATGGTTGTTTGCTTGGGACTTGTTAGTTAATTCAAACATTCTGTTGCTGCCCTTCTTATTTATATGAAGGCTAATCGTTTCTTATCAAAGTCCTATGGGTTACACATTCGATATGGCTTTGTTTGAACGGGTTGTGATTTCCCTATATGGTGCAGTCACATGTTTATACGCTAATGGAGCTCAACTTGGGTTACGTATGAAGTCCTTGCTGATGGTATCGAATTATTAGTATTGCATTACACATAAACACTTATTGGTTACACTTGGAAAAATTTGCATTCTAAATTTCCCCTCCCTACTAGAGTAAAACCATCTAAGTGTTGCTTGAGAGCTTTTAACACTTAAAAAAAAAAAAAAAGGATAAGGTAATGCAAACCTTAAGTTGGATACCACTTAAATTAGAATCATAGGATTGTTTTTAAAATCAAGGAGAACTTGACCTTAATTAAACTAGCTAATTAGAGTTATACTAATAAGGATTTTGATTGTTACAAGTTATTTTGATAAGAACATATTAATTTATAAATAATCTTGAAAAAACTACATCAATAAGACAATCTTTAATAAGTATAAAATCACAAAAAAAAGAAAATAGAACTCTAAAAGGATAAGAACATTCTCCCCTTATCGTAATTTGATTAGAAACAACTAAATAATTTTGAAAAAGTTAAATTCTTTCTCAAATAAAATTTTTTTAAGTTCTAAAAATAAATAACTAACTCACGAGTTCGGTACATGTTTTGTTTTCATAACAGCGTCGATTAGTTTATGGAACTTTACGGGTACGAATACTGACGAGCCCAGCGCTAGTCACAAGTAGCGCACCAACACCAATACATCGACTTTGATTACATTATGATCCTAAAGTTGTTAGAAATTCTCTAAACCTTGTTCTCTGTGTATTGTTAAATGTTGTTTTAAACCTTTTAACAACTAAAAAAAGTAATGTGAATTTTAAGCTGAAAATCGCTTAAAATTCAAATTACAAAGATTAAAATTTTATGATTGTCTTTAAGATCAAGTAAGGAGAACTTGACCTTATTCAAACAATTTGATTAGAATTGAAGTTATGAGAATTTTGATTGTCACAAGTTGCTCTGATGAGATCATATTAAGTTTTTGTTAAAGCATAAAGAGGAGAATTTTACCGAAATTGAAGAAAAGCTCTTAAATTCTTAATGGTCTCGAATGAACTACATTAATAAGACAACTTTTAATTAAGTATAAAATCCTTGGAGAATTAGAGACTTAAAAGGAAAAGAGCATTTCCCCTTATTATAATATGATTAGGAACAACTGAATAACTTTTAAAAACTCTAATCCTTATCCAAATAAAAAATTAAAATTCTAAAACTAAATAACTAATCCACATCTGTCCAACTTTCACACAAATATCACTTTATTTTTAAAAATAACTAATCCACAAGTCTAACAAGTCTAATGCCAATTACTGCATAAGTGCCAGTTGCTTCAAGTTCTCAAACCCCCTCATGCAGTGTAAGACCAACATTTGACACCAACGTCCATTACATTTTATTTTCAAGGTTGTTAGACATTCTCCAAGCCTTGTTCTTCATGTATTAAGCATATTCCATCTTCAGCAACATGTAAAAAAGTGATCAATCTGGGTAATCTATCTTATTCATCTTGAATAGTTTCCTTTTCTTGTATCTCCATGATTAATCTTTCATGTGTTTAGTGCATGCCTTACGCATTGGATCTCCAAATCCATACAAAAGATCATAAGAATGATAGGAAATAGATGTTGGTGTAAGCTAATCTCCATCATTTCCTCCCTTCTCGAAACAATTCATCCTCGAATCACCTACATCATATAAAGACAAATCAACAACATTAAAAATAGCACTCATTTTACCATAGTTTCTTGACAAATCTAGTTTGTAGACATTGTCGTTGATCTGCTCCAACATTTGCAAAGTTCCTTCTCCTCTAGGTTGCAACTTAAGAGTTCTTTTGTGTAGGAAACCTCTCCTTACTCATATAAACCCAAACTTAATCTCTAAGTTCAAAAACAACTTTTATGTCCCTTACTGGCATGCCTTTCCTATTGCTCATTCTTTTGGTACCGGTCACAAGTACCACACCAACGTTAAATTGCTATTGTTTCTCAAATCTCCGTATTTAGTGCAAGTTCAACACTTGACAGTAGTATAATACTTTTGGTAGTTACATTTTGTTTCCAAGGTTGTTAGCCATTTAAAAAAGTAATCAACCTTAAGAATGCATCTTATTCATATTAAACAGTCTCTTTTTTAACATCTCCGTGATTAATCCATGCAAAATTACTTTCGTATATTTGATCTTTAGCCTAATCATCGCACTTTCAATTTTTTGCTGGTACAAGGTGATCTCTATGACAAGGTTTTGATGTTAAAATAAGTTTATGTGAAGCTACTTTTGGCTTAGTCTAGTTGGTTAGAGCCACTTGCATTAGAACCTGAAAAACTATCGGCACTTGGACGGACTATATAAGGGGTGTTAGCAGCAGAGGGCTCTGCTTATCGGTTAGGAAAGTGTTATTGGAAAGAGACAGCATCCTCACATACATGTCCGTGTCAACTATGGACCTATCCAGGCAAATTGCTGACTGTTGTCATTTTCGAACATCATTATTTTAATGGTATGGAACAAAAACACGAGTTTGTGCTTAAAGCTTTTCTGAGGCTTCCACGTTACAGGATTGGGTTCCCTATGTTTCTTGGGAACTTTAGCCCTTCTAAATTGGCCACGTCAAGTATCATCCTAATTCTAAATTGTGAACCACCAGATTCAGTGTCCAAATCCAAGCACATCAACATTAGTCTGATGCTTATCTTCTTTATCCTGAAAAGAATTTGATCAAATTAAATTGATGGACGCCCATAGCTTTCATTCATCATCAATGAAAATGACAGAGAAGTTAAAAAGCGCAGGTTGAAGATTACTGTCATGATGCTGGCAATTCAAATTAAAGAAAATTTGTTAATCATACGGTCTGTATAAGCTATTATATTTTTGCATTCAATCATATTGTTTTAGTTACAAAAGGTATGGATTGACAACTTTGATAGTGCGTCAATCATAAATTCAGAAGTTGGAGAAAAGAAAAGAATGTTTATGTTCCATAAGTATACCATAAAGGGACATCCGATTTGTAAATTTAACCTTGTGGACAACCACTCTTGTCGTGCAAAACAGCCACCATATTTACCAAGCACAATTAGTACTCCCAAGTCCATGACAGTGGATTTCCAGCTTAAGATTCACATTTGATCAAACAACTGAACAAATGCAATTCATTAGCCAATGCAAAATGGATGGGAAAGGGGATATGAAGCTTATTACATCGTATGATATTACAGCAATAGAAATGCTGATTTAATGGGAGCAATAGTGCTTCCAAACTTACTAACAAATATAAATTAAAAGCCAAAATAGTAGAACAACCTACAAACCGCCATTCCTATAGTTACTTCTTATGACTAACTCCTATAGTGAAACAGAATGCCTCATTGAAACATTTGGAACAACGGATACACCTCTGTAACTAGAAGCATTTCACTCTTTGCCATCTGCAGCACGGAGTGAACCCAACTCAACTGGCGCTTGTGTCCCAACAACCTTCGAGGATCCATAGATGGAAATGTCAATTCCTTGACCCTTCTCTTTCTCAATTTGTTCCTTGATCCAGAAGTAGGTAATTCTCAATCCATCCTGCATTCAGCATATTTAACCTCAGAATTGAGAAAGAAAGAAGCCGAATGATATAAACTAAATAAAATTCTTCATGATGAAACACTTAGTTTTTGAAGACTTTCCACGTGAATATAGCCTAGCAAAAGTAGATGTCATATTTCCTCCTATATGTACCTTCAATTTCATTGTAGGAGCCCAACCAAGCTTCTCTTTAATTAATGTATTGTCAGAATTGCGCCCACGAACACCTTCTGGTCCTGGAATGTGATGAATAGGGAGCTTCTTGTTCTCAAAGCTGAGAACAATCTCGGCCATCTCATTCATGCTAACCATCTCATCACTACCAATGTTCACAGGCTCTCGGAAGTCTGACTTTGTCAATCTAAAACAAAAAATGTTTTCCATAATAATCCTCAATTATAACATACTAGACCTCATCTCTGCATTTCATTAAGTACACTGAAATAAAGGACAAATGAAAGAAAGGAACTAATGGGAGACAAAAACTCCATCTGCAGCGGTTCATTGCCTTGAAACAATTTTATCACATGAGCATGGCTCTCCTAGAGCCCATTCTGCTTATCCATGAGATATAAGACAAAATATAGGAATTAACATGACTAAAACCCAGAAGCCTCAAGAACTATGTGAGGGGCATAGGAAATGAAAGAGTGCTAACCTGAGCACACCTTCAACACATTCATCAATAAAGGTGAAGGATCGAGTTTGTTTTCCATCTCCCCACATCTCGAACTTATCAGTTGAGGTAAGAGTCTTTCGGCAAAAAGCAGCAGGTGCTTTCTCCCTGCCGCCTAATGGAAAAAAAATCACAAGCGAAAAGCAAAATCAGAATATTCTAATAATTGACAAATAAGTAAAATCCATAGACAACAAAACCAATAAAAACATTCTAGAGATCACAGTTATATAGAACCCACGCACCTTTCCATGTCCCAAAGGGACCATAGATGTTGTGGAACCTTCCAATACGACATTCAATTCCAAAATCATTGGTGTAATGCTTGCATAATTCTTCTGTTGCTAGCTTTTCTAAGCCATAAGCATCTTGAGGCTAGAAGAAAGTGAATAAATAATGTCATCAACTCAACATAAGGAATAAGCGACAGTAGCACGTTGGAATATCATTAAACACCAAAAATAACCAACCTCTGCAGGCCAAGCATCAGACTCCTTCAAGTTCACATTAGTGTCCAGCTGTTTAAATTCGGGGTAAATACAAGCACTAGAGGCATAGAAGAACCTGCAGTGAACAACAATATCAGAATTTCCAGAAAATGCACTTCACCGTAGGTATTTAACTTTGATCAAGACCATGTCCACTCTGTCCATGAGAACTAACCTCTTAACGCCATTGACCCTGGAGGCTTCAAGCATATTGAAGCTGATCATAGTGTTGTTATACATGATGACAGAGTGGTTGGACTGAATGAAGCCCATACCACCCATATCAGCAGCAAGGTTGAACACATGGTCCACACCCTTTGTAACCTTCAAGCAGTTATCCATGACCCTTAAATCAACAAGATGGAATTCATGACAGAACATGTCTTCTGTCATGTGTTCATTTTTCTTCCAGTCAGAAGCAATAATATAATGGCCCTCACTCTTCAACCGTCGAGCAATGTGAGAGGCAATAAAGCCACCGGCCCCAGTAATGGAAATTCGAAGCTTTTCTGAAGGCCAGTAAGGTTCCCTCTCAAGCTGCTCATAGGTGTATGCTCCATAGTTTGTTCCATCACTACTTCCCATTCTGCGTCACTTGACAAGTTAGGGGTATAATGAAAGTTTGCAATCGATAGTATGTAAGGTAAGTTAAGTGTGATGCTTCCTCATTCAAATAATTCACAATCAGAAACATAAACAAAGAACAAACCACTATAGAAAAGTTGAATACATTCAAGAAAAACATATTATCCAAATATTAAAAAGCATATGAATGCTAGGCAATACAACTGCATATTGATTGTTTACACGTGTAATTTAACAAGAAAGAAAGCAGGAAATTTACAATATGTCAATTGAAGAACCACTCCCATCATTAAAACACTATTACGATCTGCTAAAGAAAGGGACATTTTCTACTAATAAAATGAAGAAAGCCATTGTTGAACCAACTACAAAAAGAAAAGGGGCAATCCTCGAACCAAATTATGGTTTCACAAACAAGCATGTAACAAAAGGATTGGGACAGATCTCCAGGATAAACATTGGAGGTAAGAAACCTATAAAACTTTAATATTAAAAGAAAACGAGTACAAAGCCTAAAAATTATAAGTTAGAGAGCAAGAAGGGAAATGCAACATCAGAAGATCACCAACAATAAAAACGAAAATTCAGAATTCATCTCATAATGCAAAGAAAAGAACCAAAACAAAAACTACACGATAGTCGTCACAGATTTATATGAAATTCTCTACTTATAAAAAGAGCTTATCTATCAGATTAAATAAAAATAAGAAAGCAGAAACTTGATTTTGCATAACCGGTGGCAATATAAGACCCAGAAGAACCCGTTAAACAGTTGCAAAAATGGGTACACATTATCGAAAAACACAATCACAGAAACAATGAGAACGGATTGAAAACAATGGATCCACAAAAGTGTCAACACAAAGCAAACAACTTTGAACTCTAGCCCATATTGCACCAAAGAAGGAAAAGGGTAGGCAAGAGAACGTTCAAAGAAGTCACAGAAACAGAGCATTTTGAGGGAGAAAAGAGCTCCATGAACATAAAGATGAGATTTTTACCTTGAAGGATTTTCCTAGAGAGAGGTAACAACTAAGTAACAGAGTCGATTAGAGAAAGAAGCTGAAAAGGGTGTGATTTAGAGGGCGTAACGATTATGCTATTTATAGAGGCAGCAGAGAGTGACAGAAGATGGGACAGAGAGCGCTAGACAACCACCACTCGTTTCCTTTGAGTAATTTAATACTCTGTTTCTTCTTCTGTTGTTTTGGGTACGACATGTTCCTTTAAAAAGCCGTTCCTGCTCGTAGCTTTAGTTCGAGATCTCCAAAATTTAAGAAATCATTCACTCGTAGTATTTTACAACTTAAAAGAGTTAATCATATTTTTAAGTGTTATTCTTACATTAATTTGTCTAGAACACAAATACATAAATAATTGTTGCTAAAATATTACATGGTATAATGTTGATTTATTAAATTTATTTTTAGAAAAACTCAATTCAAGTTTGTTTATTAGTATTATAATCACCCTTTTTTTTCATAGATCTTGATTTCAGGATCTAATTTTCCTTTTCTTCCAAGTAATCTTAATCTTACTTAATGTCATGTGATTAGCTTGTTTATGTATTTTAAAACGACTTATTTTGCTTAATAAGGAATCCATTCCTTATCTTAGGTTATAAATCGCAACACGCTCGCTTATCCTCCCAAGGCACCTTAGTAATTCGCGCCAAGTGATTTCGTGTTACTTGAGCATTCATGTGCAGTGGGGGGTGACATAACTTGTTGCTTCAACTTGTAAAAGAACCTCTTTTATAGTTTCTTGAAATTCAAAGAAAATTTAAATAATAATTGTAAATATAATTGGGCATCTTAGGAGTTGATTATATTTATTATTGCTATTTGGTGTCCATTAATTTATTAATTATTAATTAACCCTCACTTGTATCTTGTAGAATCCTAAAAGGTGACTTAATAGTATCATTAAATATTTAAACTGTTACATATACAAGCGGTTGTCTGACCCCCCAACCTTAGAGCAGCCCCTTTTCACTGGACTTCGGTGCTATATTTACAGGCAAACGTTGGCGCAACGACTCACTTTTCTCCGGAGGCGTGGAAGTGGACACAACTAACTAGGACTAGGAGTGGGGCCAAGCACGAGAAATTTCGTGGAAATTTTCGAGCAATCGCAGCATGCACTGTTTGGTTCTCAGAAGCTACGTGGAAACTGCTTCGAGTCAGCAGCCTTGGCTTTTAATGTCGTATACTTGTGATCAAAGCACCTTTAAATTTCACTATTGGTCTGATTTTAGTGGGTTTTGCAGGCCTTCACTAAGCACGATAATAATAAGCTTGTCCAAGACCAGTTCAGCCTAATTTTTAGACTCGGAGTGAATAGTACTCGTCCACCAAGTTTACAAAGCTAAATCCATCCTTGGTTACTGTCTCAATCTCTCCAATTCAACTCAAACTTCCATTATCTTCGTCATAATCTCCATTTAACTTAACTTATGATTAATTTTATCACATTTTTATTTTATCTTTTATAGCAACTATATATATATATATATATATAATTTTTGTAACATAAGAAATTTTTTCAAGTTTTGTAATGTCAAAACTGGGAAATATCACCTTCGATTATTTTAGGAAATATCAAAAAACAAATAATTTAATAGCATAAGTTGCTTTTCTATTCATATAATTGTTAAATATTTCGACCACCCTTTCTAACATCCTACTTCCATAGACCACATATCAACATTCCAGAGAACATTCGAGCACATATCCCACAAAAGTGACATAATAGAGCAGTCACATCACATATCGTGACATCATATAGAGCATAAACATTTCAGAAAAACGAAGTTCTCTCATTTCATTCATGAACATTGGTACTGTTATCGCCTGCAACTATATTAAAAAAAACAACTTCTGTTAATATAAATTAATGTAGTAGTAGTGGTAAGTGGATATCGTTCCCACGAGAAATTTAAACGGTAAAGGGTTTAAGAATTAAAAACTAAATAAAGTAATGAAAAAGGAGGGGGTTTGAAATTCACGTAAAATTAAGAATGTAGAAATAACAAAAATCTGAATTTAACAAAAGTAATTAGATCTAAAAATTTAATAGAAAAACCTTAGTTTCGAGTTACCAATGTTATCACACTAAAATGGATCCTTGATATAAAATTCAATTCATCAATAAACATTCATTGGGGGATATTTTCTCTTAAGTGTAAATGATTAGAAACATATATTCTAAGCATTCTTATTAATCAACAACCTAGATACGATCGTAGGTTCAATTGAATAATAGTGTTAAGAACCAAGAAACCAATGAACAAGATAACACATATATGACATGCATCTAATCAAGATAAATATCTTCTTAGAATTCCCCACTCTTAAATAAAGAAGGTAATCCTAATTGCTACTTGTGATTAACAAAATTAAACGTCATATTTCATTAATCTAGCTATTAAACGAATCAATTCTTAGTTGCGCACCTAGAAATCAATAAATTCAATTGGAAAAAGTAACTCGGAAAACACTCAATGCTCATTAACAAAACAAACTTTATTGAGACATCTCACCTATAATAGATGATAACATGGTTCCCCTCAACCAAGAAAAGAAATTTAGCTACTCATAATGAAAGTAAAAATCAAAGAAATAACAAAACACATGGTCTTCATCCGTGGTCTTTCCACGAATTCCGAAAATACTTAGAAAAATAGGGTAGAAACGTAAATCTAAACTAATGAAAAACTGCAGAAATTGTAAAACTACTATAAGACAAAAGCTGACGTGAACAATTACTTTCTTCTCCTTTTATAGTTTTCCGATCTCTCTTCTCTTCTCTCTTTCGTGATCTTCAGCAGATAGTTCTTATCCCCACTTCAAGATGTTGATCGTCATTGATAAGATAGCAATATGATCTTCAAAGATTATGAAAAACTTAGATTTGAAATTTGAAAACAAATCTGCTGATAATTTCCATCGTTGCATGTGTCCACACTTTGTCACTAAATTTTGCTATCAGAATGGAATTTTCGGATTTTCTTTGTTTCTTTTGCATCTTTTGATTCAATTCCATCTCTAAAGTGTTGAAAATCACCTGAAAACAATTAAGAGACAATTCTATTAATTTTGGATCATAATTTCAACACATTAAAGAGAATTAAATAGAAAATAAGCACAAAATGACAACTTAACAAATTCCCCCACACAAAACCTTTGCTCGCCTTCGAGCAAGCATGTCAAACCACTACACTCCATCAATTCATCATTCATAAGGTTAAGTACACACAATCCATTAACTTAGGCCAGTAAGACTTAAATTGCAACACATATCATAATCACTTTCACATATGCAAATAAACAAAGTTAAAATAAGACATCTTTATTCAAAAGAAAATATGAAATCAAAATGAATTCTTCTCACGGATTTCTCTCTTATACTCATGTGGTTGAAGTCAAAGTGCTTCTCTCAAATCTCTCTCTAACATATTGCACTACCACAGGTTTGCAAATTCACTAGTTATCATTCATTCGGATTATATGAGCTAATAGATCATAAGGACTTTATTAAAGGCTGTAATGGGGTTAGGTTCACATTTGAGGTAAAAATGGCAAAGGGTTAATCACAAGCATTCACAAAGTATCAAGTAAAAGGGACATTCAAATTAAAATTCTGAGATAACCATATGACACAAAGGACTACAACTACTCATACTAACTAATGCTACTATGCTTTATTCTTTTTCTGTTTCTTTTGTTTTGTTTTTTTTTTGCCTTTTCTCCATTTTATTTTCTTTTTCTCTTTTTTCTATTTTTTCTTTGTTCTTTTTTTTACTTGAATAAAGATAAAAACAACAAAAAATTACTGGCAGCATAATTTAATAAATACATGAGTAGACGTATCTATAAAAGTATCTCAGAATAAAATACAGAACCAAAGTCCCTAATTACTTAATGATTCATTCAACTTATGATAGGGTAAGGCTAATGGGTTTTTTTGGGTTTCAATGTAAGGTGATTGATTGAAAAATAAGGTTGAAGGCTAAAAGTTGTGTGCAAATGGAAAGTAATTAGGTGGGTCATTTTCAAGATAAAGGGTTTAAAAACAAGGAAGGCCTTAATCATTTCTATATCTCATGTAATCAAATAAATTCAATCTGGCTCAGTGTAAGTTCTAAAGGCAAACAAGACTAGAGGAGCATCACACAATTTAAAGAAATAGAATGATATGAAGATGAGGTCATTTAAAGCTCAAATTTTGTTCACAGGTTTAAATTAAGAATTCACTTCAATTTCACATATTACCTCATCACTTAAAAGTCAAAATTTTTACTAAGTTTAAAAGATCAGTTATTGCAATCAATCAACATGATTCACTTAAGACTCACTTAGCCCAATTTAATTTCATGCATATACTCATTCTCATTCAAACTAATATGACAAAGCTTTATGGTTTAATACACAACAATCATGCAAAAATTGACAAAAATCATACAAAAACTAAACAAAAAAGTCACACTAAAAAAAAAAACTCCAATTCCTTCCCCACACTTAGACCGACATTGTCCTCAATGTTAAAGAAACATAAATATAAAGGAAAAGGATAAAGAAGGCTTCTCTATTTAGAAGTGTCGAAATCATAGTGTTGGCAGATGTGGAGGTTGGAATCCTTCATATTCCCAATAGGCTAATAAAATGTGCTCCAAGCGGTGCATTTTGCATTCGATGAAATTAAGGCGATCCTCCAAATCGGTTTGGGATTGTTGGTGGCTACTCATTTCAACTAGGGGAGCCCGACTTTGTGCTACTCGTCTCGTAGTGGAAAGAGTGGTTAGGCCCAAAATTGTCAAAGTGATTCAGCCATGACTAAGATCTACAATCCCCATTAGGGATAAATTTTTCTTCCAATGAGTTGTTGAAATCGCTCTGTATCATTTGGGATTTGGAAAGATGTAAAACTACCATTTCGGGTGTTCCATTAACTGCGATTTTCTACTTTTTTTCCTTTTTTTGTTCTGCATCTGGTTGATGGTCCTGGGATAGCTAATGGGTTCGGTTGGGCTGGCTTTGTGGTTACTACAGTAGTTGAAGTGGTTTATGGTTGTGAAGACAAATCCAAAAGCGATGTGATTGGGGTGGCCAACCTTTGTGACTCACTCTTTCTCCTTGGCATTGTTGTGATTTCATGAAATATACCTGCAATTTCAGAAGACAAGAAACGAAACAAGAAAATCGCAAGTTAGGGTTGGTGATTTTCGGTGAAGGACAAATTAGAAGGTGGGTGTTGTGTGTAATGGGTGTTGTGATGTTCATGAAATTGGTAGTGATGGGTGAAATCTGCGATGAAAATGGATAATGAGAAAAGTTAAGAGAAAGAAGAAGAGTGAAAAGAGAGGGGGAAATAGAGAGAGAGCAAGAAGACGAAATTTTTTCATTTTTCTCTTTTTTTAATTAAAAGATGAAAATTGAAAATTGCATAAATGAAGAGATTAAATTAAATTTCTAACTAAAATGAAATAAACCTAATAAAAATGTAAATAAAAATTGCTGGAAAATAAAAAACACAAGCTTAAAAAATTTACGGGTTTCCCCGAATGTGCTTCTTTAAAGTCTTCAGCTGGACATATTTCTTTACTTTCCTGATTAGAAATAGGTTAGGGTTACCAACTCTATTTCTTCCACTCGCTCGACTAAAAAGTTCTCATAATATGGCTTTAGGCAGTGTCTGTTAACTTCAAGTACTTTAGAGGTATCTAGACTTTGAATTTGTACCATACCATGAGAAAAAATGTTAGAAACAATAAACGGTCCAAGCCAACAAGATCGTAATTTTCCTGGAAATAACTTAAGCTTTGAATGATAAAGAAGAACTTTTTGTCCGACTGAAAATTGTTTCCTATAAATCATTTTATCATGAAAAGCTTTAGTTTTTTCCTTATAAATTTTTGCATTTTCATACGCTTCATTATGAATCTCTAACTCTTGCAATTGCGACTTCCTATTGTTACTGACTTCTACCTAATCCGTATTCAACTGTTTCACAACCCAATAAGCTCTATGTTCTATTTCCACATGTAAATGACAAGGCTTACTGAAAACTAACCTGTAAGGTGACTTGCTTATCGGAGTTTTGTACGTAGTTCGGTAAGCCCACAAAACATCGTCTAATCATAAACTCCAATCCTTTCGGTTCGGATTCACCACTTTCTTCAGTATTGATTTGATCTCTCTATTGGACACTTCAGCTTACCCACTAGTCTACGGATGACAGGCAGTAGAGACTCGGTACGTGATACCACATCTTTTCATCGAAGCTTCAAAAATCTTGTTGCAAAAATGGGTTCCTCGATTGCTAATGATAGCTTAAGGCATTCCAAACTTGACAAAAATGTTACATTTAATAAAATTTATAACAGTTTTAGCATCATTAGATATCATAGCCTTAGCTTCAACCTTTTTTGAAACATCATCTATAGCTAACAAAATGTAGTTCTTACCAAAGAAAGAAGGAAAAAGGACCCATAAAGTTTATTCCTCAAACATCAGAAATATCACATATCAGGATCTTCGTGAGTGGCATTTGATTTCTTGATCCCAAGTTACCTGTTCTTTGACTACGATTGCAATACTTGCAAAATATGTAAGAGTTATAAAATAAATTAGGCCAAAATAATCCTCATTCCAAAATTTTTTGAGCAGTTCTTTTAGGACCAAAGTATCCCCTGCACACAAATGAATGATAAAAACGTAAAATAGAAGAAATTTCATCATCTGTGACACATCGCCTAATAATCTGATCAGAACAAAATTTTCAAAGGTAAGGCTCATCCCAAATGTAATATTTAGCCTCTTGCTTAATTTTATTTCTTTTAACTCTAGATAAATCACTAGGTAAAGACTTAGTCACTAAAAAGTTTACTATGTTTCCATACCATGGAATTAGCTGTTGAATTGCTAAGAGACTCTCATATGGAAATTTGTTGTGAAGAACATTTGATGCGATACTCGGAGTAATCCTGCTTAGGTGATTAGCCACCAAATTCTCAGCTCTTTTCTTGTCGCGGATTTCCAATTCGAATTCTTGAAGTAGTAAAACCTGTCAAATCAATCTCGACTTGGCTTCTTTCTTATTCACCAAATATTTTAGAGTTGCATAGTATGAATAGATGACCACCTTCGTTTCTAATAGGTACGATTGAAATTTCTCTAATCCAAAGACCACAGCTAAAAATTCCTTCTCCGTCGCAGAATAATTTTTTTGGGCAACATTAAGTGTCATAGAAGCATAGTAGATAACATGAGGTACCTTATCCACTTTTTAGGCCAACATGACGCCAACTTCATAATCCGAAGTATAGCACATCAACTCGAATGGCATGTTCCATTTCGGTGCCTATATAATTACATTTGTAATGAGTCGTTCCTCGAGTTCATCAAACATCATCTTGCACGGCTCGTCAAAATCAAACTTCACATCTTTTTAAAGTAATCTACACATGGGTTGCACAATTTTTTAGAATTCCTTGATAAATTGCCAATAAAATTCTGCGTGACCAGGAAAAGAACAAACATCCCGCACAGTCACGGGGTAAGCTAAAGATCGAATAACATTTATCTTTGCCCTATCAACTTCAATTCCCTTAGTAGAGACATTATGACCCAAAATTATGTCTTGATCAACCATGCAATGACATTTCTCATAATTTAAAACCAAATTAGTTTCAATGCAACATTTTTGCACTTTTTCAAGATTGACAATGCATGTTTTAAGACTCTCTATAGACTGTGAAATCATTTATAAAAATTTCCATGCAATTTTCCACAAGATTAGAGAAAAATACTTGCCACACACCGTTGAAATTTCACGGGTGCATTACACAATCCAAATGACATTCTTTGATAAGCAAAGGTGCCAAATGGACATGTGAAGGTTGTTTTCTCTTGATCCTTGGATGCCACCAAAATCTAATGGTGTCTTGAATAACCATCTAAACAAAAATAGTGAGATTTACCTGCAAGTCTTTCAAGCATTTGATCAATAAATGGAAGCAGAAAATGATCTTTTCTAGTAACCGAATTAACCTTCTTATAATCTATGCATACCCTCCAACCATTCTGAACACGAGTTGGTGTTAACTCACTATCGCTATTTTCAATCACGGTCACACCAGTTTTCTTTGGAACTACCTGGACCAAACTTAGCCAATTACTATCTGAAATTGGATAAATAATGCCAGTGTCAAGAAGCTTCAAGATTTCTTTCTTCACCACTTCTATCATGGGTAGATTTGGACGACATTGGGGTTGCCTCATTTCCTTCGCTTCATCTTCCATCAAAATTTAGTGCATACAAATAATGGGACTAATACCTTTTAAATCGGCCACTGTCTAACCGAAAGCTTCTTTATTCTCCTTCAACACATTAATCAGCTGGCTTTCTTGCAAAACCATAAGTTAATTAGAAATAATAAGAGGCAATATGTCTTGCTCACCTAAAAAGATGTATTTCAAATAACTAGGCAAGCTCTTCAACTCTAATGTTGGTGGATGGACCAACGATGGAAACAACTTGTCCACACTTCTAGACATTTCCACGAACGTGAGTTGCTAGAGTAGTGGTTTGGTGGTCTCTTTTTTACACATTAACGTCTCCTTTTGATTGCTGGACAACACCGAATCATCACTTATTTGCCACGTTGATGTATTTTTCACTTCCACATTTATTCTAAGCTCACCTTTGTCCTCCAAAATCAAAATTTCCTACACCCATGTGTCAATAAAATCCACAGAGACAATCGGTTGTTCATCATCCGAAATTTTCATGGTATTATATATATTGAACTTAATTAATTCGCCATCAAATTTCATTGTTAAAGATCCATCATGAATATCAATTTTCTTTCTAGTAGTTTTCAAGAATGACCTTCTGAATAAAATCGGAGTGGAAGAAGCTGAATCATCGGTGCCCATCTGCAAAATATAAAAATCATAAAAAAGCATATTGTAAGGCCCTAAAATATACCCTAATTGAAATAATACATATTTATGAAAGTAAATGTGTGATAGGAGTTAGAATTTTGCTATGATTAGAATATGAAAGCCTTATAACTTGAATTTTTTATCAAGTGGATTATAGCGAGTAAATTTGAATAGCGAGTAAATTTGAATTAATTGATATCATTAGAGGATTAAGGTAATTAAATGTATATTTGGAATAGGAAAAGTATCAAGTGCTAAGTGAAGTTGGTACTTGAAAATAGTATAACTACACCTATACTTTAAATGACATTTGGCACCGTTGGATGATTGACATGTGGACTGGTTTTATAGGTGACCAGTGGCAGCATCTTAATTAGGTAAGTGGCATTATATGCATTAAGTCATGTGGCTTGATAAATTGAGGACACCTAGAAAAGCAATAGCTAAATCACTTTAGCTCATTTCAGTAGCCTACTCCCTCATTTTGGCTTCTTTCAACCGAAACTACTCATCCCTCTCAACTTTTGGGAATTTTGCTTGGTTTTGGATCTTTATGTGTGCTGATTGTTTGGAAGTGTTGGTTCAGCTGGTTCTTTTAAGTAGGAATTTGAAGTTAAAGAGGTAAGGGATTTCTACACTTGATAGCATGTATTTATATAAGTTTTATGATACCTAATTTGGCCTGAAATACGTGTTATGATGTTGAACATTAGGTGTTGGAAAAATAATTCTGGTTTGGCATATGCTGTTTTGGTTTTAATGTATGAAAGATAAGGATTGTGAGCTGTTCATTGAATGACTTTGGAATTGGTTCTGGATAAAAAATTTATGTGTAATTGAGGCATTAATAAGGTGCAATTGAAGTGGAATTCATGAATTTTGGTGAAGGGGGTGTTGAAGGTGTATGATGTGAGTTAATTGTAGTAGTTTCACTGAATAGGTTTCGCCATATAGACATTGGTATTTTGGCCATTACTTGACCTGAAGATCTCCAAATGACTTGGAACTTGAGCTAATAAACTCCTAAGGCATTTTTATTTCTCTCCATATAAATTTAGAGCCATCTTAATTGATTATAAAAAGATTAATTGACTCAAAGTGAGGGTATGTACTGGAATATTATAAAATGGAGATATTACAGTGAACATGTTTCGATATTTTGATTATAACTTGATCTTTAGAGCTCCAAATGAGATGATTTTTAATTCAAAATAAACTAGAAATTTTTTTTATAAAAATGTTAAGTATAAATTGAATTTGAATTCTATCTTTAAGAATCTTGAAATTTAGCTTGAAAGTGAGTTTTGGCTTCAGCTTTAGCATTACCAAGGACAGAAATTATATCATGTGGTTATTGAATAAACTATATTGATATAGGCCGAATTAAACTAAGATCTCTTCACAAAAGTTTTAGCTTATTCTCTTAGTGTTCAATTGGTATAAAGTTTGTAATTTTTGGATATTGTAATTGAGAGTTATGAGGTGTACAACTTGAATGCACGATTATGTATTGGCCAAAATTTTAAATATACACAGTCTGTGGTATTTTAAACATAACTCATTAAATAATAAACCAAATTGTATGATCCTGGTATCATTAGAAACTTAAGACAAATAGGAACAATGTTTTAGAAGAAAGTGTTACAAAAATACATCATTTCCTTAATCTTATTGATTGTGCAAAGTTGACTCGAATAAGTGCTTCCAGCAAAAGCTGTAATAGTAATTAAATGTATGAATTTTGGAACTTTTGAATTACAATTGATGTTTACATCAGTTTAGTAAGAAAATATACCTGAGAATTTGTCATGAACATGCATGTTATATGATACATTCATACTAATGCTGATTTAGTTACATGAAAATATGGTAATATGAACTTATGTTTGATTATATATAGAAGGGCAAGTAGAGCGATCACTTCCAGATATTGCCAGACCTTCAAGGCAATAAGCGAAAGGAAGTGATTGTGAGTAATCGTACACGGTCACACCTTACTTTGTTCTACCTGTTGAATTTGATTTATGATAATTTTTTTCTGAATTTCGGACAATGATTGTCGGTGATGTTTGATGCATGTTTATATCATTAGAAGAGCTACTTGCATGTAAATGTAATTGACTACTTGCTTTGCACATGAAATGTTTGAAATGACTTTGTTTTGTTTTAAAATGTTAAGTCCTACTTGTGGATAAATAGGCATGCCTAGAAGGGTCTGCAGCTACTTCTTTGACACTTCGATATCTGACACTTCAGTGTCTTTTATTATTGAGACTTCGGTGTCTTCTGTTATTTGTAAACGATCTAGAAGGGGGGTTGAATAGATCTTTAAACCTTTTTCTAAAAAAAACTACAATAAAATCAGAAGTTAATTCACACAAAACAATTTAAACAAATTTAAATGTTAAGAATAGGGAAGAAGATCAA
>JANSVA010000003.1:29423102-29459819 GCA_025504915.1 Erythroxylum reticulatum | reverse complement strand
TCGACTAGTGTCATGATTTTTACTTACATTAGTCGACTAATAAGCTTCGACCAGTCGACTATTATCATGTTTCCCCTGACCCGACCTCTCTCCACTATTTTGCTTATAACTTTTTCGTCTGACCTCCGATTGACCTGATTTTTGAAGCGTTGGATTTCTAAGACAATCTTCTACCTCTCCACAAACAAATTAGTAGGTTTTGATTTTATTTTGGAAAATATGGATTGAATTAAAGTGAGTTGGATGAATTTATTTTTCCGAATATGCTTCAGTATTTTGGCAATATCTTGAGCTATAGAGCTCCGAATGAGGTGGTTCTTATTTCAAAATAAACTAAAGACATGGATCTACAAATTTTTTGAAAGAATCGAATTTCAATCTAGGCCCTAAGACTTTCAATTTCTGGAGTGAAGTTGGGTATAGTACACTGTCTCGGTTTAGTAATGGTCTGAAAGTGTTTGGGCCATAACTTTTAGAGGTCGAAACCAAATAGAATATTTTTGGTGTCATTAGAAGCTTAATGAAGAGAGGAACAAATATTATGAAGAAGTCCTTTCGAAATTCCTTTTTGGGATGTTCCAAAATCTATTCGGAAGTAAGTGTGACGAATACTTTTGTTGACGTTTGTCTTGGTGTAGGCGCATACCATTTTCAAGAAGGTAATAGTGATTCTTGTGATTCCGCTGTGCGAGTTCGCCATTTGTGGCTTGAGATGTTATGAGAATGATGAGGAACCGATGACGGATAATGAAAGTACTTCAAAGTAATTCTATAAGGAAATCCGCTCATGCTTTATAAGGGTTAAATGAATTAATCCTACAGGGTAAGACGTACACGTTTTATGTTTTCGAAGAGTGTGAAAAAAATCTAAGGAGAAATGAAGATCACGTTTGATGTTTTCGCAAGCATTGGATTCCGGACTCAAGCGGGATCCAACATTCATGGTATCAGAGCAAGAAGATGAATCGATGTCGTTTAAGGAATTTCCATAGGCTTAAGTTTAAGTTAATGATCCGAGGTTGGGTTCCGGAAACGGTGCCCAACAGAACAAAAGTCCCTAATTACTTAATGCTTCATTCAACTTGTGATAGGGTAAGGCTAATGGCATTTTTTGGATTTCAATGTAAGGTGATTGATTGAAAATAAGGTTAAAGGCTCAAAATGTGTACAAAGGGAAAGTAATTAGGTAGGTCATTTTTAAGCTAAAGGGTTTAGAAATAAGGAAGGCCTTAATCATTTTTATATTCCATGTAATCAAATAAATTCAATCTAGTTTAGTGCAAGTTCTAAAGGCAAATATGACTAGAGGAGCATCACACAATTCAAAGAAATAGAATGATATAAAGAAGATGTCATTTAAAGCTCAAATTTCGCTCATATTTTTAACTTAAGAATTCACTTCAATTTCACATATTACCTCATCACTCAAATGTCAAAATTTTTAGTAAGTTTAAAAGATCAATTATTGCAATCAATAAATATGATTCACTTAAGACTCACTTAGCCCAATTTAATTTCATGCATATACTAAATCTCATCCAAACTAATATGACAAAGCTTTATGGTTGAACACATAACAATCATGCAAAAATCGACAAAAATCACACAAAAATTGAAAAAAATAGTCACACTCAAAAAATAAAAACTCCAATTCCTTCCCTATACCTAGACCAAAATTGTCCTTAATGTTAAAGAAGCATAAATATAAAGGAAAAGGATAAAGAAGGCTTCTCTATTTAGAAGTGTCGAAATCATAGTGTTAGCAGATGTGGAGGTTGGAATACTTCATATTCCCAATAGGTCATTAAATTGTGCTCCAAGCTGTGCATTTTGCATTCAATGAGATTTAAGCGATCCTCCAAATCGGTTTGGGATTGTTGGTGGTTACTTGTTTCAACTGGGGGAGCCCGACTTTATGTTGTTGGTTTATTAGTGGAAAAAGTGATTGGGCCCAGAATTGTGAAACTGATTCGGCCATGACTAAGATCTACAATCCCCATCAAGGATTAATTTTTCTTCCACTGTGATGTTCAAATTGCTTTGTATCATCCGGGAGTTGAAAAGATGTAAAACCACCACTTCGGTTGTTCCATTGACAACAATTTTCTACTTCTTTTCCTTTTCTTGTTCTACATCTGGTTAATGGTCCTGGGATAGCTACTAGGTTCGGTGGTGCTGGCTGTGTGGGTACTACCGCCGTTGAAGTGATTTGTGGTTGTGAAGATAAATCCAAAAACAATGTGATTGGGGTGGACAACCTTCTTGACTCACTCTTTCCCCTTAGCATTGTTGTGATTTCGTGAAATAGACCTGCAATTTTAGAAGACAAGAAACATTACAAGAAAATCGCAAGTTAGGGTTGGTGATTTTCGGTGAAGGACAAATTAGAAGGTGGGTGTTGTGTGTAATGTGTGTTGTGATGTTCACAGAATTGGTAGTGATGGGTGAAATCTGCAGTGAAAATTGATAGTGAGAAAAGCTAAGAGAAAGAAGAAGAGTGAAAAAAGAGGGGGAAATAGAGAAAGGGCAGGAAGACGAAATTTTTTCATTTTTCTCTTTTTTAAATTAAAAGATGAAAATTGAAAATTGTATAAATGAAGAGATTAAATTAAATTTCTAACTAAAATGAAATAAACCTAATAAAAATGTAAATAAAAACTGCTGAAAAACAAAAAAAACAAACCTAAAAAATTTACGGGTTTCTCCGAATGTGCTTCTTTAAAGTCATTAGTTGGACATATTTCTTTACTTACCTATTTAAAAATAAGTTGGGGTTGCCAACTCTATTTCTTCTACTCGCTCGACTGAAAAGTTCTCATAATACGGCTTCTGGCGATGTCCGTTAACTTTAAATACCTTAGAGGTATCTCGACTTTGAAGTTCTACCACACCATGAGAAAAAACGTTAGTAACAATAAACGGTCTAAGCCAACGAGATCATAATTTTCTTGGAAATAACTTAAGCTTCGAATAATAAATAGGAACTTTTTGTCTCATTGAAAGTTGTTTCCTAGAAATCATTTTATAATGAAAAGCTTTAGTTTTTTCCTTAAGGATTTTTGCATTTTCATACACTTCATTATGAATCTTGTCTAACTCTTGCAATTGCAACTTCCTATTAATACCGACTTCTACCTGATCCACATTCAACTGTTTCATAACCCAATAAGCTTTATGTTCTAACCTGTAAATGAAAATGTTTACCGAAAACTAACCTATAAGGTGACATGCCTATTAGAGTTTTGTATGCAGTTCGATACGGCCACAAAGTATCGTCCAATCGTAAGCTCTAATACTTTCAGTTTGGATTCACCACTTTCTCTAGTATGGATTTGATCTCTCTATTGGACACTTCAGCTTGCCCACTAGTTTGCGGATGAAAGGCAGTAGAGACTCGGTGCATGATGCCACATCTTTTCATCAAAGCTTCAAAAGTCTTGTTGCAGAAATGGGTTCCTTGATCACTAATAATAGCTCAAGGCATTTTAAACTTGACAAAAATGTTAGATTTAACAAAATCTATAACAATTTTAGCATCGTTAGATATTGTAGCCTTAGTTTCAACCTATTTTGAAATGTCATCTACAGCTAACTGCATAATCCGAAGCATCACACATCAACCCGAATGGTATGTTCCATTTTGGTGGTTATATAATTGGAGTTGTAGTAAGTTGTTCCTTGAGTTTATCAAACGCCATCTTACACGGCTCATAAAAATCAAAATTAACGTCTTTTTAGAGCAATCTACACATGGGTTGCACAATTTTGGAGAAGTCCTTGATAAATCGCCGATAAAATCCTGCATGACCAAGAGAAAAATGAACTTCCCACACTGTCACTAGGTAAGATAAAGATCGAATAACATCTATCTTTGCCCTATCGACTTCAATTCCCTTAGCAAAAACATTATGACCCAAAATTATGCCTTGATCAACCATGAAATGACACTTCTCATAATTTAAAATCAAATTAGTTTCAATGTAACATTTTAGCACTTTTTCAAGATTGACAATGCATGTTTCAAAAGACTCTCCATAAACCGTGAAATCATTCATAAAAATTTCCATGCAATTTTCCACAAGATTAGAGAAAATACTTACCACACATCATTGAAATGTTGCGGGTCTGTTACACAATCCAAATGGCATTCTTCGATAAGCTAAAGTGCCAAATGGACATGTGAAGGTTGTTTTCTCTTGATCCTTGGGTTCTATCAAAATCTAGGGGCATCCTGAATAACCATCTAAACAACAATAGTGAGATTTACCTGTAGGTCTTTTAAGCATTTGATTAATAAACGGAAGCGGAAAATGATCTTTTCTAGTAACCGAATTAAGCTTCTTATAATCTATGTATACCCTCCAACCATTTTGAACACAAGTTGGTATTAACTCACCATTGCTATTTTCAATCATAGTCACACCAGTTTTCTTCGGAACTACCTGGATCGAACTTACCTAATTACTATTTGAAATTAGATAAATAATGCTAGCGTTAAGAAACTTCAAGATTTCTTTCTTCACCACTACCATCTTGGGTGGATTTAGACAATGTTGGGGTTGCCTCATTTCCTTCACTTCATGTTCCATCAAAATTTGGTAAATGCAAATAGTCGAACTAATACCTTTTAAATTAGCCATTGTCCAACCGAAAGCTCCTTTATTCTCCTTTAACATGTTAATTAGATTGCTTTCTTGCAAAACTATAAGTTGATTAGAAATAATAAGAGTCAACGTGTCTTGCTCACCTAAAAAGATATACTTCAAATGACTAGGCAAGCTCTTCAACTCTAACGTTGGTGGGTGGACCAATGATGGCAATAACTTGTCAACACTTCTGTACATTTACACAGACATGAGTTACTAGAGTAGTAGTTCGGTGGTCTCTATTTTACATATTAATGTCTCCTTTTGATTGCTGGACAACATCAAATCATCACTTCCTTACCACGTTGATGTATTTTCCACTTCCACATTTATTCCAAGCTCACCTTTGTCCTCCAAAATCAAAATTTCCTACACCCATGTGTCAATAACATGCAAAATTTTCATGGTATTATATATATTGAACTAAATTAATTCACCATCAAATTCCATTATTAAAGATCCATCATGAACATCAATTTCCATTCTAGTGGTTTTCAAGAACAACCTTCCGAATAAAATCAGAGTGGAAGAAGATGTATCATTGGTGCCAATCTGTAAAATATAAAAATCAGCCGGAAAAAGCATATGCCCTACTTGAACTAAAATATCTTCTAACATACCCTTCGGATAAGCATTTGAGTGATTCGCTAACTGAATCACTACAATAGTTTCTTTAAGAGGTCCAATATTTAAAGATTTATAAACATCATATGGCATGACGTTTATAGACGCACCTAATTCTCATGTAGCTCTTTCAATTCACAAATCGCCAATTTGACATGGGATAGTAAACATACCTAGGTCTTGACATTTGGGTGGAAGCTTTTTCTTTTGCAAAATCACTGAAACGTTCTCCCCCAATTGCACTTTCTCATCAAATTTTAATTTCCTCTTCGAAATGCAAAGCTCCTTAAGGAATTTCGCATCTCGTGGAATCTGTTTAATTGTGTCAAGGAGAGGAATATTTACCTAAACTTTTCAAAAAGTCTCCCAAATTTCCTTCTCTTGTTCTTCCTTCTTTGCTTTAGCAAATCGACTCAGAAAAGGGGGGCAGAATCACCATATTCTGCCATGTAGTTTGCGTCAATTCTGGTTGTGCAGGTGCCTTTTATGTGATTTCTTCTTTTACCTTCCTTCTTGAATTTTTTGGAAGTGGTTCCTGCAGCTCCTTACCACTTCATAACGTGATAGCCTTCGCACTTTGTTTAGGATTGATCTCTAATTGTGCTGGAAAATTTTCAGAAGTTCGCACTTTCAATCGATTTATGGCAGTTGCCATTTGGCTAATTTGATTTTCGATATTTCTGATACTTGCTTCAGTATTTCACTAAAATGTCAAAGAGTTAGTGGCCAAAGATTGCACTATATCTTCCAAAGGAAGTCTTACCTTTGGAATTAGATGTTGTATTTTGATTTTGTCGAGGCACATATGGTTGTCTATACTGTTGGAAATTCGTGGTCGCTTGTGGCCCTTGAGGATTCCTATATCGTAAATTTGGGTGATCGTGCCACCTCGAATTGTAAGTGTTGAAAAATGAGTCGTACTTCCTTTGACTTGGTCCAACAAAATCTCCCACGGCATTCATCTATTTTGTATTTTCATCCTGCAAAATTAGATATGCATCAGTAGAATGTCCTAACATTGAACATATGCCACATACCTTTGCTTCTTCTTTCTTCGTAACTGCCAATTATTGTACCAAAAAAGTAAGGTCATCCAATCTTTTCTCCAATGTGGTCACATTCACAATTTTTGTTCCGTGCCCAGTACGTATTCCGAATTGTTAGGTATTGGAAACCATGTTCACGATCAAGTCCTTTGCAGCAGTCGAAGTTTTGTCAACTAAGGCTTTACCGCTTGCAACATCAATCATACTCCTATTCGAGAGCAAAAGACTTAAAATATTTGAATCAATGGCTTGTCAATTATTTGGTGGTGTGGACAGCTAGCGTAAAATTTCTTGAATATTTCCCAATATTTGTAAAGTGTTTCTCCCATATGTTATCGAATTTTGTAAATTTCCTCTAAATATTAGCTACTCGCGATGTTGAAAAATATTTCTCATAGAAGAACCTCTTCATTTCAGCCCATGTTTGCAAATTTTCTCTAACTGAATAGTACAACCAATCTTGAGCATCATCTTTGAGGGAAAATGGGAAGGCTCTCATCTTAATCTGCTCTTCCATTATATTCGTTGGCTTCATTCCCATGTAAACTACGTTAAATTCCTTCAAGTGTTTGTACGGATCCTCTCCCTGTAAACCCCTAAAAATAAGCAATAAATGAGTCAGCCCAGATTTTAATTCAAAAGTATTATTATCAACTAAATTTGGAAAGTTAATGCAATGGAGTTGTTGAGTGTTCGTGGGCACAACTAGTTCCCGAAGAGTGCGGTTTACTACCATTCTTTCTATTTTTTGCATTTGTTTCTAACGTTTCGTCTATTTCTGTAGTCTTTTGGTTGTTTTCTCGATCTGCAAATCAAATAACAACTGTGTAGTTTTGTCTACTCGTGTAACATACATATACCATTGAAAGATTCCTCAACAACGACATGAAAATTTGGTATTGCTGTCACCTGCAACTAAATTCATAAAGAAACCAACTTTAGTTAATACAAATTAATGTAGTTGTGGTAAGTGGATATCGTTCCTATGAGAAATTTTAATGGTAAAGAGTTTATAAGTTCAAAACTAAATAAAGTAACGAAAAAAGGGAGTTTTGCAATTCACGTAAAATTATGACTGTAGAAATAAGAAAATTTTGAATTAAAAAAAAGTAATTAGATATGAAAATTTAATAGAAAAACCTTAGTTTCGAGTCACCGATGTTATCACACTAAGATAGATCCTTGATATAAAATTCAGTTCATCAATAAACATTCATTGGGGGATATTTTCTCTTAAGTGTAAATGATTAGAAACTTATATTCTAAGCATTCTTATTAATCAACAACCTAGATATGATCGTAGGTTCAATTGAATAATCACATTAAGAACCAAGAAACCAATGAAAAAGATAACACATGTAGTACATGCATTTAATCAAGATAAATATCTTCTTAGAATTCCCCACTCTAATATAAAGAAGGTAATCATAATTGCTACTTGTGATTAACAAAACTGAACGTCATATTTTATTAATCTAGCTATTAATTGAATCAATTCCTAGTTGTGCACCTAGAAATCAATCAATTTAATTGGAAAAAGTAACTCGGAAGACACTCAATGGTCATTAACAAAACAAATTTTATTGAGACATCTCACACATAATAGATGATAACATGGTTTCCCTCAACCAAGAAAAGAAATTTAGCTACTCATAATGAAATTAAAAATCAAAGAAATAACAAAACACATAGTCTCCATCCTTGGTCTTTCTAGGAAATCGAAAAATACTTAGACAAATAAGGCAGAAATGTAAATCTAAACTAATGAAAAATCTGCAGAAATTGTAAAACTATTCTAAGACAAAAGCTGACATGAACAGTAACTTTCTTATCCTTTTATACTTTTCCGATCCCTCTTCTCTTCTCTATTTCGTAATCTTCAGTGGATAGTTTTTATCGCCACTTCAAGATGTTGATCTCCATTGATAAGATAGCAATATGATCTTCAAAGATTATGAAAATCTTAGATTTGAAATTTGAAAATAGATCTACAGATAATTTCTATCTTTACACGTGCCCACACTTAGTCACTGAATTTTGTTGTCAACCTGGAATTTTCGGATTTTCTTTGTTTCTTTTGCATCTCTTGATTCAATTCCATCTTAAAGTGTTGAAAATCACCTGAAAATAATTAAGAGACAATTGCATTAATTTTGGATCATAATTTCCACACATTAAAGAGAATTAAATAGAAGATAAGCGCAAAATGATAACTTAACAAATATAAGCATATATTTTCATCACATTCCTTGTGTTTGATTCATAAACATAAATATACATTGTGTTATTAAACTCATAACTCCTGTTTATACAATACATGACGTGTCAAAGTTCGCAACTCTGTACAATGTGTACAATATAAAACTAGGTCTTAGACCATAATAGTCTATCTAGATGCTTCAGTATTAGCTAACCATACCTTTAAGCTATTCCTAATTCCAAAATGGACAATGCTAGGTTGCTACTAGATTGTCTTAGAAACTAGGTTATCTCAGTACCTAAAAATCAATGATTCAATTTTGATGAGAATTTTAAATAATATGATGTGTTTACTCAAGTCAAGACACAATATAGCAATCACATATAATCCAAGCTCTTAAACACATCATATTATTTAAAATCAATTCCCAATTATCATATCATTTAATTGTCTACCAAATCATAATATATGTATCTCACATTTTAACAAACACATTGGGGACACAAACATTTTATATTACTATTTCAACACAATTCGGTAAATTCCTCACAATAGTTCATATAACATATACATTATATATATATATATATATATATATAGATATATATGCAAATGCATATGTGACTCCACTTTTTTAATTTTGTTGTGACTGAGTCCCTATTTAATTGCCCCGTATCCGTTGCAGATATTGGGCTCATTTCAGATGTTGTCTCATACCCATTTTGGATACTAGGTCCATTAATCTTTGAGTCTGTGACTTTGTGTGCACATTTATGAGCTTTAAGCTCCTTTTTCACTTTGGTTGCCCAAATCATAACTCCTTTCTTTGATCATGCATATTAATGTCATGTCATGCATCATTTCACATAATATGCTAGCAATCACTTTCATCCAATGTACATAGTATTTATCACATTCGTTGGACTCAAGTTTAACATTCAACATTCAGTTGAGCATTTATTTCCCACATTCATATACACGTAGTTAACACTCCTAATACATTCCCAAATATTGAACTCCTGGGAAAATCAATTGTTCAGAATCATCAATATCACAATTATATCAAAATCATTTCAATATATATAGATATAAGGATTAAAAAACAATTCAAATTGAAGCATATATCTAATGGAGATCACACATCTAGGTTCCTCACAGTTTACTCCAGATTAGTTGTTGCCTTGACGATTCGGTAATGTCTAGATGTTATCGGTCAATTTGTGTTTCCATATCATACAATATACACATATTTACACGTTACTAACTTATTTAATTAAACAAGTGCTCAATCTTATACATGTATATATGTTATATTCAATGCATGCTCAATTGACTATCCTAGGTATGTAACCTTATACACAAATCTTACTCACTTCTTCATTTTAGCTTGTGTTCATAAGAACATCCTTATACTGTTGACATATCATACTTTCCAAATTCATATGCATTGATATAAAACAACTCATTTCTTGAATTATAACATCATTTAGGAACCTAAACTCAAACACTTAATCAATTGATTCAACCTCAAACTAAACTCATTTTAAGCCTTAATCAAGTCTAAAAGTATCAATGTATATTGTTTTATCCTTATATGACTCAACCAGAACACGAAACACAAACTCTCCTTTCTACCAAGCATTTCCATGATTATGGGAAGGAACCATACAATTCCCACGATCGTAGGATATGCGATCTAAGACCCACCTTCCTTTTTCTTCAATTTTTCTTCCAAACTCTAACTCCTTCATGATAGTTCTTCAACTATACCTCACTTATACTTCAAGAATACTTCAATTTCTCATCATTTCATCTCAAACTGCAAGACAAAATCATTCAATTAACAATTCATAAACAATTTATCTCTTAGGCATCATCAATCAAACAAATGATTTCATTTACTATCTTACATGTTACACCCTAGTCCTTTTCCATTTCAAGAATATTACATTAGCATACCTCTAATCTTCAACATACCTCTGATCTCAACCTAATTTATTCTCAAAACAATCTATAACCTATGGTTTCCATACATCAAAACAAAACCAATTCATTCATCATATTTCAAGCACATCTCATCATCAACCTTACATGCAATTCACTTCAATTCATCCCTAACCAATCTTTATAGATGCTATTCTCACATATAACTCAATAAGGTAATCAAATACTTACTTGTTTGTCTCAAGATTTCCTCAATCAACAAGCTAAACAAGTCTCCCAAGCATCAAACATACTTTAAGAACAAGATGGGATTAAAGTGTTTCAATTTATAAGATGAGGGTTATGAAATTTTAGCAAAACTTTAAGGGTTTTAGGGATTGTGTAAAAGTTTCATAGGTGGGAGGAAAGAAGGAGAAAACAATAGACCAAAACATGAATAATGGTGATCTTGCAAGAGTAAGAAATGTGGGTAAGGTGTGTGGTGAAGAAGATAGACATGTTTCATGCCAAGTGTTAAGCTAAGAGTCATGCTATGTATTTTTCTCCAACACTCCCAATTGTCACTCCCTTATTAGTCCATTGTCATTTAATCTCTAAGCCATATGTCACTTAACTATAACTCCATTTGTCACTCTTTTATTCAAGCCAATTGTCACTCTATTATTGATGCCATATGTCATCATCTCATAAGCTCATTCAACCTAGTTTCCCATGTATCATTTTATCTTGGCCTTTTTAACATTTTTCTTATACAAAATGCACATATCACTTTACCAAGCACTCAATTAGAATAATAAATTTCCAATTCACCAATTATAATTCACGAACCAAAATGTAAGACATAATTAACACACAAGCACGTCATAATCATTTAAGATCTTTCATATCCTGGGATATATTAGTGAGTGCCTGTACTATTTTTACAATGTCCCTAGGTCATGATTCACTTGTATATGCAAATGTGATGTATGTAAATGAAATGAACTTCATAAAGTCTCATATGATATGAATTAATCTAATAATTAAATCCTTAGGTGTTGAAACGGGTTACTAACCCTTAATATTAAATTATCGATTACACCAATAATTGCATATTACAATTATGTTTAGTTTTATTATTAAATATACTATAGTTTGATATTATTATTATTTATGAATCTTAGGTTGCATTTGAATTTTTGGGTTGGAACATATATTCTTCAGTGTAAATACTTATGGCATGATCTTATTGTTTCACAAAAATAAAATTAATTTTTTGTAAAATTAGTCAATTTACTTGCCTTAATAGTATTTAAATTGATTTTGTTTCATAAAAACTTACTATCATAAAGTTGACTATGTCTCTTTCAGACTTCAAAATTAAATAAATAATAGAAAATTCATTTAACTTAAAGGGAGTTAAAGCACGCGAAAGATAACAAATTGATAGGTATTTAAAAATCAAATATAGAAGTTTATCTGTCAGTCAAAAAACTAATAACTCCATTCAAATAGGTTTCATTAGTATTCCCAAATAAAATTTCAATCCTAAATGTAAATATGTAAATAATATTAAGCAATAACGTTAAAGAAAAATATAAAAAGTTAATGAAATATAAAAATAGCATATTATTAATAAAAATCATTACAGATTTCATTATCGTTGTCTTTAATAAATTAACAAAATTCTTCAAATTAATTCATAAGTTCAAACTTATGTCAATATTAATCTTAATATATAACTACAAAATATATAATTATAAAATACTAAAAAAATAAAATTATCACCTTTGATATGAACTTAACATCATAGTCAAATTAATATTTGACTGATCTTTAGTTTAATATAATTTTTCATTATGGAATGTAATCTTAACATCAATATTAAAGATGATAGTGATTCTACTACAAGGAAAAACTATTTAAAAAGTTAGCCTCGATATAATAAAAAAAAGACAAACTCAAAGGTCCTTTCTCTAGAAGAGTCATCCTTCTCCTTATTGGTAGGTAATCTCAATTTTTGAAGTAAAAGGAATTGATTAGAAAGTTTAAAGTTGAAAATTGTTTGAGTATGTTTAAAGAAGATATAAAAAAACACAACTACAAACATGCACAATGAGTGTGAAAAAGTGCAAAACATAATGAAGATACGAGCATTTATGTGCCTCAATAATTCTTCTGATGAGAAGTTGGTAGAAATATGACTTGGGACATAACATTATCCCAGATTGTGTATGTTGTTAATGTTGAGTATAAATAAACATGGAAACCCTAAATTAAGAAGACTTTTTACTTCTTTTGTTCTCAGAATTAAAGTTAGTCACTTAAGAGGAGAAAAAATATTATAGAGAAATATCGAGAGGTTATTTTGAAAACAGAAGAAGCTTGAAATTCATAAAAATTTGAGCAGATCATATTTTTCATCTAAACTTTTCATTCGTTTTCTATTTCTTTGTTATTTTGATTGTATTTTTTAAGTTAAACAACATGATGATTGACTAATTATTTCATATGTCTAGATATGAGGGAAACCGGGTTATTTTCCTTTTATAGATTGTTTCAATTTTATTTATGAAGTGATGTTTTATCTTTGAGGCATATCTCTGGGTGTAACTAATACTTATTTAATTAAAGCTAGTGATTTGATCATTTCTTAATTTGCAAATGGATGATCCAAGAGAACATGAATGTGTATGGACTAGAGGTTACATAAATTCAGTTGTATTAGGGTCAAACATTTTAGTAAAATTTATGAAACTCAATACTTTCTTATAACCTTTAATCAAATAAAGATGTTGCTTAATCAAATTAAGAGGAGGTGACTGTAACTCGAGTAAATTTTAAATCTCTAAGCACTAATAAGTAATGATGTTAAAGAAAAATATTTAAAATTAAAAATAAAATAAAATATAAATTTACATATTGCCAATAAAAATAATCATAGACATCATTGTTATTATTTTTAATAAAATTAATATAATTTTTCAAATCAATGTATAACTTCATACTTACGTCAACATTAATTGTGATATATAATTACAAAACATATAGTTATAAAATATTAAAAACAAATAAAATTATCATCTTTAATATGAGCCTAACTTCAAAGTCAAATTAATATATGACTAGGTTTTAGTTTAAAAGACCTTTTCATTAGTGAATGTAAATCTCACCAATGAAATTAAAGATAATAGTTATTCTATTATTGTGAAAAACTATTTTAAAAGTGTGCCTCAATATAATGAAAGGGGATAAACTCCAAAGGTCCTCTCTCTAAAAGAGCCATCCTTCTTCCCAGTGGTAGGTCATCTTAAATTTTGAACTAAAAGGAATAAAGTAGAGAGCTTAAACTCTAGAATGAAACAATTTAGACATGTCCAGAGGAAGATACCCAAAAAAATCTATTATAGATATAGGCAATGAGTGCAAAACAAAGTTCCAAACACGATGAAAGCACAAGCATCTATGTGTTCCTATAAATTCTTCAGATGAGAAGAAGTTAGAAATATGACTTGGGACGTAGTCATGTCCCAAATCATATATGATGTTAATGTTGGGTATAGATAGATATGGAAACCCTAAGTTAAGAAGACTTTTTGCATTCTTTTGTTCTCATAATTACAGTTAGTCACTTAAGAGTAGAATAAGATCATAGAGAGATATCAGGAGGATGTTTCCAATAGAGAAGAATCTTGAAATTCATATAAATTTGAGTAGATCATATTAATAAATTGAGATCATCTAGATTATTCGTCTATTTTTATTTCTTTTTTATTTTGATTTTTTCTTTTAGGTTGAACATGATGATTGACTAATTATTTTATATGTCTAGATAGGAGGGAAACCTAGTTATTTTCCTTGTATGGATTTGTTTAATTTTATTTATGAAGTGATGTTTTATCTTTGAGAAACATCTTTAGGTGTTCTTAATATTTATTTAATTAAAGCTTGTGATTAGATCATATCTTAATTTGCATGGACGATATGAGAGAACATACATATGAGTGGATTATGGTTTATATAATAGGAATTAAATGGGGTACTAAAGATTGACTAACATAAATTCTATGATATTAGGGATAAACTTTTTAGTAAATTTTATGAAAGTTAATGCACTCTTAGGACCTTTAATCAAATAGAGATATTGGTTAATCAAATTAAGAGTAGGTGATAATAACGTGAGTAAATTTCAATTCTCTAAGTAGCATTAAGCAATGATGATAAAGGAAAATATTAAAAAATATAAAATATAAAATTAGTATAGTGTTCATAAAAAATCATTATATACGTCATCATCATCATTTTTAATTAAATTAATATAATTCTTTAAATCAATTCATAACTTCATATTTATGACAACATTAATTTTGATTTATAATTACAAAACATAGAATTATTAAATATTAAAAATAAAATTATTATCTTTAATATGAGCCTAAATCTAAAGTCAAATTAATACATGACTTATTTTTAGTTTAAGAGATTTTTTTGTTAGAATTAAATGGACTAATATAATCACAATATTAATTCCATATTTACAACCATTAATTGAATTGACTAATGTTTGTCTAATAACCATAATGAGATGGTTAACAATTTACTAATTACATTTTGAGGCATATGGTAGTGCCCTAATAACTATAGGTTGGCTTATTAAACCATAGTTCATCACAATTATGAAATGATACAATTATCCTCATTCTACTCTTTAGGATAGAATATGTTATAAGTATAACATATGGGTCAGAATGTATTTTTGGTGTATGTGTGTGGTGATAGTTGAAAAGGTTTTCTACCATAAGCTCTCTCTTGCATATGCTTGTTGAGTATTGATAGGTTTATGGTCTCTTGGATTTGAGAAAATGAATCAAGATGCTCTGTTCAACCTTCGTGGGATGTACATTTATTGTCTAGTTATTGCTTTAAATAGAATGTGGACCTTGGTTGAAGTATTGAACATTACATTAATGGATTTAGTTTCATATATTATGGTTGTTGCTCACTGCATTTATGAATAACAATTGGTATCAAAGTTACATGGTCATTTGATTTTATCTATTTGGGTAAAAAATTGTTTTTTTCCAAACCTATTTTTGGCATGAATAATATGGAAATGATGCATTGAAGGTATAGAAACTATTTTTGATTCAATCAGATCAGATCAAACCATAATGCTCAAAAAGAGTAATGGACTATTGAGGAGATGACCAATATTCTTACTAAAGAAGAGGATGATATGCAAAAAGAAGGGGCAAGAAGCATCTCCATGATGACAATCCATAACAATTCTCAAAAGAGAAAGTTCACTTCTAGTAGCTCAAGTGACCAAAAGTCTTTTAAGAAGAAAGTTTTTAGTCCTAAAGAAAATGGACAGTTGAGCTCATCTTCTATCATCCAAAAGAATAAATTTTTCAAAGGGAAGTGTAACTTTTGTTAAAACTTTGGACACAAGAAAGTTGATTGTCGAAAGCTCAAAGCTCACATAGAGAAGAAAGGTAATTGTCTTGTGATGGTCTATTTAGAGTCCAATATTATTAATGTGCCCTCAAATACTTGGTGGTTAGACACTTGAGCAACAATTCACGTTCCAAATTCCTTACAGAAATTAACAAGTCGAAGAAGGCTGACTAGTTTTGAGCAACATATGCACATGGGAGATGATACCAATGTCCAAGTTGAATTTTTTGGGATAGCTAGACTATAGTCGAATATAAGACAACTTTTGAAGTTACATAATGTCTCTTATTTACCCTTTATTAGGAAGAATTTGATTTTTGTATCTATTTTGGATAGATTAGGTTATAGTCTTCTTTTTGGAACTGGAAAATTTACTTTGTATTGCGACTTTATTTTAATAGGAAATGAAATTTTATGTGAAAATTTATACAAACTTGAGTTAAATGATGTTGTTACTGTTGCTTCTTCCTCTTCTGTTAATATTGTTATTAGTTCTAAATGTATGAGGTTGGATTTGAGATATTCTATATTATAGCACAAATGTTTAGGCCATATTTCTAGGGACAAAATGGAGAGGTTGGTAAAAGATGGTGTACTTCAGGATCTTGATTTTCATATTTCACTGCCTATGTTAGTTGTCAATCATTTAAATTTCTTTCGACTTCCACCAACTCACAAGCCAATATGCCATGCATCAGCAAACTTTGGACCACCATTCCTGATCTACATAGAGGAGGAAGGAATCTAACCCTCAATGCTACACAAATTGCAATCCCTAAATATTTTGATTTTGATACACTTGATAGGCTAGAATTGAGCGATAGGGCAGAAAAATTAGCAGAAAGAATTCAGTGGGCAAAATTTATACACTTCTAATTCCTGTTTATCAGGAGCTCACTCTTGAATTTTTTACTTTCCCCTACTACAAACCTAGGATCCCTAGAGAGATGTGGTTTAGGTTGTGGGGACGGGCATCTGAGCTAAACATAAAAATTATGTGTGTAAGTGAAAATGCCCACAATAACATCATAAGGACTCATGAGCACTTGTTGTTGCAGAAATTCATGTGCCAACTGGTTTTTGATAAATCAGAAACTAACAAGTGCTTAACAAAAGAACTTTTTATATTATGGTGCATGGATCACAACATTATAGTGTGCACCTCCACACATGTGTTGAACGTTGATGTTGTAACTCTACACAAGAGGAGAAACAATTTAGGAATGGGATATCTAGTTTCAACCATTGCTGAGTATTATGGCATAAACTGTAGTGGTTTGACCATCCATCTCCCAGACTTCATGAACCACCATCATTTATGGCTGCTAAAATCCTTAAGTCCCATAATATGGAACTTTGAGATATCAGCCAAAAGACTCATGTGAAGATCAGGGCGAGTTACGCGAGTTCTAGTAGAGAGCCGCCTTAGTAGGCAGAAGAGGATTCGAGTAGTGAGGAATTCGAGGAAGACGAAGAAAATGCAAAAGAACTAGGCTAGCAGAAGGTATTGGATGCGATCTCTGCAAACAACAAAGCAATCACAAATACACTTGTGGAGAACTCCAGAAAGATGAAGGAGATGGCCCGAACCCAACGACATCAAAGCTAGGACATCTGTTGGATTCATTGCTATTTTAAGGCTCAGGGCGTTCAACTGCCACCTCCAACATCGTCACCACCTCCATCAGCATGAAGCTTGTTCTAACCCCCTTTTCTTTTTAAATTTAGTCTTTATTTTGATTTTGATTTTTTATATTTATTTTTATCTTTATCCTTATCTTTATTATTATTGTTTTTTATGTTTTCCTTTAATTCATGTTTTTCTATCTTTATGTGTTTGTTTGTCCCCTTTTCACAATGAGGACAATATGTTGTTCAAGTGTGGAGAGGGTTATGTATTTTATTTAAATGAGTATTTTGCATATTAAACGATAGTTTGTTAGGTTGCATTATATGAATTGTGTCAATGTGTTAATGACTTAGATTAATCGAAATTGATTTAATTTTAAACATGGTTTATTAGGTTGTAGAGCATTGTTAACTGGCATAATTAGTGAACTGGGGTCTTTGATTAAATATATTGCTTAGTTAGAATTTAATGTTTAAATGTAGCCCTCTAAACTATCATATTCATTCATAATTTGAGGCCTTTTAACCTAAGTAGCTTTGCTAGTTTTTTTTCATAAAAACGAGTAGCTAAAGCAATAAGGTAGGTAATAAAACATTGTTATTTTTCAAAATAAGTAACTATTTCGCTAGCCTTTAGGTTATAAATAAAACTAGTAGCTAATTAAGAATGTGATATAGCTGAGCAACCAGATCGACACACATCACAAATGTGTGCCTTCACGTAAAAAGGTTATAATAACGTTCCAACCAAGCAGTTTAATAAAAAAACATGATTTAGTTGAGTAACTAGATTGACATTCATTACCAATGTTTGCCTCCGCGTAAAAAGACTAATTCCATGTTCATAAAAAGTAAATAAAAATAAAATTGTGTTTTCAAATTAAACCTACCGAACTTTTAATAATTTAACTTTTCATGAAAACGTACTTAGGATTAGTTACAGAGTTGAACAACCCAAGAATTATTAATAAGTGTGTGCAATTGAGAAGGGTAAATAATTTAAAACTCGAGTCTGGATTAATATGTATATTTAGTTCAGAGCCCCAAGACACGAATTTTGCATATTAATGATTTGAAATGACTTGAATAATTGTGTTTTAATTTAAATTTATTTCAAGAAGTTAAAGCCATTGTCTCATTACTGCATTATGTGTTGTGTGAATTTCTATGTGTTTGTTGTTTTGTATGCTTGAGGACAAGCATACGTTTAAGTGTGGGGATGTGATAAGTATGAAATGCATCATATTTTAGGGTATAATTTGATATGTGTTTATCTATTTATTCGATTGTTTAGTATGTGTTTTCGGTAGAATTGTGTTAAAATGTGAATTATTCATGTTTAAGTGTTTTTATGGGTTAGTACAAGCATCTGAGCTTAATTATTCTATCTTTGAGGTACCTTGATGTGTTTGTTAATGTTTCAGGGTGAACAGTGAAGAACAGAGAAGTTTCAGAAAGACTTGGACCTAAACAATGGCCTACGATCATAGCCCATCCTGCCATGTTCGTGACATAAGTAAGGGAGACAGCCCACGATCATGGCCAAATTGCCACGATCATGACAGAAGTATCAGATTTGGCTCACAATTAAAGCGTTCCTGCCACGATCGTGACAAAGAGCTTACATTTGGCCCACGATTGTGGTCAGATAGACACGCAGACATATAATTAAAAGTGATGGTTTTTTGGACCTTTTCGACCTCTAAAAAAACCCTAGGGTTGCCACAAACACATCAAGTATAAAAAGAACAATACAAAAGAGGAAATAGGAGCTTCTTGCATCAGCCACCATAAAGAAACCCTAGAGAGAGTTCATCGAGAGATTGAGAAAAAGATGATGGAAGAGAGACATAGAGAAGAAGCCGAAGTGAAGTAGTTCCCGAAATAGGAGGTTTCTCAACGTTGCTGCCTCCGTTATCTATTCAGATCTGGTTTCTGGTATATTTCAATTTTATTTATGTATATAATTGGGATAACTGTTGAGATATGATTTTATGAATGTTAAGGAATGTCTAAACTCACCTTTGAATTTTTTTAATCTTTGATTCAATAAAAATCTAATTGTTTATGTTGGATTCACTGTGATTGATTTCTGGCACTTGCATAATTTAGTGATAGACTAAGAGGGTGAATCGAATGAAAAATAATTAAATTGGACTAACGAGAATTAGATGATTTAATAAGAAAGAGAAATCAATCAAATCGATAATTGTGTGAAGAGAGATCTCACATACATTTCCGATAGTCTAGTGGAAAACTTCAAATCTAATTAGGGTTTGGATAACTTCAAATCTAATTAGGGTTTGGATAAATTATGAATTAAGAAATTGCAATTTTCCATAATCTGATTAGGGTTTACAATTTAGGGTTACTGGTTATAACTCAGGAGAAAGTAATCAACCCTAGGATCATCTAAGACCAGTAATCTGATAATTCATAATTAATTAGATTAGTATTGAAGATAAGTAAAAAATCCCCTTTCTTTCATTGGTAGTTCCTTAGGTTGATTCTTGATGTGTGTGTTGTAATTTACTGATTTTTTAATATTTTGTGATTAATTTTTGAATTGAGTTGTTAGATTGAATCAATTATTTGAATTGCATCATTGTTTTAATTTAGTTAAATTTGAATTTCCGCGATTAGTTTTAGCCTTAGATTTTAGGATTAGATTAACCTTCCTTGTGGGATCGACATTTTAGGTACTATATGAATGACCTATACGCTTGCAGAATATAGGTTTAAATATTAAAACTACACATATCAGAAAACTACGATTAGTCTAGTTTGTAATCCGAGAAAGAATGATAGTTCTCCCATCATTCTCATTTTAAGCTCCCCTTGCATTAATGAAGAGAATTCTTCACAGAAAGATAGATTAGTAGCACCAAATATTATGTCATCAACATCTATTTGCACTATGAGTAAATTATTCTCCTTTCTCTTAATAAATAAGGTTTTATCAGCCTTTCCTCTTTCAAAGTTATTCTCAAGTAGAAAGTTAATTAACCACACAAACCATGCTCGAGTAGCCTGCTTTAAATCATATAGAGCTTTTGTTAACTTCATCACGTAATTTAGATGGTTTTCATCTTCAAAACTTGGCGGTTGCTTAACAAATACTTCTTCATTAATGTAACCATTTAAAAGTGTAGTTTTAACATCCATTTGGAACAACTTGAAGTTTCTATAGCATGCAAAGGCAAGTAAAATTTTATTTGATTCCAATCTAGCAATAAGTGCATAAGTTTCATCAAAATCAATACCTTCATGTTAATTGTAACCTTGAACTACAAGTCTAGCTTTGTTTCTTATCACCTTGTCATTTTCGTCAAGTTTGTTTCGAAATACCCACCAAGTCCAAGTGTTTGACTTGTTTTGAGGAAGAGGTACTAAATTCCAAAATTTATTTTTGTTAAATTGATTAAGTTTATCTTTCATGGCTAAAACCTAGTTTTTTTCAGTAAGGCCTCTTCAACATTCTTTGTTTCTATTTTTGAAATGAGAGCAACAAATTTGTTTTTGATTGATGATCTTGTTCTTAGACTTTAAGAGGGATCTCCCAGAATATATTAGTGTGTATCATGACCTCTCCATTCTCTCTATGCTTTTCGTTGCATATGCTCCTGCTGAGATGAAGGAGCCTACTCTGTTCTAGCTTTAGAGGGGCCTTCTTGATTTTGTGATTATGAAGGTACTATAGGTGTAGTTCTCCGATGTATTTTTAGGTACCAATGGATGCTCTTTTTCATCTAAATCAGTTGCTATTGTTGAAGGTAGTGCTTCATCAAATTCTACATTTATCGATTCTTCTATCTTCTTTATTCATTTATTATATACTCTGAATCCTTTACTAGCAATAATGTTGCCCAAAAAGATAGCTTCGTCTAATCTCGCATCGAACTTTTCAATGTTTAGAATGGAACGCTTGCAGCCAAATGCTCAAAAGTAAGCAACATTTGGTTTTCTTCCTTTCCACAGCTCATAAGGGGTCTTTTTCATAATGGTTCTTATGAGACACCTGTTGAGTATATAACAAACGATTGACACAATTTCTACCAAATAACCATGAGGTAGGCCACTTTTTTATAGCATTGTTTTGGTCATATCCACGAGAGTCTTGTTCTTTCTCTTAACAACTCCATTTTGTTGAGGAGTCTTTAGCTATGAAAAGTTGTAAGTTATACCATTTTCATTACAAAAGTCTTCAAATTTCCTGTTATCAAATTCTCCTTCGTAATCACTTCAAATCGATGTGACCCAGTACCCTTTTTCAGTCTGCTGCAAAACTTCTTAAAGACTTCAAAAGTATCACCTTTACTTGATAGAAAATAAACCCATGTAAATCTTAAAAAATCATCTACTATAATAGAATCGTAATGTTTGCCACCAAAACTTTGAGTCCTAGTATGACCAAATAAATCCATATGCACAAGTTCAAGTGGTTAGTTAGTAGTTACAATATTTTTAGGAGGGAAGCTGCTTTTGAATTGTTTTCCTTTTAAATAAGCGTCACAAACCTGATTGTTCTCAAATTTCAAATTCGGTAGTCATCTTACTAACTCATTTTTAGACAATTTTGATAAAATGCTTCTGATAGCATTTCTAAGTCTTATGTGCCAGATAAATGAATCATTTTCTATTGAGACAGGCACTTGCCACTTTGAGAAGATATATCTTCCAATTGAGCACAAAATATGTTTAATTTTTAAGACCAACAAATACAATATTATTGTTAAGATTGTCAATTATTTCACAATATGATGCATAGAAAGTAACTCTGTAACCTTTATCACATAATTGACTTACGCTAAGCAAGTTATGTTTCAATCCAACAATAAAAAGAACATTATCAATAGAAGCAAAGTTAGAATCACTGATTTTACCAATTCTGGTGACCTTTTCTTTGTTTTTATCGGTAAAGACAACATTACCTCCATTTTCATTTCAATATAGTTGAAGCGTGATATTTCACTTGTCATGTGACTCGAACAACTATTATTAACTATATATTGATTCTCCTTTGTCTCCATTTTGAAGCATATCTGCAGAGTGTATTATCTCATTTTGGGCATCCAAATCTTTTTGGATCCTTTCATGTTAGTAGTTTGACCTTTCTGTCTCCAAACATACATTCTAAATGTTTTTTCATTTTTCGAAAGTAACAAGAGTGACTAATATGATCATGTCTACCACAATAATCGCACAAAATAAATGAATGATTGTTGTTATGATTTTTTCCACTTACCAAGTTCCTATTATTTTGGTTATAGCTACTGTTGTTTTGTCTATAGCTATTGTTGGATTTAACAAAGAAGTTTTTGTACTACTTGATATTGTTATTTTCATTATATCCTATTATGACCTTATCAAAAACAAAGTTATCACTTCCAAGTAATGCATCAAGATTGTTTCTTCCATTAACAAAATTAGCAAGAGCTTTTTGAAGAGAAACAATTTTCTTAACACATTTTTATTTTTCGAGTTTTAAAGCAATAACTTTCTCTTCTAATTTTTTTATCTTAGCAGAGTCATTTTTAAGTAATGAGTTTTCTAACTAAATTATTTTTTATTCCAAGCATTCTTTTTCAAAAACTGTTAGTTTATTATCATTTTCAAGAGAAGTAATTTTAGATAACACAGTTGGCAGTACTAAACTTAACTCAATGACCATTATGCATTACTCTTCCTAATTTTTCTAAGCATGTTAAATTTGAAGTTAAGTCTGAGCTAATCCATTTGTTGCCTAACTTTCGTAGACTTGCAAGTGAAGATGCACATAAGCATCTCAAGGAACTTGATATAGTCTATTGGAGCATGAAACCTCTGAGGGTGATAGATAAGCAAATCATGTTAAGGTCTTTACCATTCTTACTGAAAGATGCAACCAAGGAATGGCTATTTGATTTGCTTACTGAGAGAGTGAGCAAGTGGATTAAGATAAATAGTCTATTTTTATAAAAATATTTTCTGGCATCGAAGACAACTAGCATATGGAAAGAAATATGTGGCATAAAGCAACACAACGGAGAGTCCCTTTATGAGTATTGGGATCACTTTAAGAAGTTGTGTGTTAGTTGTCTCCACTATAACATATCAAAACAACTCCTCATCCAATACTTGTAAGAACAATTGTTACATATTGAAAGTGGTTTGGTAGATGCAACAAATGGTGGAACATTATGTAAGAAGACTCCTATAGAGGCCGGAACAACAATTGAGCTTATGGATCACTCAACTATTTGGTACTCACAACGATATTCATCATGTAAACGAGATAAATAGGTCTTCTATTCAACATCATTTTTATGATCTAACTTCTTTTGTTAGAAAACTTATAATCGAATAGGCACAGCTAAAGGCGTGTGAAATATGTGCAAGTACAGTCCATTTAATTGATGGGTGCCCAACCTTATAAGAGGGAAGTATAGAGTACATTAATGTTGCGGGAAGGAATTGTCCTAACTAGTACAACCCATATTCTCATACATATAACTCAAGTTGGAGAGACCATCCTAATCTAAGTTATGGTGCAAATATGCAGCATAACCACTTATCGAATGGGCCACAAGCAGCACGTCAATTTTAACTAAGGCCACAAGCCTCCTCTTCCAATTTAGGTACATCTTTCAAAGACTTAGTTAAGTCTCTTACTACTAACACTATGGAATTTCAATAGCATGTAAAGTGGATCATTGAAAACTTGAAAAGTCAGATAGTTCAGATCTCAGTAACTATCAACAAACTAAAATCACAAGGCGAAGGAAAGTTGCCCTCTCAACCCAAGGTGAATCCAAGGGATGTTAGCACGTAACATTAAGAAGTGGAAAGGAGCTTAAGATCCTTAAGAGGACCCTGTTGAGGATAGACAATGGAGAACAGATTGAGAAGGAATTGGGAAATAAAGGAAATTCCTTGTTTAGCACAAAGGTAAACTTTAAAGCCCTAATATAGTTAAGACTAATCCTCCACCTTTTCTTAGCAGATTAGCAAAATTGAAAAAGGAGGGAAAAGATAAGGAGATATTAAGGACTTTCTGAAGAGTAGATGCAAACATACCTTTGCTAGACGCAATGAAGCAAGTGCCCAAGTATGCAAAATTCCTTAAGAAATTGTGTACCAATAAAAGAAAGCCGAGAGGTGACAAGAAAGTAATGATGGGTGAGAACGTTTCTGCGATCTTCAAGAAGAAGATGCCTCCGAAATGCAGGGATCTAGGTATATTTCCTATTCCCTATAAAATTGGTAACACTGTGATTAATAGAGCTGTGCTAGATTTAAGAGCTTCAATCATTGTTATGCCCCATTCAATTTTCGCTTCCTTAAATTTATGCCATTTAAAAGAGATAAGTGTTGTCATACAATTAGCTTACTGTACTAACGCTTACCCTGATGGCATAGTTGAGGATGTATTGGTGCAGGTAAATAAGTTATTGTTCCTTGCATATTTCTACGTAGTTGATATGAATGACGAAACCTCACACAATCTGATACATATCTTACTTAAGGAGACCATTTCTTAACATGGCTTAAATTAAGATAGATGTTTGTGAGGGTACCCTTACGTTGGAATTTGATGGGGAAATAATTCATTTAAGCATTTTTTTATACAATGAAACATACTCATGATAATCATTCTTTTTTTTTGTTGATGTAATTGATTCCCCAATGTAGGAAATGTTTAAATTAAGTTGCAAGGATCAATTAGAAGTAGTCTTAACCAAGCACATGGAATAAGAAGTGACTAATTATGTTGAGTTAAGAAAAGAGCTAATTGAGATGGCAGCTACCTTATAGTCATCAGAACATTCTCCTATAAAGTGTGAACTGGCTTCCATATAGTTACTTGAATCTTACTAAAGATTGTTACCTTCTGATATGCAAGTACCTGATGTGGAGTTGAAACCACTGCTCGCCCACTTGAAGTATGAATGTTTAGGAGACAAACAAACCCTGCCAATTATCATTTCAGCATTGTTAACTTCTGATCAAGAAGACAAACTGATTCAAATGTTGAGAGAGCATAAGAAGGCCATTGGATGGACGATTACAAATATTCAAAGAGTAAGCCCTTCTATGCATGCATTGTATTTTGTTAGAGGAGGATGTCAAGTCCACACAGCAAGCTCAGCGTAAGTTGAATCCACCTACGATAGAAGTTGTAAAAAAGGAAGTGTTAAAGCTGCTTAATGGGTCATTTATCCAATCTCCAACAGTAAGTGGGTAAGTCTAGTTCAGGTGATTCCACAGATGTTTGGAATCACAGTAGTAGCCAAATAGGAAGGTGAGTTGGTTCCCACCTACGTGAAAACTGGGTGGCGAATATGTAAAAACTATAGAAAATTGAACGCGACAATTTATAAATACTATTTTCCCCTTCCCTTTATTAATCAAATGCTTGAAAAATTGGTTGGATATGAGTGTTACTGTGCTTCTATATAGCTTTTCATGTTATCTTCAGATCTCGAGTGCACCAAAGGATCAAGCAAATGTTACCTTTACATGCTCATTTTGTACGTTTGCTTACTGAAGGATGCTATTCAAATTATGCAATGTACTTGTCATTTTTTAAACATGTATGATAAGAATTTTCTGTAACAACAATGAGAAAATCATATAAATATTTATGGATTACTCTAGTATTTATGGTTTCTCTTTGGCTCTTTTACGAGGAAGCATTTGTAGATTATAGATCATATGCATCTTATCTTCAAATTATTTGTAACGGACATAAGCATCTTATCCTTTAAAAAATATATAATCTTATGTAAATTGCACTAATAATGATGATATGCATATAACTTTATTAATGTAATAAATGAATATCTTTTTCATATGGATGATATATGTGTATATGTATAAAAGAATAATACAGAAACGCAATAGGATATGGACATTTCATTACCAGTGATGGTAAGTGGTATTTGGTACCTAGAACTAAAATTTCTTATTAGTGATTTTTTAAAGTTTATAAACCTTTTTGTTTTTATTATTATTAAAAGGCAAAAATCTCATATGAACACTCGTCCGGAGCTTAATTGACCATGTCATACACAAGATTTATCTTCCCAGTAGGACCCACACTTATCCACTTGCCACCTCAAACCCACATCAGATCTGACACTAAACCAATAGGACAGACATGGAGACAAATCTTCCGTCCCTTGAAATTTCATACAAACTTCTACGTGACTTGTGCTTCTGCTGCAAAGATTCCCATCGTTCCCGGAAAACAAAAATAATGGAGAGAGTTTTCTCGGTGGAAGATATCTCCGACCACCACTGGTCCCCCCCAGCGCAGCCCACCAAACTCCGCGACGAGAGCGAATCCGAGTGGGATTTTCAACGGTTTCTCCAGGAAATTGGCTCCGACTCCTCTTCTTCGACCGCAAAGAACGTCGTGGGAATCAGGTATCATGGTTCACGTAAGACTACTTCGTCGTCGATTGGTGATGGGCATTGTGGTGATGGTGCTTCTAATATTCGCGTAGATTCCGCCGAGTACCAGGCCTTTCCTGAGAGTAGATTCGACTCAGCTTGTGCAGCCGTTTCCTTGTTTCGGGTAACGGCCTTTTCGGTTCTCCTTAAAAACATAATATATATGATACGAGCGTTACTTTCTTAGGAGCATAGGAAATGAAAAGTCTTGAGCTTGTTGGTTGTTTCCTTCGGAGGGTCTCATTCTTTTTCCTGCTTATGTTTAGTTTATTTTCATGAAATCGGAAGAGAGAGCGATGAGGTGAAAGTTTAGATCTTTGTTTTGTTTTCGGTGAATGTTGTTTTGATTTTCTGCTAAACAGAATTATAAGTTCGAGTGAGGTCATTAGTAGTCTTTTTGTCTTTGTTTAGCTTGTCTTGGATTTATTTTTCTTTACTCAGGCATGTCTGTTCTTGCCAACTTAATGTGTCTTTTTATTGCTATCAGGCATCTTTCCTAAAACCTGAAGATTCTCCTGCTGGACTCGACTACGGATCACAGACTTCAGTTGCTCCGAATTTACCGACTCATGTTCATTCTGAAGGTTTGCACCTCCTAATTTTTTTTCATACTTATGTATATGTGGTATAAGCGTAACCCTCTTATTTTGAGGATGTATTCTGCATTACTGAATACTAGCTTTTGATGAGGTCAAATAACTTAGCTAATTTGGTAAATAGAATTCATATGACCAAATATTTATCCACGGTATTAGGTCCCAGGGAAACAGTAAGAATCGCAAAAAGATCCATTAGCGGAACAATGACCTATAAGGTAGCCATTGGGAAACCAGAGTTGTTGGCCTATTTGTAATTGGAGAAATATATTTCATTTAAGAGCCCACAATGCTCAAGATTTCCAACTTCTGCGCCACAATTGCCAATCTTCACAAACAATAATTGTGTAATGACGCCATTTTCGTTTTACTCTGAACCTTGTCAAGCACTAGGTACAGAGTTGAGTCTCTCTTGATTGAATAATGGTTTTACTCTTAGTTATTTCCCTCCTTATTACCCGTACAGTAGTGGGGTATGATTTGTCCAGGTCACAAGATAGTGATGCTAATAAACTGCTCGGGATTTCCTCTTCACGTGCTATACAAAATGTATCTGACCTTCCTGACAAGCCAACCACCAGTGGATCATCAAGAGACCTGTCAAAAGACGATGAAAATGAATCTGAAACAGAAATGACGGAAAATATGCATCATGTTGATGCAAAACGTGCAAGGAGGTAACTGATGTCTCTGTTCTACTTGCAAGCATAAGTTTGATTTCATAGATGTTGAAAATGACATGTTCTCCATGTTTTATGAAATTTTGACTCTTGTAATTTGATTATTCCAACTTTTTGCAAGATCTTGTGTTCCAGAATGTGCTGCAAATGTTATTTTCTGCTATGCCTTTACCATTTCCAGGACCCTGAAAAATTGACTCATCGTGTTTTGCATGCCAAAGAGAAGAGATTTGCTTTTTACTGTTAAATGTCTATTAATAGCCGCAAATGGTAATATGATTTCTGTATTGTGGAATTACAAGTTAAAGAAATTACTCATAAGTTTAACAATGAGCTACTTTTTCCTTTGACAGTAACTAGCTACATCTGTTTCTTTTAGGATAGTTACCCTTGTTTTGGGGCAGAAATTTTCACTTCTTTTTATCATCTATGTAGAATTTTAGTAGCGTAGTCACCAGCCTTTGTTTACATAGATCAAGTAAAACAGGATATTAAATTGTAGCCAAGAGACAGGAGAAGAGTACTACATCTCTATTACTGGATCACGTGTTGTTCTTCCAGGTTCATGTATGGCCTTAGGGGGTTGGCATATGCATGCACGCATATGAAGCCAATAGTTGGTAGTAGCATACTTGGTGGAAAGATCACACTTCCTTTCAAACATATATTTGTAAATTTGTCGACCAAGTTTTACTGTTTAATTTCGTTCCCTAAAATTAAATATGTGGATGGGTTTCAGAATGATTTGGAATAGAGAATCAGCTAGACGATTGAAAAGGAGAAAGCAGGCTCATTTGACCAAATTTGAGACACAGGTGCGGTTCTTCTCTTTCTTATTGTTGATTTCCCCCAGAAAAACTAAGAATTTTCCCATTACAGGTTTCTCAATTGTTAGCTGAAAATTCTTTGCTTTTGAAACGTCTCAAAGGCATAAACCAGCGGTACAATGAGGCAGCTGCTGACAATAGAGTTTTAAAAGCTGATGTAGAGACGTTGAGGGTTAAGGTAAAATTTGGAAGATGTCTGTAATCTAAGTGCCATCTCAAATGTTGTTCCAAAACTTACAGCACACACCCTGTCTTAATGCTTGCTAAGCACTGACCCCGATTGAAACCTAATGGTCGTAGGACCTCTCTCTCTCTCTCACCCCATATATAAACAAGCGTGCATTACTTAGTAACATGTAAATAAGCAAGCGGGCATATTATATTCTGTAATCTGTTTTGTAGGTGTTCATTAATGCTTGTACGTCGATGTATAAATGTTGGAATTGTTCTTATGCAGGTAAAGATGGCTGAGGAGACTGTCAAAAGAATTACCGGCCTGAGCCCTATGTTCCATTCCATGCCCAGCATATCCATTACGAGTATGCCGTCATTTGAGGGAAGCCATTATGAGACATTAACAGATGTTGCTATTCCTGTTCAAGATAACCCAAATATAATCTTATATCAGCCTCCAAACAACAATGGCTCAGGAGACATTTCTTCTACTGAAAATGTGTAGCCAACCACTGGATCAGCAGGACAAACAGGGAACAACATGGGACAAACGGCATCCTTGCATAGCTTGGAGCATCTGCAGCAGCGTAGCCGCTGGGGTATAAGTTCCTGTGCAGCACAGTCTAATGGGAAAAAAAAAATAGAAATTCTGTTTAAGGACGTGAAGAAGAATTTATATGCAGTACTTGTACATGCCAATTCAAAGACTTGATAAGCATCACGTAAAAATATTAGACTAATTTCTACACAAGAAACTAGTGGCATATTCACAAGTAGCTAGAATTTTTTTATATAAGAAATAAAATAATAATAATCCAATCTAGAAGAAAAATATTAATTTTAATAATAATAATAATAATAATAATAATAATAATAATAATAATAAATATTACTAAGAAACAAATTAATAAAGTTCCTTTTGCAAGTGATTAAATTAGTGAATAGAAAAATAAGTATTCACGAAACATTCAATTTATTACACATGATCAAATTAATACGAGAAAGGTTAGGAGCTGATTGATTTTACTTCTATTTTTTTGTGGCATTTAGTTTTTGTTTTTCAATTTTAGTTTTTGTTAAAAACAGAAACTTGTTTGGTGTTAATATTAATATAGTTATATTTTTATTGTTGATGATAATTACATATTAGATAAAGCTTTAAAATAAATTATTTTTAATTAGTTAAATTTATTTTAATCTCTTAAATAATATCTATTAATAAAATTTTTTATTTTATTAAAATAAATAATCTTAAAATAAATTTTATTTATAAATTATTATTAATTTTAAATATATTTAATTTTTAAATAATTTTTTTTGAAATTTATATATGTTGAAGATATTTTAGATTTATTTAGATTTATTAATAATTATTAATTTAATTTAATTTAATTACAAATTAAATTAAATTAAAATATTCATTTTTATTTAATTAAATATAATATTAAATTATTCATAATTCTTATTAATAGTTAACAAATTAAATAATATATATTTAGTTGATAATAAATTAGCTTATAAAAAAGAAACTGAAAACAAAAAACATTTTTCATGATTTTTATAAATTTTTTCATGATTTTTATAAATTTTGAAAACTAGAAGAAACAAAAACTAAAAACTAAGGTTTTTTAAAACTAAATTTAAAAACTAAAACTAAAATTAAAAGAATAAATGGAAACAAACATACCGTTGGATAACAAAATCATCATGAGAATGCTAACTATGGATTGTATATGTTATAAGAATCCAAGGCATAATCATAAGGATCTCATTTAGTTACTTGCCTAATTATAAGTTAATCAATTAGTGTATTGTTTCTTTTCCTTTGTACAAATTATATCTATACTTAAGTAATATATATATTTGTACAAAATATATCAATTGAAGCATTTTCCACTCTTTTATGGTATTAGAGTTAATATTCACTATCTTAATTTCTTTTCTCTAACTTTAGTTTTCCGTAATTTACAGAGCTTTGAATTTTTCTTGGGTCACCAATTTTTTTGATCGTTAGCTCTCATTGACAACATCACTAAAAGCATCGTTGGCTAATCAACCTCTTCCCAAAGACCAATTACCAAAAACTTTCCATGTGATTCTCATTGCATCTTAAGGTTCTACAGATTTCCCACACACCAGTGCATGGTTGCGGTGCAAGAATACCTCATTCTTTGTTCAATTTCTTTGGCATTGCCTACCTCTCTCTGTCCTACTCCTATTTATATGCTTTTCTCAATACCTGAAAGTTTGTCTTTTAATTTTTTCTTGCCATTATAACCATTTTTTTATTTTGAAACATGATAAGCATCATAAGTTAATTGGTTTGAAAGTACCTAGCTTAGTCTCAATTTCTGGTTTGCTTAGACATAAGAGTCTACATGACTTTCTCTTTGCTTTTGAACTTGTTTTTTGTTCTTGAGTTGTTTAATTATTTTGTCTCTATGGTTGGATGGTGTTATTTATGTGATGTCTAAACTCATAGAATATAAATTGACTAGTCTTAATTATTTGGATTGGTGTAACACTGTTCAAATTTACCTAATAAGTACTTTTAAAGGATTTCACTTCACTGATGATCCACGTTCGGACCATACTTATCAAGCATAATTACAAGATGATGTTCGATTATTTTTACAAATTTAGAATTCTATTGATAATTAGGGATGTTAATAGGCTGGGTCGGGTTAGGAGCAAATCCTTTAGGTTGGGTGGTTAATGGCTCGACCTATGGCTCGACAAGCCTAAGTTGGCTAGCACGTGGCTTAACTAGACCACAGGCTGATCAATCCATGGCCCGCCTACCCAGCCCATCCTTAATATTTTTTTTAAAAATTAAAAACGACATCTTTTTTGTCTTTTCGATCTAGCCACAACTCGACTCGTGCTCGACTTGACCTTGAACTGTGACCCAATCTGATCAAACAATTTTGACCCATAGCCTAGTCAACTTAGGCCAAACCAGATCGTGTGAGTCAAGCTAAAATTGACATTCCTATTGATAATGAGGTTGTTAGTCTTATTTATAAAAATAATTTGACACCATCTTGTAGTCATTCTCTCCTCATATGGTTTGATAGTGGATCATCAGTGAGCTGAAAGTTTTTAGAAATACTTTCTAGGTATTTTCTCCCATGTACATGAAGGTTTTGCATCTTCTCCCACACATCGATGCATGATAATTAGTACAATAGTGCCTCGTCCTCTTTTTAATTTTTTTAGTATTGACTTTCTCCCTCCGCCACTCTTATATGTTTGGTTTCTTCAATACCTTGTTAAGAAATTTTATCCCTTATTTCTCTTGCTATTATAAGATTTTTTTTCTTTCTAAATTGTGGCCTTTTGGTTTACAAGAATCATAAAGATGATTGGTTATTAGATTGTGATTAGTGAGAAAGTTTGCAAATCTAAAAGGAGAGTTTCTGTTAGTAGGATTACTAATGTTAGGAAAACCAAAGTGAGCAATTGCTAAAGAGAGGCAGAGAAGCCAGTATGGGATAATTAAGGGTCCATCCAATTATTTAGTGGTAGATATGTTACCATATCATTTGTTACTCCCAATTTACAAAGATATGTTAAATTTATGGTTAATTAGATTGCTTTCGTATATAGAATATTGGGATTCTATTAGAAATAAAAGTTTGATAGTTCAAATGGATGAAAAATGGTTTTAAAGTCTCATAAAGCAAAGGTTTGAGAGTTTCTTCTTAAGATACAATTAGTAGAGTCATAAACTGCAGTGATTTAAAGATAGGTATTGAATGGAATATGGGTAGTTTTTATATGGATGAATTAATTTTAAGGAGTGGGTAACTAAAAAACTAAAAGAACCAAAGTTCCAAGTAATTAAGATATGAACATTTTAGGTTTGAAAGATAATATTAATAGTGAATCATTAAACAAACTATTAGAGGAAATTTCATTGAAAGGTGGTATTTTACTTTACTCTAGATTCAAGATTTTAATGAGATTCTTCACACCTAACTGCTTAGAGGAGAAATTAAGACCCTTAACATTCCAAGTAAGGATTGACATTACTAAATGGTTGGGTTAATAGGACTATTTGATTTTATTTCTTCCTATTTTCCATTTTTCCTCTACCTAAGGAGTTAAAATCCAAAAGTTCAGTACTAATTTTAGATTAAAGTATGATGTATTGAAGGGATTAAAGGTGTTATAATAGATAAAACTATTTGAAATGTACAGTGAAGAAATAAAAGGAACTAGAAGGGAGTTATACATTTTAGGAGGTCTTATAAGAGGGGAAGGAATGAATTAAGGATAATCTTTACTACTATTCAATTGATGTTGAGTTGAGTTAGGACTTTAGCACTTTGTCAGGGGTTAGCAATGGATGATCTAAAGCTTTTTAAAGTTGTATTTGGGAGATCTTTATTGATAAAGTTGCTATTGAAAAGGTCAATTTTTATAAGGTTAGGTTTTGAATTTATTGCTTATAAGTATCTGAGTTGTTTTATCTTTTGATTTGGAGTCTAAAGATGTAGCGCCCCTTTACCGCAAGGTACACATCTGGAAGCCCGAAAGTCATTCCAATACATATCCTACGATAAGGGTGAGCTACGTTCGATCACTACATTCACTTCACATGGCATCATAACATTAATCACTTATAAGCATTAAAAGAAAATCACAATATTTTAAAAACCAACTTTTTTCTCATTTCATTACACAAAACCGAAAGTCTACATTGTGTCTTTCAACCTTTACTACATATGCATCATCAAAACCTAGTACAAAAGTACTACATGAAAGAAAAAAATGTATAAAATCTATCTAAGCCATCCAAAAATCCCATCTGACCGACCTTTGAGTCATTACTTCTTTTGACAATTCACAATCCACACGGCTAGTAGAGCCTCTTAATAGCTAGAGTCGTCTCTCGATCTTGAAGAGACAAGGTTGTAATTTTGGTGAGTTTTGCGAACTCAATAAGGTAACCATCATTGATGGTTCTCTCAATTCATACAACACATCATTTCACATAACAAATATTTCACAAAATTGCACTTTACATCAGTATCACATTTTCACCTAAGCATAGGCAAATTTTTGCATTTCAATCCAGCAAACATACTTAACAAAATGCATATGAAATGCTCATGAGATACTTTTCTAATTATTACGTTGTTGTGACCGAGTTCCTGAATTGTCCCGTATCTATTTTGGATACTGGGCTCATTAATAACTATCCCTTATCTAAGGAGCATATAGGGTTCATTTTACAAAGTAAGCCTTAGGCTCTTAATCACTGTTTGAGCTCGAGACTCTTTTCACTCATTGAGCTTTAAGCTCTGATCGTTGGCTACTCTGGTCACAATTGCCATTATCTGATTGTGCATTCATGAATAGAATACATATACCACAATCACTCACATTATAAAGCACTTAGGTCTTCACATTCACATTCAAGCAACACTTCAATATACAATCCCCATTCACATTCATCAGACCTTCTGTCCGGAATCAACAACCAAACACATTCATTTCATATTCATTTATCATTCAAAACATAATTTAAACAAATAATAATTGAGAGAAACCATCTAGGTTACTCACAAGTTGCTCCTAAAGCTAATGCCTGGAACTTTTGACAACGTCTGAAGGTTAACGTTCTAGTTGCTCCTCTATATCAAATAGCACATACACATCCATCACAATTTGTACAATCATAAGTGTTTAACAATGCACATGTATGTAATAAAATATGTACAATGCATGTTCATGATAATCCCAGGTATTTATCCATTAGTATCATCACAAAATTAGTACCATATTAAGACTCTCTAAGTATAATTTATGCTTAGGTTTATGCCTGACTAACACCATTAAATTCATAATTCATTTCTCAATGAATCACTTCAAACTTTTCTTAGACACACTTTCGATTCTACTGTTCATGCTCAATCAGAAGGTGAAAATGATGTAATTAGGTCATACTTTCTTCTATAAAAGTGTTCCTCTATGTCTTATGTTTCTATTAACACTAAAATCATTCAATTTGGTTCAGTAATTTGGAATATATAGCTCGAACATTTTCGGACTACTTATATTCAAAATAGTAGACTATATACTACTTCCAGCCAGAAATTGAACATCTTAGAGACAGAATCACAATTCGATTTTTTTAATACAATTTGTAGCCCTATTTATCTAGTTTAATCCAAATAAAAAATCATCTCATTTGGAATCCTACAGATCCAAATATAATCAAAATACTGAAGTGTGTTTAGTAAGATAATCCTATTTCACTATTCCAATATATTCCACAATTTCATTTGATCAACCTTTTTTCAATTTGATTTAGAATGCTACCAATTTTTTGTGGATAGATAGAAAAATGTGATAGAAATCTATTGGTCTAAGAATCACTTCATTTGGAGATCGGGTTATGAAGTTATGGCCAAAAGAATCAACTATGCTCATGTCCTCAATCACTTTGTACCTATCTCAGAACAATTAACATAACTTTCACTAGAGATTTCAGATTAAGGTTTCCTTTAAATGGTTTTGAAGAGGACTTTCAAATATACAACTTTTATGAAGACCTTAAAGGCAAATTCTATCATCTAGAGGGTCAAAAATGGGACCAGACGATAAGATCAGATGAATAGTGCACTAGACGATATGACGTCACCACCAGACGATATGAAGTCATCAGACGAAGCGTCCTTACCAAATGATATGTCCTTGCCAGACAAAGGATCCTCACGAGACGAAGTATCTTCACCCGACAATGCGTCCTCACCAGACGAAACGTGTTCACAATACGATCCATCCTCACCAAACGAAGCACTTTCATAAGACAATCCGTCCTCACCAGACGAAGCGTCCTCACCAGACGATGCGTGCTCACCAGATGACACGTCATCACTAGACGAAGTGTCCTCACAAGACGATCCGTCCTCACCAGATGAAGCATCTTCACAAGATGATCCGTCCTCACCAAATGACACGTCATCACTAGACGAGGTGTCTTCACAAGACGATCCGTCCTCACCAGACTAAGCGTCTTCACAAGACGATCCATCTTCACTAGATGATACGTCCCATACTCTTGAGCATCTCCATTTATAAGGACCATAACTTTTGACTCTAATATCTAAAAATTCTATACTATAGATCGTTGGAAAGCTAGAAAGCTAAACTACAACTTTATAGAAGACAACTTTGTCAAAATTTACCTAAGTCAATACATTAAATTCATGGAAGTTTAGATCAAAGATTCAACTCTCAACTATTCATTCCTAGAAAATCTAGACTTTCATTTTCTAAAATCCAACACTTCAAATTTTTATTTCTAGTCTTTCTACTCCATTTCATTTAACTCATTTACCACTATTTCACACTGCCCCTAAATATACAAATTTAGTCAAAAAATTATTGACAGCCAAAAGTCGATGGTTTATCCTATTCATGTACTGCCACCATTCTCTGCATTTTCAACTATTGTCCATATTGTCTA
>JANSVA010000003.1:29405166-29423002 GCA_025504915.1 Erythroxylum reticulatum | reverse complement strand
GTAATTCATCAAATTTATTTCATAAATCCACAACTCTAAAGGATTTACTCAATACTTACTTGTTAAAAACTCCATGAGCTTCAACTATCCCAAAGCCCTAAACTCCATGCAAAAATACGTATTCACTGTAAACATTAACCAACTTTTGGTTTTTCTTAGGGCAGAAGAAACAATTAGTTGTGGGAAAGTTGTATGGGATAAGGAAAAGCAAAGTATTCTCTCAGGAGGTATTTAATGGAAAACTCTATGTATTGGGAGAAAAGTTGAAGAAGGTGACTACAAAGAAGGAAACTTAGGAAAATTGTTTAAAGTACATATTTCAAATCACATAGTCTTTTAACTCTCAGAGCACAGCAACTTACTTCTTTAACAAATTATAAAAAGCAACTTAACACTTATCACTTTCCTAATGTCTAAACTCTAACTAAGTTCCTTTTGAACTAATTCCTTTAATTCTCATCTTTACAATCCAATTATCTCCAATATCCTTTTGATTCCTTTTCCTATTCTCCATAGTAATTTATAATTTCCAAAAATTATTCCTAAATTCACCAAAATTCACAAAAACAACAATTCCACTAATCAATAATATTTCCAATAAAAATAAATTTCAAAATTCCCAAAATTTCCAATAATATCACAACTCAATCCAAAATATACCCGGAATTATCCATGAATGTATGTACAATGATTTTCATGTGCAACAACTTCACTATTCATGTGTATGTGCATGACATTTTATGCATGAGCATGAAAAATGCATTTCTAATCTCTCATTAATCACTCATATTTACTATTCTAGCCTCCTCACAGGTAATGGGATGTTACAAAAGGTATCCAGTAGTTAAGGATGTGAATTTTGAGTAGAAACATTTAATTCTCGTCATACGAATATGCAAATTTTGGAATAATTTTTTCTTAATTTCATTTTATTAAAAACTCTAAAAAAAACTAAAATTTTACATTTTGGTCATCACCATATTTAGGTGTTATGGTTTTGCAATAAAGTTTGCCAAACAACATAATCATTTGGTACTCTAGTACTCTAAAGGGATATTATAGAACTTTAACTAAATTAAAATTGTCTTGATTTCTTCTAGGTTAAATGAAAACCCTTACTACCACATTTAGATGAATATTAGCCTTTAACTAATGTGACAAAGGCCATGTCTAGAACTTGGTTAAGGCCTTCTGAAAAGGTAAATTTGAAGAGAAAGACATTGTTGTATAAGATTAACACTTAAATATAGTATTTATAGCTTTCTCAACAAGTAGATAAGATATTCTTTTCTCTAAGAAGAGCCCCATAGGATTTTTTTAATTTTAAGATTTCTTTAGTTGCTTTATCTAATTAAGAATAAATAGTTATCTGTTCTTTCTTAAAAGGAAGGAAGAAAGTATTTAAGTGATAATACCTCATTTGTAAGGATGGAGTCACCCAAAAAAACCTAAGTATGCTTCTCTCCAAAAAAGGGAGCACTAAGGAGGGGTTAAGAGAAGATTAGATCTTTGAAATAAAGTGGTATTTACTAGAAAGGGCTATGCAAATAGTAGGTCTAAAGGACGAATTGAAAGCAAGGGAAGGTAAAGCATCCAAGTATTAAGGAAGATGGTTGAGGGGTAGAGGGGATAGATATGAAGTTAAAAGTAACCATTATATACTTAGAGGTCATATTTGGGATGAGATTAAGGTTTTAATAAGAATGAAGATAAGTTTCTCAAAAGGACTGAGGATTCATGAGCTATAAATTTAGTTTTTACATCTTTAAAGAGGTTAGGGTTAGTAATTGACTAGTTAGTAGTAGAAGGGAGGAGGTAGAAAGGGGATGGAGGCTGAAAGAGGGAGAAAAAGGAAATGATTATTAGAGGCAGTTGGAAGAGATAGAAACTAGGAGAAAAGCCAAACTAAAGATCGAGAGAAAGACTTAAAAGAAGACTAAAAAAAGGAGAGAAGACACAGAAGAATAAAATCTTAAAGTCAAAAAACATGATGGGAAGATGAAAGATAAGGATATTAAAAGACAAAGAGAAACCTTAAGAATAAAATTAAAGACCGAAGGTAAAATAAGGAAGATTTTATATAACAAAAATCTTTAATAAATAACAAAAAGACATAAGGAAACTAGAGAGAATAGAAGATTATGGATCAAGAAAAAAAATCTAAAAGAGTGATTAGAGCAAAGTCACATGAATGAATAAGACAAAACATCTGGATATATTAAATTCAAGAAACACATAATAAAAAATAAAATAAAATAGAGAAACAAATACAATAAGAAGACATAAAAACTTAAATTTTAAATAAGTTATAAGAATTTTAAATTTTCTAAAGAAAGAATTAGGGCAGTAAGAAGAAAAAACATAATATCTCCTTAAAACATACCTCTATTTTCTTTTATTACAAAGTGAAAAGAAAAATTAATAAATTGATAAACTTATAAAGTTAATATAATTAATATGAACTTATATATGAAACTCATAAAATTATAACTTAAAAATAATTTATATAGAAATATATTGATTTTAATAATAAAATTTTTATTTTATGATTTACGAAATGAGAATATATTGAAAAGACTTTTAACTATAATTTTATATTAAAGATTCAATATTTTTCATAAGAAATTATTAAGAAAAAATAATGTCTCACAAAAATACTCTTTATCTAGCTTTTTTAAAACATAGATAATATACAGAATCTTATTTACCAAATAATATAAAAAAATAAATATAAATTCATTGACTAACATTTAAAATTATTTCTTAAAATTTGACATTCAACTTGTTAGTTTTTTTACAAATATTGGCTTAAAAGCCCTATCAACGATTGTAAATGCACTTATTTGTCATCTTCTATCAGTAGTTCAACAATGTCAATTCTTTTTAACAATAAGTGACTTTTGTTTGTGATTTGGTACAAATATGATGGAATGCAATTTAAATGGAAGAAGAATTCATTTCTTCTTACTCCTTTAAATTCTAAAATAGTTAAATGATAAGTACATTAATTAACTTGACCATAATCACATATATTTAATTATATTGTGACTACTTTTATAGGAAAATATTAAAATTGGAAAAATTACCTATCAAATTAATGAAATGGCTTGTATACCACAAAAAAGAAGTTTTTTTAATCAAAAGTTTAAAGGTTAAACAAAAGACCTAAAATCAAAACTATAAATATATGCATTAAATTATCTCAAAATTGAAATCATAATTATATAATTATTATCTTTATCGAATTAGTCCTTTATTTTTTTTTGACTTGTGGCTTTTTAGTTTACAAGCATTATAATTTGACTAGCTAGTACATTATATTTAGTGAGAAAAGTTTACAAATTTAAAAGGAGATTTCTTATTGCTATAATTGTTATATAATGTAGCATAGATGGGACAAAGATATGAAATGTTAGGAAAACCACAGTGAGCAATTGCTAAGGGGAGAGAGAGAAGCCAGTGGGTGTTAATTAAGGGTCTATCCAATTTTTTAGTTATAAATATGTTACCATATTATTTATTGCTCTAAATATATAGATAGTAGAGTGTATTAGTACATGGTATTGTTCATGTTTATCTCACTGCCATTTTATTGGAAATTAAAGTTTAAGGATTCAGATGGATGTAAAATGATTTTAAAGTCTCCTAAAGCTAAGGTTTGAGAGACATTGCTAAAGGCTTCTTTGTAACACACAATTAGTGGAGTCATAAACAGGGATGATTTAGAGATAGGTATTGGATGGAAGATGAGTGGTTTCCATGTGGATGAATTGATTTTGAGGAGTGGGTAACTAAAAAACCAAAGGAATCGGGATTCCAAACAATTAAGTGAGGAACATTATAAACTTGGGAGAGATGATTAATAGTGAATTATTTACAAAAACATTAGAGGAAATTTCATTAAAATGATGATATTGCACTCTAGTTTAGTTCCAAGATGTTAAGGAGATTCTTCACACCTAACTACTTGGAGGAGTAATTAAAACCCCTAACATTTTAGGTAAGGATTGACGTTAAGGGAGTTTCATTAACTGGACTATTTGATTTGATTTTAAATTTATTTATATTTCTCTTTTTTCCTCTACTTAAGGAGTTATAATTTCAAGATTAATTATGGTATATTAAAGGTATTAAATATGTTATGATAGATGGAACTATTTGAAATTCATAGTAAAGAAATAAAAAGGAATTAGAGGGGAGCTACCCTTGTTAGGAGATCTTGTAAGACTAGAAGGAATGAATTAAGGATGCATGTCTACCATTACTTGATTGATGCTTTGTTGAGTTATGAGTTCTAGTCCTTGGTTAGGGGTTGATGGTGGGATGTAAAGCTTCACGAGGATCTAAAGCTTCATAAGGGGACAATTTTCATAAGGTTATGATTTGAATTTCTTGCCTATAGGTGTTCATAATTGTTATACCTTTTGTTTTGGAGTCTAAAGGTCTCTAATAGACAGGAACGAGAATTTTAAATAGAAATTTTTGGTTATTCTCATCACAAATTATCAATATGCAAAATTTAGGAGGAATTTTTTCTCCTGATTCCACCTCACTAAAAACTTTTGCAAAACTAATTCTTTGCATTTTTGGTCATCATTATATTTTAGTATAATGGTTTTTCAATTTAATTTGTCAAATAGTTTAGTCATTTAGTTCTTTAGTACCCTCGAGAGGCATTATAAAAATTTACCCAAATTTAAACTGTCTTGATTTCTTCTAAGTTAAGTGAAAATTGTTACTATCATTTTTGGATGAATATTAGCACTTCACTAATATGCCAAGGGCCTATGTCTAAAACTTGGTTGAGTCCTTCTTAAAAGATAAATTTAAGGAAAAAGACATTTTAGTATTCATGGCAATCTATATTCACTTTATATAGTATTCATAGCTTTCTAAAAAAAAAATAGATAAGCTATTCTTTTCTCCAAGAAGAGTTGAAAAGGAAAGTTTTTTAATTTTAATATTTCTTGAGTTGTTATTTGCAAGGAAAAATAAATAACAATTTGTCCATTCAAAGGGAAGGAGAAAAGTATTTTAGTCAAATTACCTCATCCATAAGGATGGAGTCATTAAAAAAAAGTATGCATCTATCAGAAAAGGGGGCATTATGGAGGGGTTTAAAGGAGATTGGATCATTAGAAGAAAGTGATATTTACTAGAAAGGGTAATGCAGATAGTAGGTCTAAAAGGGGGATTTAAAAAGGAGGGAGGATGAAGCGTCCAAGTATTAAAAAAGATGGTGGTTGAGAGGAAGAGGAAAGAGTTTTAAAGTTAGAAGAAAACCTTGGATATTTATGTTGGATTTAGTATGACATTAAGGGTTTGGATGAAATTGGAGATGAGTTTTCTAAAGAGAACTTGGGATTTAGAAGTTACAAATTTGGTGTTAGAGAAGTTAAGGCTAGTAGTTAATTGGGTAGTGATAGAAGGGAGAAGGTAAAAAGGGGATAGATTCTTAAAAGAGGGAGAAGAAGGAAGGAAATTAGAAAAGGGAGAAAAAGGAAGGGAATTAGAAGAGGGAGAAAGATTTAAAGAAAAAGACTGAAAAAAGGGAGCGAAGACACTAAAAAAATAGAACCCTAAAAGTAAATAAGAAACTGAATGAGAAAATAGAAAGAGTTAGAGATTAAAAGATAAAGAAAAACTTTAAGAATATAGATAGAGGCGAAGGGAAACTAGAGAAGATTTTTAAATGACAAACATTCTAACAAATAAGAAAAAGGTGACAAGAAAATAGAGAATGTAACACGTTATGAATCAAGAAAAAAATCTAAGAGTGATTAGAGCAATGTCACAATAAATAAATAAGATAGAAATATTTGGATATAGTAAACTCAAAAAACATATAATAAAAAAGGAAAATAGAGAAAAAATAATAAAAAGACAAAAATTAAAATAAATTAAAATTCTTAAAATTAAAAAAATAGAACAAGAAAAGGGAAAAAAACACAATATCTCTTTAAAATATATCTCTCTTTTCTTTTATTACAAAGTGAAAAGCAAAATTAATAAAGTCGATATAAATTGAATGAAAAACTCATAAAAGTATAACTCAAAAATAATCTTTATAGAAGTTATATCACTTTTAATAATAAAATTTTATTTTATGATTTGCAAAAAGTGAATATATTGAAAAGACTCTTCATTAAAATTTTATATTAGAAAATTAATATAAGAAATTATTAAGAAAAATAATGTCTCATAAAAAGGCTCTTTATTTAACTATTTTTTTTCTAAGCATAGATAGTGCAAAATTAAAATCTTATTTACCAAGTAGTATAAGAAAATATAAATATAAATTCATCCAATAACATTTTAAATCATTTCTTAAGATTTGATACTCAACTTGTTTTTTGTAGACAAGGGTCTGTAAATCCACTTATTTGTTATCTTCTATCATTAGTATCACTCCATAAATAGAATTCAATTTACAACAAAATTATAACTACATGTATTAAAGACATCTAATGTAAGAATTTATTTTAAATTTCTTGTTAATATGCATGTGATTTCAGTTAATTAGTAGATACATCTATTGTATATAATGAGTCCTATGTGATTGAGCAACATATAATTTCATTTAATTAGTAGATACATCTACTGTATATAATGAGTCCTATGTGATTAACCAATATAAATTGTAATTTATATCATTTAAATCCTTCTTGAGCCACTTTTCTATTTCTCGGAAATTACAAAAATTTTGATGCACACTGATTCTAGATGGGACCGTAGTTGGTGGAAATTATAAATGGTGAATCAGTGAAAATGAAGACTGAAGAAGCCATAGCTACCTTTTGAGCCGAATCCAACCAACAATTAATGCCCAACTTGAAATGTTACTGCTTAATTTTGTAGTAAATTTATCTGAACCATGTATTCTTCACCGTAGCTCCAAGAAACAGCTTATGTATTGTAATTAGAACAACTCAAAATCAAAATACGGTGACCTTAACAGACAAACACTGAACTCAACCACCATGTTTTCTTGTCTATCTCAATGTAATTTTTCTAACATAACTATCCTCGGATATATATAAATATATATATTTTTTTCTTTTTTCTTTTGCGACCCCAGGTCAAAACCTAAAAAATCCCATACCAACCATGTGCCTCTATTATCCATCTTTCTCAATCAGTAGCATACAAGAAAATTTGCAAAACCCATAAAGCACCCAGAAAATTAGTAACAAAATAAACCATGGAGATCTGTTCTATGACTCTTTCTGTCTCCAAGAGCCCATCGTCTCTACCTTTCTCTTCTTTTCGTTCCGCCTTCTTCAACAGCACTGCTTTTCCCAACCAAACCAACGTGTTCTACAACAATACTCTGGTTCTAGGCAAAACCAGAAGCAGAAGTGTAAGAACCCAAAAGGGTCGTACTTGTAATGCTTTGTTCGGCCTGGGAGTCCCTGAACTGGTTGTGATTGCTGGAGTTGCTGCTTTGGTTTTTGGGCCCAAAAAACTGCCTGAGGTAGGCAAGAGTATTGGGAAGACTGTGAAGAGCTTTCAACAGGTTGGTGTTTTCATCTCAATCTTTTTGCTATCCATGTAAAGAATAGAAGGTTTGGAGCTACTACTTACTCTTTGTCCAGGTCATTTGGTTGAGAAAGTGAACTGTAACTTCGTTTAAGCTAACTGTTCATTGTTGGTCTAGGAATCTCATTTTAGATTCTGTAGGAACTGGACTGAGTAAAGATGTGCTTTCTATGTTCTTTAAGGATCTACTCTTTCTTCTGAACCTTCACGAGGTCATACCAAAGCAAGAGGATAGAAAAATGTAACTGAAATGATTTACTTGTTCTGTATATTGGAGTTTCTTTTTGGGGCATACAAGGGAGTTGGATAACATAGGTAAAGGATTTCAGCATGTCTTTGCCATGCTAATATTGATTTCATTCAAATTGGTGTGCTAAATTCCCAAGGAGTTGATTAGGTTGAGCTGGAATGGAAATGTTGATTCTGTTAGCACCAAGTAATATTTCTCAAGTATAATAGTTGAAAAATAGGGTCTAAAACCCCGAGTTAGACAGTTTTTGGTACCCCTGACAGCAAGATTAGCTTTTTATTGTCGTGTGCTAATTTAACCAAATCTTTTGTATACTGAATCAGGATGAGTTTCTTATTGTATGTCATCCATACTTGTGTTTCTTTTAGAGTTGGATGGAATTCATATAAAAGAGGAAATTAAAGTAGGACTAAGCTACTTGAATTATTGCACAAATGTTTTTGAGTATCAATGGCCAAACAATTTTGAACACAGTTAGTGGGCAATGGGTTTTTACGATGATACAAAACTTATTTTGCTAGTTTGTCGACTATAGTTTGAACTTAGTTTGCTTTTTATGCTTTTCCCTGTTTCTTCTCTATGAAAATCTTATACCGTCCTCTCAAGACGGAGAAGAAGTGGAAAACCAAAAAAATGCCCACGTAATATAGCACCATTGACATTCTATGTAAGATACAGATATCTAGGAGTCCTATGTTTGTCCCTATATTTGTTTATTGGCACGAAGTATAGTTACCAACCGTGCTGAAACATGTGGGAACTTATGGTGGCATTTTCTATTGGCCCTTTGGTTGTGAAACCTGTTCTTAGCGTATTATTTTTAACTCATAGTGGATTGTTATACTTGAAAATTTTGAAATTTGGCTTTCTGTTTTTAAAGCTTTTTGTAATTGATCAAAAGGGTAGTTATGGATATGTGGCTTCCTATTTCAATAGCATTTAAGACCATACATGGACTTGTATTGAAAATATATCATCTGTGAATGTTGAAATGAAAATAGTGATGCAAATTCCTTGCTCTCTTGCCTTCATATTTTCTTTGTCAGTTGTCATGCTTTAGTTACTTGTACCTTTTTGGTATAGGACCTTTGAAAATGAACTCACCATCAAATTAGTTTTCTGCTTTCTGTTGTCCCATCATGTGAGTGTGCGTGTGTGTGTCCTAGAGTTGCAACTGGTGAGAAGGACCCAACTCCATATTACATTTTAGGTTTTGGCTGTTATTTTAGTTTATACACCTACTTTCAAATGTGGCCAGGTACAATAATTGTGAAATTTTGAGGCTATAGTTGTTTTCTTCTGAAGGAGAATGATCATATACTTCTAGACCACAAGAATGCCAGGAATCTTTAGTGAGTCAATAGGTAGCAAACCAAATTGGTGGTGTAATCTTTTTAGAGGTAGTTGTAGTTAGGCATTCCTGAACAATGTTATTCCTTGCAGTTTTCAAGGAAATATAGGAAAACAAGTGTCATGAAACTGGGGAACTTCATTTAAATGTTCTGGCTGCCAATTTATTCATGAAGGAAGCACATTTGGATTTGTGTAATGCATATACTTCACAACAGAACATGATTTAGTGGCTGAATTTGAAAGGAAGTAAGGTACCTCAAAGAAATATATCCACTAACTCGATTTATCGTAATACTGAATCCCTTACTTGGACTAAATAAGTGGAGCAGTGCCCTCCTACTCGTTCCTTTGATTTAAACTCTCTATTTTTTGTCTTAGTTCTCTGTTGTAGAGTTCTGCTAGCCATTGGTCTCAATTTGGCAGACTCAGCTACTTCTTTCTAAGAACACATCAAGTAAACTACAGATGGTAAGTCTGCCAAATTGAGACCAATGGCTGTTCTATTTAGAGACTTGATGTTGCGATTTAGAGATCTTATAATAAGAAATCTTGCTATAAATATGAGAAGCAGACTGAAAATTTTGAGTTGGGAATTGGTGCAGTAACGGGTATATCCAACTTTAGGGAAAGAGTGGAGTTTAGACAGTTTGTATAACTAATGTAAGTTGTCTCTGGTATGAAGATCATTTGGGCTTTCATTAGCATTATTGACCATTCACATTGTGTTATTCTAGCAATGACATCAATCATGGACACTAGTTTCTTGATTTACTTTCTGAATTTACTTTATGCATCGATGCACAAGAAACCAGTTCTGCTTGTTGATGATTGGAATTTTGTTTGTGTATTATGTGGGAAAATTTTTTCCTTTATGTTTCTATGACTTCCTTTTGATTAGAAAAAGAAGTGTGTATGATGATTTTGCAGGCTGCAAAAGAATTCGAGTCTGAGCTTAAAAAGGAACCTGATTCAGCTCCAGATACACCTGTAGACAAACCCACTTCAGTTAGCGAAGAGAGGAAACAGGATCTTTAAGCGTCAAGCTCAAAGGAGAGTGTATGAGGGAATAAATTTGAAGTTGGTACATTAGCTCTACTTTCACATATTCTGCATTTCTATTTAGATCTAATTGTTGGTTCCCAATGTAGATCAGTGAGAAATTTCCCTACCAAGTGGTAAACCATCATGCTTTGCAGAAGTTGTACTTTTTATGATATATGGGGTCTAAAAGCTGCAGAAATTGGCCAGTTTTACATAGACTCGAGACTGCTTACAATTAGTGCAAGAATACTTTTCCTCTTATACATCGCTTTTCGTATAATTGACTTAAAGAAATGGACATTTTGCCCTTTAGGAGGCAATGGTTGGTTTCTTAAGATAGCATTTAACTGTTAATGGTGGTATATGGAGAGAAGGGCAGGTCGCTTGGGACAATTGATGATCACTTCACTTACCTCGAGTTTATGTAAACCTTTTGGTTAAAGGCTCAGACTTTGTGCCAATCTCAATCCTTAGAATGAACACGGGAGAGAACACGTGACGGGGTTAATCCAACATCCAGTGGAATTAAAACGAATATAAAACTTGGCAAAGGGTGTGCCAAAAAGTCGGGTGAGGAGTCAACTTTCATTGTTTACATCTGTGGAATTGAAGATTCCAAATTTCACATTTATCAATGCCTCCTGTCCTGCCATTAGGTGAAAGAAACTAGTTAGTGGTTTGCATTGATTTGATCTGTCCAGTTCTGGTGGGTCAAACAAGGTCAAGACAGCATATACAAAATTTGGCAGTAAACCACTAAAGTTTTTTGCGTTTCTGTACATTAAAAAACTATCATTGATTACTTTTATTGGTTTTTGTATTGTAAAAAGAATTCCATTATCAGAAGGAAGCTATACACTTATTTCAATTTTAGGATTTTGCAGTTTTCAGGACCCCGGCACTTGGCACCGACGGAATGGAATCTTTTTTCTTTTTTGGATAAAATCATACAACGTAGAGGTTCAAAGTAAACTCAAAGTTTATTACCAATTTAAACACCACCTTTAATAGCTTGAAATCGTTATATAAAATTTGAACAATTATTAGTCCATACAAAAATTCATAATCCCTGCTTAATCTTTAAAGCTTCATGCATAGCTCAGCATGGCCATCTTCAATGACTTTTTCTAGCTAAACTCACCAATTTGAACTCATTCATAGTCTTTAAAGTCTTACTCCATTTCACAGCCAGCATGACAAAAAAAGAGTTACCGTTGGGTCTGAGGCTTGATTTTGCTATACTCTTGTACGCTATAGTACCCAAAATTTTGATGCAGTAACTTGGGATAATATTATTTCAGAAACTGTTAAATTCTTCTTTTGTACAATCCCACTGTGAATCACATGAAAAAATATACACTAGTAGAAACGTAATCATGTAAAACAAAACAATATTTCAAAAGGTTTCTCTGGCTATTCCGTTAATGAAACAACTTGATCACTATTTCCTTGTTTCTTTTGAACATGAACATTGATCAGACCTATCCCCCAACAGCCTTAAGCTTATGGGTTTCAATGTCAACTGATACAAGTATTGCTGCGCTCTTCGTGATATTTACACAGCACAGTCCCTAACTTCTGATTCTTAGCCTGTTGCAGGTGTTGATGAACAAACTGCAATTAACAAGTTAAAAGACACCTTGTAATTAACTTTAAAAGGATAAGCTGCACATTTGAAAATTAAACGATGTGAATTAAGAGAACTTACTCCATCTCAAAGATACTTGCCTGTAAACCAAAGCATTACCATAGGATAGTTTAGATTCATAATTATGTTGACACGATCCACAGCACATATCTTCTTATTCTTAAAAAGATGCGCACCAACTTGTCTTCTAAGGAGCCTTCGCGATGGAATTAATTCTGACGGATAGTGAGGGGGAACGGAGAAGAAGGTGGAGAGAGAAGTATGGAAGAAGTAAAGATGAGAGAGGGAAGAGTAAACAAGTTTTTCCAGATCAGAAAACAAATAATCGCCCTTTAAACGTTGCAACTAGGCTTGACGATATTAGTTTGGTATAGTTCAAAGTCAATGAGACAATATTGGGTTTATTGAACTTCAGGTTGAGTTTCAACCTACGAGCAGGAGGTCGACTTGAACTTTGGTCTAAAAGTTTGAAAGGCTTAACTCTTACTATCAAAATAACATCGCATTAATAAAACATCATTTATGTCTATAGGCTTAACAATTTAAAAATTAAAATAATATCATTTTCATGCGTTCGAATAAATTCAAAACAGTCTCGAACTGTGCAACTCCCCGACTGGACTTAGATTAATGAGCATCGAAGTGAATTAACTCATTTCTTAATTACAATGGGAAAGGAAATAAGCTTATATATTAGCCTGTTACTTAACTTCCCTATCACCAAACATCTAGGCCTAAGTCTCCGTTATTTAAATCCTAGCTGACTTTAATTGCAACAATATTCTTGCTTTAAAAGATCTTGTTTATAGAGTTCAACTTTGAAAGTTTTTGCTCTATATCATCTTGCAAAACGTTTGTGGATGATTACGTTTCTTCGCCAACCTCCTGTCTAGCATAATTATCGTTACTATAAAAAATTAATACAATTCTCGACGTTTTATCAATACAATATAGCAAATTATAAAGATTTTTTGTAACATTTTAAAAATATTATAAAAAATTTGACTTTTTTATAAGATCTTATAAAAATGTCACAAATTTATAACATTTGTTCGACATTTTCTATTTAATCGCGACAAAATAGATACAACGACGTTTGCTTAAAGAAAACGTCGCTATTGGCTGAGTCAAACATTTTCGTTTAATTAGTTCATGTGCATGAGAAATTACAAATTGTTAGGGAGCTGAAGTAAATTTAAAAGCCCAACTAACGTCGTTGCTCTCTTTTTAGTCTCCCAACTTCCGTGTCATTTTGATTTTCTTCGCCTCCTTCCTGACGACCTAATATTTGTTTCGCTTATCGTTGCCGAAGTTTACAGGTTGCCGTCGGTGGTGTTGCCGGAGTCAGCCTCAGACGTCTACGATTGCCGAATAATTAAACTGTACCGTCCACTGGCCATTCTTAAGTCAATTTCTACTTTGCTTTCGTCATTTCGTACTTTAGTTTTTCTTCTTTCAAGCCGTTTTGTTCTTTGTTTCAACGATGAGAGGGGCTTTTCATTTCAACAACGTAGCTATAAAAAATAATTGCCTTGTGTTTGGGAAACTAGATTTTCATAGAAATTGATTATCAGTTGTGTGGATTATAGCGGCAATGTTTTATTTTTTCGGCTCAGGATCCATTTATTACTTTGTTGTTAATTTGAATTAGATCTAAGAATTTACTCATGACTCCCCAAGTTTTAGAGTGGACTAGCGATTGGGTTTTCTGTTGTTCTGCTACTTGTCAGTTGCTGTTGGAGGAGTAGAGTACCTCCAGTACAAACACCCCAAACATCCGTTGGGTTTGGGAATCAAAGACTTGATGAACTGAATGACTCTGGTTGAAAACATTAGTCAAATGGTGCAAATCGAGCGCAATGTTACAATTGCAGATGCCTTCTCTTCTGCTCGCTAACATCACCACCGAACAGATCCAAAAGGTATAGTTTTGGGTGCTTATTTGATCACTTATCTTTAACTGTTTGCGTATTTTTTTGTATAATTGTAAAGTTGTATATTATGTAGTGGAAACTTGGGAGTTTCGAGCTTCTTGATGATTATTCTGCAAGGAAGGAGTATTTTGTAAAGGTGTATTTGTATATTTGCTTATCTTGTTTCAAATTTGGCTTGCATTTGGTTTAGTTTCTTGGAATTAATGTCTTCCGTTTCCAACTTTTATAAGCTATTGATTGGATTTAATGAAGTAACCCATAAGGGCCTAGAATAAATAATGTACATAGTAAACGGATTATGCTTCTAAGTGGTAATTATTCAGTACAAGAGGGATGGACATCGTCAGAATATTTAACGTATGGGGATACACGGTCAAGTGTTACTAAGATGATAGAAACATCTTTTATTGATGGACTTAGCGGAACAGCTTGGTTATCAAATATCAGATCAACGGGGTAGATAGCAGTTCCTTTTAAGGACTCTATTTAGCTTTAGATTTGTTGGTTTCCATCAAAAAGAGAAGTTAAAGAGTATGCTCATCTCAGATGATGAAAGTTTGGCAAGTCTACATTTTACTAGGTGATGTGTGCAATCTGGAACTTTATGGCCAAGGCAGTTCTTTTTAGTTATTTGATCATATTTCTCTTCAATCTTCTGCCAAGTGCTATATATGGTGATCAATGCCTGTGTTTTCTCTTAAATATACTTCACGGTTTTTGTTTTTATAACAATTATTTGTGCTTGCACGTGTCTCTCAATTTACGTTCCGCAGTCTTAATGATAGGCATTTAAGTTCTTTGCATCTATCTATTGGCATCATTAAATCTTACTGGTTAGATGCTTCTCATGTGATTCATAGTTGGCATGATTACATTCAATGAATTCATGTATGATGCTCAAGTAATGGAGGTTTTTATCATGGCATGTGGCCTTGGCCACCGACATCGTGGAAATTATTGCCACATAGTTTAAGCTTGTGAAATTACTTTTGAAGGATGCTTTCTTACTGCTGCCTCACTGACATTTTATGAGGTTTCATTGAGGCCCTTAATTGTTTTCTTTACGTTGTTTTGATGTGATTGTGTGTCTATTATGTTTCCATGCAACCCATCACCTGTAAAAAAGCTTAGGTTTGCTGCTTGGTTTAGCTATTCTGGTTATATGTGATCTAGGTACATGTGCAAGTAATTCACTCAATTTTTATCTTTCATGATGCATTTGTGCCTTGAATAAAAGTATTGCTTTTGCTTTTGTCAGGCTGATACTTGAAAGTGGGAAGTTTGCTTCTAACAGGTTTTCCACATTTAATGTAGAATTACAAATATGAATTATCATGGCTTCCTGGCATTAGTTGAATGTATTCTCTATTTTAATTGGCATTAGATTTTGTTAGAACTTTAGAATGGATAATACATTGTAAGTTGACCTACATGGATAAATTTTTTTATTTTACTGCTTTAAGAATACTTATGTCTGACTCATGTCTCTTAATACTTCCAGTACCTTGATGAAAACAAAAGGCTAATTTTGGCAATATTGGACAATCAAAACCTTGGAAAACTAGCTGAATGTGCACAGTGAGTAACTCGTTATCCTTGTGTTGTCTTTATTGCGCAAGCATGTGCTTCTACATTGAGATATTTGAATCTGTCTTAATTACTGTTCATTGGATGTTTTTATATACTGATCAGTCCAACTTATTATGTTTTGGTGTTGCCTTTCTGCTCTTTTCTCTCAATCAAATTTGTGACAGATGAATATAAACAATTAACGAACTCACATGCAAAATGGAGACACTTCATTTCTGTCTTATAATACTTGTCAAGAATTAAGGAATAGGTAGTTCGGGTTCTAGAACAATCCATTATCGATTTCGTCTCCTTTTAATTTTATTATAGTAACTAATGCATTCGGAATTTCTAAATGAGCATTAAGCTGAATCCTGTTGGAGCATTGCCTTGCTGCAATTTTAAGCTCACATTTTCAATGCCAAGTTTGGATTGTCTTTGGATGTTTTAGGTTAAAATGCAACTTGAATTGTGTGATACTTTTGTATGACCTATAATTTAGGCAACTAACTGATCATGCAATGAACTTAATTTGTGTTAATGGTATGTGCCAATCAAATAAGAGCTTTGACATCAAGTTCAGGATGTATATTTGAGTGGTAGTGGCCAGAGAAAAGATGATTTACCTATAAATCTTGCAGATAAATTTAATTTTGCGATGGCTGCAGTTAAGCTTATTATAAAGGTAGTACAAGCACTCGAATTGTTTTCTTAAATAAATTTCTTGTGTTATTTATATGCTGCACATATACATTTGGATGATTTAGGTTTCAAGCACAGCTGCAGAGGAATCTGATGTATCTGGCTGCAATCGCTGATGCTCAACCTCAGGCACCAACAATGCCTCAGCAGGTGGGTAATGTTTGTGACTATTTTATTGTTCATTTATTCTGTATGTGCCTTAGCTGTATTGATTCTTTCAGATGGCCCCCCATGCTGCGATGCAACAAGGAGCATATTATGCACAGCATCCTCAGGCGGCAGCGGTGGCGGCGGCAATGGCTCAGCAATCAGGGCTTTTCCCCTCTAAGATGCCATTACAGTTCAATCATCCACATCAAATGCAGGACACTCAACAGCTACATCAAGCAGCTATGCAAGGGCAAATGGGAATGAGACCTATAGGGCCCAACAATGGCATGCACCCCATGCATACCGAGGCAATCCTAGGAAGCAGTGGCCCCTCTACAGCAGCAGGATCACACGAAGCCAGAGGGGGGAACAAGCAAGATCTTTCTGATGCTGGGGCAACTGGCACTGATGGGCAGGGTGGTGAGGGCTCTGAGGATGCAAAGTGACAGATTCTCGAATCATTTTAGGTGTATACCTTTTCTGTTGATACTAGGAACCGCTATATTTGACAGACTGAACAAAGAGTGGGTGGATTTTGTTTGTATTAGTTTCAACAAATTAGATAGGCAAGTTGTCAGTGTTCCAGTCTGGGGAAGGAAATAGGTCGAAGGTGATGCTCCAGGAGTGCATGACTGTTTGTAAAACTTTAAAAATGTATGCGTATCAGTAGAATTTTGGTTTCAACTTGATCATTGGTTTTTTCAGAAGTTTCATGTTCATTTACACACCTTTCCGTAGATGTAAAAATACTTGAGATGGAAGAGTTTAAGACTGGCAATCCTATCAAAAACAACTTCGGGACTCGGAATGACAGGAAGCCAAGGATACTGTGCCATTTGCAAATTAATCAGACGCAATTGAGTCTTCTTTTTTTTTTTTCACATGAAAAGAAAGAAAACTCAATACAAATTACATTATTAGTAAAATAAATCTTCGACATGTCCACTAAGAGAATTGAAAGGTATCCTGTAGGTGTACTTTTTAAAGAAATGCTTCTTAGTTCAAATTGTGCTGCAAATTTGACAAGTTAATTTGTACACCGGTTGCCTTTTCTGTAAATATAGCATGATAGATCGATCGAGTTTTAATTTCTGTAAATATAGCATGATAGAACGATCGAGTTTTAAGTAAATAGCTCATTGATACCTAAGACGAGGAGATCGAGGGACGTTGATCGTATAGTTGAGGATGATAGAATATTTATCACTACTAGAGAATTCACATCTAACTTAATCCAATGATATCCCAGATTTTATGCACGCTTAAGTTCAGATAAAACTCCCCAAAGTTTAGCAGAAATAGAAAAGCATCGTCTAATATTCTGTACAATTCTTTCAAATCAGGCTCCTGAACTGTTGCGAAGAAGGCCATTTGTAATGAATAAAGAAGATGATCTTTTACACACTCTTTTCGTATTTAATTTTACTCATTCGGCGGAGGTTTGCATCAGCTTATAAGTTGTTCCTTCCGAGACCAGTGGCCATTATTTGGTGTTCCTTGCCTTACGCATCTAATCGTGCTACCCTACGACTTGCTAATTTATAGTTAACATTACATTAGTCAATTGGGACGAAAGGTTTAGCTACTGACGTATGTAACGTGGCAAACAACACTAATAGACGTTTGAAAAACTAAAACAAATAAAACTAG
>JANSVA010000003.1:29389219-29401890 GCA_025504915.1 Erythroxylum reticulatum | reverse complement strand
GGATATTGGTGTTTGTCTCTCTTCAGGTCTTTGTGCAGATATATGCAATCTTTATGAGAAGGGCTCTATTTCTTCAAGACCTCATTTAACACTTGAACCAGTAGCAATTGAACCGGTAGCAACATAATGTATGGATGAAAGATCTCCTGCAGCGTATTCTACTTGTGTAACTGGAACCATTATGGAGGCTTTAATTGCGGAGTCTCCTGGTGTAGAACCTGAATCCAACATAGAAATTGAACGCCTTCGGCATGATGAAGCCTACCTTGGCAATGATAAATTGCTTGAACTTTTTCCTTCTACAAAAAGATTAATGCATTGTCCCATCAGAAGAAATGACTTCACCCCTGATTTAGCAAACAATATAGGATTAGAAACAGCAACTTGGGCAGAAAGTACCGTTGTCATGTTGATATATTATGTGCTTATGACGTATTGTTTATTAATTACTGTATTATGACATGTTTCAGAATTGCAATTAAATAATACATTGTTTGCTATTATGCAATTACTGGATTATGACTTTCATATTAAAAATTGAAGAATTATTAATTAAATAAAATTCATAAATAAAATTGAATAGTTATTAAACAAATAAGATTAAAAATTTATTTTAAAATATAATTATTAAAATTAAAAATTATTAAATTAATATGATTTTCAAAAAAATGGAAAAAATAATAATAAAAATGTCGCGGAAGACATTCCGCTACGTTTCCAAAAAATGTCGCGGATTTTTTCACATTTTGCGATGTTTTAAAAACGTTGCAGAATGTTAGAGATTTCGCGACGTTTGTAAAAAACGTCGTAGATTGTCCAAACTTTCAGTGATATTTTAATAAACGTCGTGGAATGTCAAGATTTTCTACGACATTTTATAAATTCCACGACGTTTATCATAAAACGTCGCAGAAATCTTTTGCCTACACCACATTCCACGACGTTTTTTGTGATATTTTTTAAAACGTCACAAATGGTATTCTGCAACGTTTTTGGACCTTTTGTGACGTTTTTAAAACGTCGCAAAAGGGGTTATTTTCTTGTAGTGCGTACATCTGCTTATAGAAAATCAAGACATGGTTTTATTACGTGTGTGATAGAAAAATAATAATTTTTTGAAAACCAAGATTAAAACATCTATAAAGATTTTCATGATTTTTATAAAATCAAAATCATTTTAATTATATAATATGATTAATATATAAATATAATAGAACTTTTTTTTGAAAATTTAAGAAATTATATTACCAAAAAACGATAAAGTCTACAATTTACATTAAATTACAAACTTACAAAGGATATAAAAGGGGAGAGAATAGCCCCTACTTTCCCATTAACTTAATCAATACAAACCACTTACAACTACAGAAACAATGCCTCCTCATTGCTAGCCGCATAGAATCTTACTTCCCATTCACAATGATGGCCTCCCTTATCAAGTTAACTATGCAGTCCACAAGCTCATATTTTGCTTCGTTCAACTTGCTTGTAAAGCCGTCTATTCTTCTCCCTCCATATTTGATAAAGTGCCATCTGAAACAAGGCCCTAATAATGAAACCGTCTAGCCTCCCTTGTTTGTTTTTTTGAATAACCTCTTCTAGCGCATTGTTCCATTCATATGCAGAATTTAGAGTGCCTATCAAATGCAAAATTTGTCTCCATACCACTTTGGTATACTCACATTCAAAAAACAAGTGGTTTCTACATTCATTTACTAGCTTACACAATACACAAATGGGGTTGAATGTACCAAACCACCTGCCCTTGGTTCTCAATCTATTTTTAATAGCTAGCCACAAGAAGAAAGCAGATTTAGGGCATAATACCTGTTTCTAAACTAGTTCAACCCATGGTAACTATTCCCTTGACTCTCTCCCAATGCCACGTGCTGAAGAGGTTGTGAAAATGCCATCTTGGGTTGCTGCCCAAATCATCTTGTCTGGAGTATTACTTAGAATGATGCCGTTCATATAGCTATCGACAATATGTCCGAATCTACACCTAAATAGGCGAGCTCCCTCTCGTATAACCCAAGCAAGTGAGGCTGCCTTAGGAGTTCGGTTCCTAACCCCAATTAGTTCATTTTGCATCCAGAGAGGACTCCTCTCATGCCAATTATCAAACTAGAAATATTTATCCTCACCACTCCCAATTCTAGTCCTAATCGAAGGATAAATCAATTCCCTCAACTATAGGAGACTTTTAAATATCCAGGAGTAATCATGCCTCATTTGAAGATGTCAAAAGCTTTGCCGGTTAAGGCAGTAAACCTACACCCATTTGACCCACATTGCCTCTTTATCCACAAATAAATGTCAAATTCTCTTCATACGCAGACATCTGTGCATTAAATTAAATGAAATTATGCCAAATCCCCCATGCTTCTTTGGAATGACAATCTCACTCCACTTAAATTTCGCACCTGTACACTTTTCATGATTAGTAGTCCATAAGAACGCTTTGATAATCCTCTCCATTTCTTTAATCACTTTCTTTGGAATAACGACATGAGCTACCCAGTGCACATTCATGCTATTCAAGATAGATACAATAAGGCTAACTCTGGCTGCAAAGGAGAGAAAACAGTTCTTCCATGCATTGATTCTACTCTTTAATTTTTCCAGTAAAGGTATGAAGTTAGAAAATCGAGGCTTACCTGAGGTGATTGGTACTCCCAAATACCTTACTGGTGTGCTTTGAAGAGATAACCCAACCAGATTGCTATGCTCTTCCTGATTGCTTACATATGAGGACATATAGATGCCACTCTTCTGAATGTTCATTTGTATACCTGACCAGTGAGAAAAAGTGGTCATCAAGTTCATCATCATCACTAACACCTACGACTCAGCCATGCACAAAAGTATCACGTCGTCCGCATACATTAAATGAGACAGGGTTAAGTCTTTGCATTTATAATGGTACTGAAATAGCCCATTACATTGCACTAATTTGGTTATAACCTTGATAAGCGCTCCATCGTCAGTGTGAATAAGTAAGGGAAAAAAGGATCCCCTTGCCTTATCCCTTTTTGAATCTTAAATGGCGTTGTAGGAATTCCATTAATTAGGATGCTCAGAGAGGTCGTTTGTATGCATTGATATATCCAATGACAAAACCTTGGAGGTAATCTAACTCTCAGTATGGATTCCTTTAAGTTTTCCCAATCAATAGTATCGAATGCTTTATAAAGATAAAATTTTAAGGCACAACTGTTAACCTTTTTACCAGTATGATATTCTCCCATTAGATCTTGTAGCAATAGTATATTGTCTCCTATACTCCTTGATGGGAGAAAGGCCCCCTTAGCATTGCTGACTACCTCTGCCAATACCCCCTTCAAACCCTCCGCTAAAAGAGAAGCGATAATTTTGTACACTGTATTGCAACATGATATCGGTCTATAATCGCAATCTTATCAGGTCTTTCCTTCTTGGGGATTAAGGATATGTAGGTATGATTTATCTCTTGCAGGAGTTTCCCGGATGAGAAGAACTCAAGTACCACCTCCATTACCAGTTGACTTGTAATGTGCCACGTCTGTTGGAAAAATCCAGTAAAAAAACCATCAGGACCGGGAGCTTTGGAGCTATTAAGGCGGAATAAGGCCTCTTTCACTTGCATTGATGTGAAAGGGGCATTAAGCAAGTCCATTCTTTCTTGACCAGGAGTGAAGTCCAGCACATTACTAACCCCAAACCCATCCCTTCTCAATGCTTTGTTGCTACCTATAAGTTGAACAAAAAAATCCCTAACATGATCCGACACTACTGCTTGACCTCTCCTTATGTTTCCCTCCGATTCCGTCATTTTGGAGATAATGATAATGTTGCATCGTGCAAGGATAGCTGTATGAAAGTACTTGGTGTTTCGGTTACCATCCTTTAGCCATTTTTGTCTTTCTTTTTGTCTAAGAATGGAGTCATTCATCTTTAGTGCCTCCTGGTATTTGTGCATGGCATAGGTCTTAAGTACCCGTAGTCTCTTATTTAGGGGCTCCCTATAACACTGTTGCTATAGATCTGCCAAGTGTGTGCTTAACTCTTAGAGGTTGCAGGTTCGTTGCTTGCTAAAGACTTTAATCGATCGTTTAGCAAGTTTCAGTTTTTGCATCAACTGAAACCATTTATAGCCCTAAATATCCATCCTCCAAATTTGTGCAATCATATCCATAAAACCCTTAGCTTGGAGTAAACCACTGAAGAACCAAAAAGGGGCTCCAAGTCTATTATTTTCAAACTGGTGCTAAATGATAATGGGAGTGTGGTCTGAAAAAATTAGGTCACCGAACTCCGCTAAATCAAAAGGGAAAGATAGGAGCCATTACTGATTAACCAATGCTCGATTAAGCTTCTTCCGAATATACATGTGACCTTTTTGTTTGTTCTCCTATGTGAACCATCTGCCACTCCCTCTAAGATCAACCAAGTAGAGTTACAAAATAATTATTGTAACTCTCCACCAGCTCCTCCATGAAATCTCACTCCGCCTTCAACTTTTGAAGGATTGTGGCAGCAGTTAAAATCTCCAGTTACCACCCACAGTCTCCCCATCCCAGCATGGAACTCCAACAACTCCTTCCACAGATCAGCCCGTTGAAATGCAAAGTTTGAAGCATAGATTAAAGTAACTGTAAATAGGTCCTTTCTAATTTCCCTACATTGCAGGTGCATATACTGGTGTCCCGTTTTAATCACATAGACTTCAATTTTTTTAGTATTATACCAGTAAAGAATTTTTCCATTATAGTGGTGTGCATGATTGGAGATAAGACTCCATTGGGTCCCCAAAAATAATAAACCCTTCATATCAGTCGAAGCTTTTATTTTTGTTTCCAACAATTCTACCAAAATAGGGTTTGAGTTAGCTACAAGCTGCTTTACCTTAAGCTTTTTTAGGGGGTCATTGAGCCCCCTTGTGTTCCACACTAATATTGACATGATTAGAATAAGCACTCAGGAGACATCACCCCTTTGTGCCTTTTCTTTTTCCCTTTCTTCTTACCCATCGGCCGTTTAGTCTGTTTAGTCGAGCTCTGAGTGATCTCCCCTTCTTCTATGCTTAAACTGATTGCTTGCTTATAACTAGTGCTATGATCAGCAGCTGCTATGTTCTCCCTACCCAATTGCACTGTTTCGACCAGTGTTGCTTCTGAGTTAACTAGCAAAGCTTCAGTTGTTTGAACAATGCCTAGTTGAGGAGTTGTAGGGCTTGCTATCTCTACTTGCATATCCTGTTCAACAATTCCTAAACTATTCAATTTTGCTTCTTTAGTATGTTCCACTAAGGCTGTAACCAATTGCAAACTTTTACCCTGACTGCCTCCTGAATCTCCTGAAGCTTCATTGTTTAACCTAGGACCTAACTCCCTGGAGACCTCCTTCAGCCCATCCGTAGGTCCATTTTCCTGTCTAGCATTCCCTTGATTATTCTTCCTTTCCTGCTCTTTGCCCTTAATTGTTTCCTAGACCCGAGCCTCATGCCTGCTTGACTAAAACTGACTCCCCGTCATAACCCATTGTTTCCCTACTGCACTAGGCTTCCATGGATACGTGATAGATAAACTGTCACTGACTAACTCCCCTGCTTCATCTAGTTTCCTAATATTCAACCTATCAGGCAGAGCTACTTCCTTTGACACTTCTATACAGATTTTAACATATCCAATTCTGTCCATTTTGGATGTCTAAGAGCCCATGCTGATCAGTTTACCTATTCCACTGGCCAGATGACTTAATCCCTCCATCGTCCAATACTCCATCGAAAGCCCATAGAGCTGCACCTATATCGGAATTACCTCCACAAAGCCCCTATCCATCCCTGGCCTCCATTCATGTAAAAACAGAGGTTGATCTCCTATGTGCCAAGGCCTGAGTTCGAGAATCTCATTAATATTTGACTGTTGAGAAAACTTAAATAGAATCATACCATCCTCTATAAGCATGGCTTTCTCAAAACCCTTCATACTCCATCTAGCCTTAGCCCACGCATTGACCACCGAAAAAGCCAAACTTTTAGACCAGAAAAACCCCACTAATGCATTTGACCAGGCTCTTGCACCAGTGCGAAGCAACTCAACAGGAGGAGTGACCACACTATCTTGCATCACATTTGGGTAATAGGTAAGCTTACCTCAAGTTTGCTGGGCGCTAATACGCTTGCTCCAGGCAGCACCTCCCTAAGCATTCTTCAAGTGGGTTTCACCAGTCGCCTGCGCCTTTTTAAGGGTAGTTCCTCGAGCACCAGAGGGGGGTCGAGACGGAAAGGGGGGAAAGGGTTCCAAAGTTAAAGTCGGGTCGCCCATCACCAAGGGTGATCGTTAGGAAGCCTGAAGGCTGGCTTTGGAAAAGACGATTAGATCCTGCTGGCTGAGGGTAGAAAGAAGAGATGTGCGATTGTCTAGAGGGACATTAAAGTAAATTCAAAAGAGGCCGGAGATTGAACGAAGAGAGAGGGCAGAGCTTTTAAGGAAGAAAGAGGGCAAGTTTTCTGGTGCAATATCAAATTATGTCAGCATGATAATAGAACTTGAATCATCAATCTTACTTTATAATAAAGCTTGATTTTCTTTTGTATAATTTCTTTGTAAAAAAATTTCTAAAGGAATAATAGATTTTAAAGTGCTTAACTTTTTCAGAATTTTTTCTTTTTGGTGCCCTAGTTTTTAATTTTTCAATTAAGCGACCAATCTTTTATAATCTTAATAACTTACTTCAAAACGTTAATTTTGTTAGTATTTTTTTTATTTAGCTAATAAGATCTTTTTTGTCTATGACATGTAGGCATTCATATGAAAAATTAATTATCAACTAATTATCTATGTGGACTAAACACGTAACTTAATCTGCGAAAGAGGTTAGAGAGAAGTCTAGAAGAAGTAAAGATACAAGAGGAAAGAGGACTGAGTGAATGTACAAGTTTTTGTAGAACAAAAAACAAATATTTTCCTTCAAATGTTATAATTAGGCTTGATAATATTTGTTTGATATGATTCAAAGTTAACGTGTTAAGGTGGAGTTTATTGGACTTTAAGTCGAGTTTGAACCTAGGAGGTCTTCTTAAAACTAGTTTAAAAGTCCAAATAGCTTGACTCTTATTGTAAAAAGAATATTGTTTTAGTATAATTGGTGAAAATGAAATCATTTTTAACTATATGTTTAAAAATTTAAAAACTAAAATGACATCATTTTAATCTGGCTTAAATAGATTTAGCATGATCTCAAGTCCTATAACTCACTAGATTGATTCAGGTTAATAAGCATCGAGCTAAACTTCAATTCTACCTAACCTGACTCATTATCATTCCTTAATTACAACAGAAAGGAAATTAGCATGCATATTAGACTGTTACTTAACTCCCCCATTAACAAACATTTGAGCCTAAGTCACCTATTATTTAATTCTTAGCTAACTTTAACCGCAATAATATTCCTATCTTAAATAATCTTGTTTACAAAGTTCAATCTCGCAAATCTTTGTTCTGTATCATCTTGCAAACCTTTGTGGGATGATTATGTTTCTTCACCCACCTTTTGTCTAGCATAACTTTTTGAAAACCAAGATTAATACTTAAGTAAAGATTTTCATGATTTTTCTAAAATTAAGATCATTTTAATTATATAATATGATTAATATATAAATATAATAAAATTTGAATCGTAGATCTTACTTTATAACAAAGTTTAATTTTATTTTGTATAACTTCTTTGTAAAATTTGAATAGTAAATCTTACTTTATAATAAAGCTTGATTTTATTTTGTAAAAATTTGAATAGTAAATCTTACTATATAACAAAGCTTGATTTTATTTTGCATAACTTCTTTGTAAAACCAATTTTTCAAATTTTTAGTGACAAGTTACTATAGTTATATAAATGTTTGACCTCTAAAAATATTCAAATGAATAAGTTAAAAGGACTCTACAAGTGGTAGTGAAAGTGGTATGCCAAGAATGCTAACTCTTGTAGAACATATACCTATGTATAATAAGGTTTAATCTTCTAGTAATTTAATTAAAATATAAATATAATTTCAATTAAACTTAATTAAAAATTTAAATTAATTCTAATTAAATACCAATTACGCTCCATTAAGATTCAATACCTAAAATTGGTTTTCATTTATCAAATATATTATATTTAAGTTTAAAGTTTTCGAAACTTTAAAATAAAATCCAACTTGATTAAATTATATTTTTCCTCTATAGTCATTTTTTACATGTGACCAATTAAGTTCTTAAATATGTCGACAATGAGTATAAGCTATATGCTTAAGTTATATTTATATATAAAGTAAAATCCTTTAGTTTACTTTTAATTTTTAGTTAAATAACTTATATCTATAAATAAATATTAACATATAATAATGTATTATGTCCTTTAAATATTAGGAATATCAAAGTGATCATAACCAACCTGTTTATATATGATTTTTTTATTTGTGTAATTTGACCCTTTCATTGTACAATGATCTAATTATGCATGGAATATAAAATTAATGTCTACTCTATTTGTGTTCAATCATATTAGTTTTCAACATTAACAACTAATTCTTTTAGTGACTTTTGAAAGCTATTTTAAAAGTGTCATTCTAATTTGATCAAGGATTTCTCAAATCAGGACTAATTAAGAAGAATAAAACACTCTCCTCAAATAATTTAGGGTGACTAATCATGTACTGATCACTTAATTACCTCTATATAGTTTTTTCCTGTTTAAGGCTACTAGTATAACTACCTTTGACTATGATATATCATAAATAATATCAAAATATACCAATATCTATATGAAATTTTATATTAAATGATTACTTATACAATTATTATAATGTTTATTTCCAAAAATATACAAATAATGTTCCACATAAAGTTCCCATATTGGGTCTATTTAGTGAACTCGTTCTCTACTAAGTACCCATTTATTTAAGTATTGTCATACTTTAGCCTACGAGATTGACTAATTTTGTCATAAGGAAAAAACATAACATGTGTTAGCCTTTCCAATCCATCATTGTCTAATCTTATTAAAGAAATGACTAAAAACTATTTAAGGCTAAGATCTAAATACAGTATGAATAATTATGATCTTATAATAATTTTATCTTAAAAGTATGTTTATCCCATATATTTTATGGTATTAGTTAGTTAATTAAACAAATATACATAAGATAAATAATTCTTATAATTAATTATGTCATAAATATAAAACCATCCTATTTGTCGTAGGACATTTATGCAAATATTATTTTCCAGTAAAAGTGTTGGTCAGACCCGTCGAGTATTTTTTCTGAAAGATGAAACAATTCATTCATTAAGCCATAAAAGGCATTAAAAAGTCTTTATGAATAAAAAAAAGGCTTTTTACAAAAATTCTAGGAAAAAACTAGTTTTCAAAGACTCCATTGTTTTCTATAAAAAGGGATTAGTTGTTCTTGCATGTGATGAGCTATTAATGTTTCTCTTATTTGACAATGTAACTTGTGAGCTAAGACATGCTTATCACTATTGATCTTATTGAACACTTTCTGATTTCTCTCTCTAAATGAAGTAGATAGTACTATTGAAACTAAGGCTTAAGTAGACTCTATCTTTCCCTATTGAACTAAATTTATGATTGGCCCATACCAGTATTTTTCTCCAATTGATTCATGACAACAAAGTCTAAGAGTGTGTTGGATACTGGCCCAAATAGAGGCTAAATAACGACACTTAAAGTAAAGATGGTTTATGTTTTCAAGCTCATTGTAACATAGTTTGCACAATTTGTCTTCAGATCCCACAATTTTGTATTTAGTTTTCAACCTTCTCATAGCTGCGAGTCAAGTAGTTAAAGAAGATTTTGGTTTTAGGGACCCTTTCCAATTAATATTATACCAAGGAATAAAAGGGTGAGAGGAATTGAGAGCTTTAATGTATAAAGAATTTGTAAACTCTTCATTCAGGCTTAATGTCCATACAGGTTTGTCTAAAGTAGATGAGATGGGCATATAGCTGAGAAAATAATTCTATATTCTTTCAACACCTTTGCCTTAAAAATGCCAAGTGTTATTCATAATTACTTTGCTGACTCTTGCTTAAGAAGGGATTCTAGTGTGGATAGAACAAGTTTCCTCTCTAAGATAAGAAGTGTTATAGGAAGCTTATTTGTCATACCAAAACCATATTCCTTTTGCATTCCCTATCTGGATTTTGATAAATTGATAAGCATTGGATTTGCTCCTCAAAATCTGAATAAAGGTCTAGGAGAATTCATTCCTCTAAACTATTTTCCATAAGTTGGTTTCTTTGAGATAGTACTCATTAATCCACTTACGTTAGCACTACAAGAAAACAACACAATTTGTGATGTTTAAAAAACGTCACAGAATACAATTTGCAACATTAAAAAAAACATAACAAATAATGTTGCCAAATGTGGTGTGGACAAAAGGTTTCTGCGACGTTTTCTATAAAATGTCATAGAAAACATGGATATTCCATGAAATTTTAATTAACGTCATTGAAAGATTGGACATACCATGACATTTTTTGGAAATGTCACGGAAAATCACAAAAAAGGAAAAAATAATAATTAAAAATAATACAACTATTTGCGATGTTTTTGTATAAACGTCACAGAAAGCAATCTATGATATTTTTGTATAAACGTCATAGAAAGCAACATTCCACGACATCTTAAAAATGTTGACGCCGCAGAATGTGACTTTCTGTGACGTTTCTAAAAAATGTCGCTAAATGTGACATTCCGCGACATTTGTAAGATGTCGCGAAATGTTGCTTTTTGTGACTTTTATACAAAAATGTCGTAGATAGTTGTATTATTTTTTCCATTTTCAAAAATTATTTTAATTTAATAATTTTTAATTTTAATAATAATTTTTAAAATACAAAATTTTAAATCTTATTTGTTTAATAACTATTCAATATTATTTATGAATTTATTTATTTAATAATTCTTCAATTTTAATAATTATTCATGTATCACAAGAATTTTATACCTGCAAATAATGTATTATTTAATTGCAATTCGCAAACATGTCATAATACATTAATTAATATCAAAAGTACGTCATAAGTGTATAGTAAATAGTTATAAGTATATAATATATCAATATCAGTACATATATCTAACCTAAATGAATATTATGTGTAGAACATAAAAGTTTCAAGAGCTTTTTTTGTTGTTCAAATTCAATTCTTTGTTGTCTAACTTTGATATTTAGTCGATTCTACATTTGTCCAACTTTTTTATTCAATTCATCGACTTGAGATTGTAACTGTAGCACCTCACTCTCTCAAAATATGTACCCGACATCCTGAGTGATATCGGAGTCCGTGCCCCACGAGGGTGGCATACTAGCACGCTCAGTCAGTCAAATACTTGAAACTTAGTGATTTTTTTTCAAAATTAACTCACGCATATGTGGAAATCAATAATCGAAATGACCCATTTTAATCATAACTTTTTCAATCACAGTAATACAATCATCAGAATTTTAATAGCCATTTGAGCCCATTACAAATACAAAATACCTGTAGTCATAATTTCATTACATTGCAAAATCATTCATATAAATATTGTACAGAAATTTCGAAATACACAATTTGATACAAATTAAAGAAAGCAAATACAGACATGAACTGATCTTGACCTCTACCTCTTACTCGAATGTAGTGTTTGTACTCCTGTTAGCCTAACGGGGTAACTCTTCTAAGTTTGAAAATATTGCAAATTTTGGGTGACTTTTGCAAACTCAATTAGGGACTATCCTCGATGGCTCACTCAGTCACATAACACATAATTCATATTATTTATTTAATAATCATATTGAATCACAAACACTTAATCAATAATTTCCCATTCTACATTCAACACCTTAATATCATTCATATTATACATATGTAGTGCACATGAGACTCACTTTTCATTTGTTACTTTGTTGTGATCAAGTGCCTAAATTGTCCTGTATCTATTATCATTAATAACCGTCTCGTATTTGTTGAGGATACTGGGCTCATTTTATATAGTGAGCCTTTGACTTTTATACAGAATCTGAGCTTTAAGCTCCTTTTCACATTCTGAGCTTTGAGCTCTTTTTCGGTGGCTACTCCGTTTACAATTGCCTTTATATTTCATGCATTCATGTAATGGAATGCATCACATATCATATGCTTAATCGGTCATATATTTCCATTTTACATATGTCATCGAGCCTTAGTCTGACATTTAAAATTTAAGTTGACTATCACTTTTTCGTTATCATGCATGTTCACATTTTTTCTCGGAACTAGGTTCGACATTTAAGAATCAAGTTACTAAATCACATAATTCATCCAATTCACATTATTATTCATGCATTTATCAAATTCCTCAGACATTCAGTGTCCGGAATCAAAATAATCACATTTCATTTCAATAGTAATTCAAGCAGGAATTTAAAACATAACAAACAGTGAATGAGACCATCTAGGTTGACTCACAGTACGCTCTAGATTAGCATTAGCTTCCATGATCTAGAAACGTCTAGATGGGGACGTTCTATCCTATATCATCATTATGCAAAACACATATTGCAACCAATATGATGGGGACTGTGGCATTGTTTTTGTTTATGATTTTTTTACCAAATCTTATCCGAATCTTTTTGAATGTCTATGAGACCTTTCAAACCC
>JANSVA010000003.1:29366182-29389119 GCA_025504915.1 Erythroxylum reticulatum | reverse complement strand
GAATATGATGTTAGAATGGATGTAGGAAGTATTGGAGGGGCTTGGGAGGGGTTTAGGAAACCCCCATGTCCGTTTAGTAGACTTTAGGTCCATTAAACAGACCTTCTCGGGTCAAAAATGACCCCAAGCATCGCCCATATCCGTTAAACGGACCTTCTCAGGCCAAAAAATGGTTCCCAACCCCGACAATATCCATTAAACGAACATTCACGGGATAACTTCAGTAAATTGCGATTTTGACCTCTAAAATGGCAAAATCTCACTTTGTGGTCTTCTTGAAAGTTGTAGATCTAGAGAAGGATTCTTTCAAATAGTCAAGAAAGAACCCAATCCGACGTATGTAGCAAAGGTTAGGGCAATTGCACCAAGACAGGTACAAAATGATTTAGGACATACACATGTTGGATTCTTTTGTCCATAACTTCCCCATCTGACCTCTAAATGAAGTGATTCTTGAAAAAATAGATTCCTAAGACATGTTTCTATCTCTCCATAAAAATTTGTATCTTATGGAGTTGATTTAAAAAATTTTGGATGAGAGAAAGTGAGGGGTCAGTTGGGAGACCATGATTGAGGTATTAACATACTTTGACTTTTTAAACATAACTTCTTCTATAAAGTTCCAATTGAGATAGTTCTTGACTCTAATTAAACTAGAGACTTAAAGCTACCATTTTTTGTGAAGAAGTAAATTTTTGATTTTGGTGATTGTATGGTGTGGGCACACCACCCTTGTGAGATGATAGTTAATACAGGTTCATAGAAATAACCCTTCAAGGTAATGCGCTCACGCCTTATGATGACTCCGAAACATCCAACATATTATGGTATCAGAGCGACTAGGTTTGGGTCTAGGTGAGCAACTGGGTTTAGGGATATCCTAAGCTTTGAGGTGGGGAGTTTTCAATTATGAAAGGAACACGCATTATTTTTAAATAAACAATTTCCATTATTTTAAATTACTTTGCAAAATTTGAAACTATTTTGCATCAACTAAAGATTTTCAATGATTTTAAATTGAAGGAGTGAAATGTCACCTCGAAAAAGAACTTGAGGAGCTCTGAATCGATCAGACTCTTGCCAAGGGAGCACGGATGAATCTTATGTGCCACAAGATGTAGGGACACATTCTGCTCCAAATTCTGAGGCACCTAGTGTGCAACATGAGGTGCCTCCACCACCTCCTCCTATGCCTCAAGCAAAACCCATAGATCTGTAATTCTTTCAAGCCTTTGCTCAGGCTTTCACCTATGCCATGGGTTAAGGGTCTCAAGTTCCTATGCAAGCATCAGTGGAGAGGACTGGGCAGTATGATAAGCTCCGCAAGAATGGAGCTGTAGACTTTAACGGGACTACCAACCCTGAAGAGGTTGAATCGTGGTTGAAGAGGACCGAAAGAGTCCTAAAATAGATGAAGTTCTCTGACGAAGAGAAGTTAGATTATGTAGTTAGCTTGCTATAGGGGGACGCGCTCCATTAGTGGGAGTCAGTGCCCCATAGTCAGGACATACCGCCAGTACTGACATAGAGGGAATTTTTGGAAGCTTTCAGGAGGAAATACTTCTCGAGGATATACATCCAAGAGAAGACTAGAGAATTTCTGAATCTCACACAGAGGGATATAAGTGTGAGTGAGTATGAGCTACAGTTTACTCAGCTCTCCAAGTACGTAGCAAACATTGTTACTAATGAGGAGGACAAGTGCCGCAAGTTTGAGGGAGGTCTCCATTTGAGGATCAAAGAGAAGGTGCTGATCCATAATTTCTGTGACTACCAACAACTGGTAGATGTTGCAGTCCAGGTAGAAAAATTGGAGAATATAAAGAATGAAGTGAGCAGGAAGAGGAAGAACTGGGAGCAATCTTCTAAGAAGGGAATGAGTGCTCTAATGCCTGAGAGGAGTACAAGGAGTTACCACTCTTAGAGTGAAGTGGGGAGTAGTGGCCCTTCCAAGAGCAAAAAGGTATAAGCAATTTTGCGGCAAGCCTCAAATGTAGGAGGCACTAGAAGGATAGGGAGGAGCAAATACACAAACCCCCAATGCAAGCATTGTGGGAAACATCACAAAGGAGAGTGCCTTAAGTTACTTGGAGCATGTTTCTGATGCAAAGAGAAGGGACACATAATTAAGGATCGTCCCCAAGCAACAAGACAAGAGGGATCGCAGTTGTAAGTCCCAAAAAGGGTAGCAATAGGGGGGACCAGGCCAGTCAATAAAGTGGCCAGTGCTGGAGCTTCAAGAAAGGTTATTCCTCTAGGATGACTAAGGGGACAAACCCAGGCTCAGGTAAGGGTGTTCGCCATGACCAAAGAGGAAGATGCAGCCGCACCCGAAGCTGTCACAGGTATGACTTAGTTACTTAATTCTGAAGTATATGTTTTGATTGATTATGGTTCTACGTATTCATATGTTTTTGCAAGCATGATTTTGCGTGATGTTAAATTGGTTCTATTAGATATTCTGCTGATTATTAGTACTCCTTTAGGGAGGAAGGTGATAATAAGTCAAGTATATAGAGATTGTGAACTGATTATTGAGGGTGCTAGATTGGTAGTCGATTTATTGCCTCTTAAGCTGAAGGGTTTAAATGTGATACTGGGTATGGATGCCATGGAGAAGTATCATGCAAATTTGGATTGTATCCTCAAGGAGGTAGAGCTTGACTTCAGCAATGGTGAGAAGGTGATTTTCAGAGGAGATAGGAGAACGCCATCACCCAAAATTGTTTCGTCTTTGCTCGCCGAACAGATGATGAGAAATGGGTGTAAAGCCTTCTTGGCACACGTCGTGGACACTGAGGAGAATGAAGGGAAGTTAGAGGATTTTCCAATAGTGAGGGAGTTTCCAAATGTGTTCCTAGAGGACTTACCTGGTTTGCCACCAGTGAGGGAAATTGAATTCACCATTGACTTGATTTTTGGAACTGCACCTATTTATATACCACCGTATAGAAAGGCTCCAGCAGAACTGAAGGAACTCAAGGAACAGTTGGAGGAACTATTAGAACAAGGGCATATATGGTTCGTCACCATAAGGAGCGCCGATTCTGTTTCTTAGGAAGAAGGATGAGACATGGCATATGTGCATCGATTACCCGAGACTTAACAAAGTGACTATTAAGAAAAAGTATCCTCTACCCCGGATTGATGATCTATTTGATCAGTTACAGGGAGCAAAGGTCTTGTCAAAGATTGATCTCAAGTCAAGCTATCATCAGCTCAGAATCAGGGATTCTGATGTGAACAAGACAGCTTTCAGGACACATTAAGGGCATTATGAGTTTCTGGTCATGGCCTTCGGATTGACCAGTGCTCCGGCTGCATTCATGGATCTTATGAATAGAGTCTTCAAGGAGTATCTGGATCAGTTTTTCATAGTGTTTATCGATGACATTCTGGTTTATTCCAAGAGTGAAGGGGAACATAAGGAACACCTCAAGAGTGCTTTGCAAATATTGAGAGAGAAGGAGCTTTATGCTAAATTCAAAAAATGTGAATTCTGGCTTCATAAGGTGATTTTCCTTAGATATGTAATATCGAAAGATAGGGTGCATGTTGATCCAAAGAAAATTGAAGCAGTGGTGAATTGGCATGCACCGATGACAGTGGCAGAAGTGAGGAGTTTTCTGGGATTGACAGGCTATTATAGGAGGTTTGTGGAATGATTTTCTATGATAGCAGCTCCGATGACCAAGTTTTTGAGGAAGAATAAGAAGTTTATCTAGAGTGATGAATGTCAAAAGAGCTTTAAGGAGCTTAAGCACAAATTGACAAATGTTCCAATTCTGATTTTGCCCACAAGAGAGGAGGATTATACAGTTTATAGTGATGCTTCAAGGAAGGGTTTAGGTTATGTATTGACGCAAGGAGAAAAGGTAATAGCTTATGCCCCGTGGCAGCTAAAGCCTTATTAACTGAATTACCCGACCCATGATCTGGAATTGACAGCAGTAATTTTTGTGCTGAAGATTTAGAGACACTGTTTATATAGGGTACAGACGAGGATTTTTACAGATCACAAAAGTCTCAAGTATTTGTTGAGTCAAAAGGAACTGAATTTGAGATAGAGAAGGTGGATTGAGTTGCTCAAGGATTATGATTTATTGATCGAGTACCATCCAGGAAAGGTAAATGTGGAAGCGGATGCCTTAAGTAGGAAATCATCAATAGCCCATGTTCAAATAGTTTATTTGCCTCTATTGGAAGAGATGGTTAAGCTTAGGATAAGCTTGAAACAGGAGGAGCCAAATTGTGTTATTGCAAATTTCAGAGTAAGGCCAATACTTAAGGAGAATGTTAAGGAGTTACAGGCACAAGATACAGAATTTAATAAGCTCCGAGAAGAAATTAAAAATGGCAAGAAATCTGAAATGATAGTGAGGGATGATGGACTCATGGTTGTGGGGAATAGGCTTTGTATCCCAAATGTCAAGAAGGTGAAGGATGAGATACTAGATGAGGCACACAATGTGCCTTATGCCATGCATTCAGGTAACACCAGAATGTACAAAGATCTGAAAGAGCATTTCTGGTGGAAAGACACGAAGAGGGATGTAACCGAATATGCAAGTAAGTGTCTAGTGTGTCAGCAAGTCAAGGATGAACACCAAGAACCTTTAGGCAAGTTAAGGCCTTTGTCCATTCCTGAATGGAAGTGGCAAAGGATAACCATGAATTTTCTGATGGGTTTGCCCAAGACTAGTAGGAGGAATGATGCCATATGGGTTATTGTGGATCGTTTGACGAACTCATCCCATTTTCTGGCAATTAAACAGACTGATTCTTTGCATGTGCTAGCGAACAAGTACATTGATGAGATAGTGAGATTGCATGGGGTTCTAGATTCTATAGTTTCTGACAGGGATCCTCGATTTACTTCGAGATTCTGAGGAAGTTTACAAGAGACATTAGGAACCAAGTTGAATTTCAGCATAGCTTTTCATCCCCAGACAGATGGTCAATTTGAGAGGACCATTCGAACCCTTGAGGGAATGCTCAGGGCGTGTGTGACGGACTTCAAAGGAGTTTGGGATGAACATTTGCCATTGATCAAATTTGCTTATAATAATTCATAACATTCGAGCATGCAGATGGCTCCTTATGAAGCACTGTATAGAAGGAGATGTAGAACTCCAATATGTTGGGATGAAGAAGGAGAGAGGAAATTGATAGGCCAGAGTTACTTCAGATGGCAGTTGACAAGGTTAATTTAGTTAAGCAACGGCTTAAAGTAGCAAAAGATAGAATGAAAAGTTATACTGATGCACACCGGAAGGAAATGAAGTATGAAGTCGATGTTAAAGTCTTTCTTAAGACGTTTCCTTGGAAAGGAGTCATGACGTTTAGAAAGAGAGGCAAGTTGGGTCCGAGGTATGTAGGTCCTTATGAAATTGTTGAGAGAATTGGACCACTAGCCTATAGGTTGACATTGCCCCCAGAATTGTCACAGATACATGATGTCTTTCATGTGTCCATACTGAGGAGGTATAGATCGGATCCTTCCCACATCATTCAGACCACTGAGGTTCAGTTGAGAGATGATCTGAGTTATGAGGAGATTCTAGTGGAGATCTTAGACACTAAGGAAAAGGTCCTCAGGAACAAGACAGTTCAACTGGTCAAAGTCATGGAGAAACCATTTTGTGGAATAGGCCACGTGGGAGCCCTTGGAAGCCATGAGGGAAAAGTATCCACACCTCTTCAACGATTCAGGTAAGAATTTCAAGGACGAAATTCTTTTAAAGACGGGGAGAATTATTGGCCCCAAATTTTTTTCTTAATAAATAAGCATGATTGGATTATTTTGGGGTCTTGCTAGACTAATTTATGTTGGAGTTAATTAGCATGTTAATGTTAATAAGATTATGTTACATAGGTGTATTGAATTAAAGTTAAAGTGATAAGTTGCATAAGGGGTATTTTGGGGAGATCAATTAAGTGGGAAGGCTTTAAGGCTTTGAAGGAGGGGCAAAATGGGAAGACGAATTTTTTGGCTTGCATTTTAGAAGCCAGAAATGTAAGTGAGGAAGAAAAGAAGAGAGAAAGCACAAAAATAAGAGAGAAAGGAGAGAGTTAGGTGGAGAAGAAAGGGGAGAAAGAAGAAAAGCTAGGTTTCAACTTTTCTTGACTTTCAAGAAGGAATTTGTGGTTGTTGAGGAAGAGAAAAAAGAAGAAGAGGAAGGTTAAAGCTTCCATTAGAGCCAAGAAGCTCATTGTTTGGTGAAGGTTTAAGGTAAGTTATGTTAAATATTTTGGGATTTTGGAAGGGGTTTTGGTTCAAAAAGCTTAGGAAATGTATGGGTTTATGTATTCTAAGGTCAATTTTATGAATATATTTCTTTGGGTTGTCCAATTTGAATTCCTTTTGATTTGAGGTTTTTGTCAATGTTGAAGAAAATCAAGGGAGGAAAAAGGAGCAAGAGTAGAGGCTTTTTGAGCAAGGTTTTAAGCAAGCAAATTAAAGTGGGTGACATTTTTATAATTGAGTCAATAAGCTATTAAATGTTCTTCAAATAAATGGAATTAATTTATTTTCCAACTACCTTATAAAAGTGTCTTTGTTGTCCTTTAAATGCTAGAGAATGGGCTACATGTTTTTTTTGAATGTGAATGAATTTTTGAGTTGATATGAGAATGATTGCTAAATGCTTCATAATTATGGTATATGTTGCCTTCATGTGATTTGAGAAAGGGTTATTATGATTGGCATATAATTTTGGCTGTGAAATTGTGAAATAATGATAGAATTGCATATGAATAGTTCATGCTCATGAAAGACAAGTTTTCAAAAAAATGCCTATTGGGCAAAACTGTTTTTAGTTCATTAATTACATGTTATATGGGTTTGGTGTAATCTATACAAGAAATGTTACGCGTATGTTGAGCAAGTAAAGGCTTCTCCCGCCTGCTTGCTAGTGACACGGAGCTCCTTCATGGACTCCCTTAAGTTTACGACTACCAACACCATTATGTGGAATTGTGTAATTCGTCATGTTTATGGATTTACCCAAACCATTATGATGTGTTTATGTGCTTACATGTGACAAGTTTGATGATTGTTTGACTTGTCTGAGTTGTGAATTTGCTTGACAAGTTGACAATTTTGAGAAATGTATGTTATATGGATTTTAATGAGGTTTTGATATGATCATGAAAGTATCAAATGGTTTTTTCTTATTACCATTTATAAAACTGTTACCCACGAGCTTTAACCTCACCCTCCCCCCTTCCTTCCCATCTTCAGGCGATGAACAAGAAATCGAGTGATCAAGTAAGGATTATGTAAAACAATGCTTTAGTTGCATTTTGAGCAATTCTAGTTTTTGTAAGGTTTGTAATTTTGGATTGTGATGTAAGTGGCTCAAAATGTTTGCTAAAGCGTTGTAAAACTCTTATTGGTTTTGATGTAAATGAAATATTTATACATTATGCTTGCTCATGATTTCCCAAGTCTTTATATTGCATTTTCCAATTTTTCATAAGGGTAAGAATTGTATTCTGAATTTAGGAGGAAAACTATATTGATCTAGGTAGAACTAGACCAAGTTGTCTTAGGAAAGTTGTAGATGATCCTTCTAGCTTTCCAACGATGTAAAGATTGTGATTTTTGGATATCGGAGTAGAAAGTTATGAACATTATAAGTGATGATGCTTCATGGGAAGTATGAACATGACAGCTATGGTGGATAATGAGAGTTATGTATGTTATGAGCCCTTTGAGTCGAGTTTTGGGGAGTTAAATGCACCCAAATTGGTAATTAAATGTTTAAGGAGTGTTATTGCATTAGAAGAAGTAAAATTGGGAAGATTATGAGTGAATATGATGTTAGAATGGATGTACGAAGTACTGGAAGGGCTTGGGAGGGGTTTGGGAAGCCCCTATGTCCATTTAACGGACTTTAGGTCCATTAAACGAACCTTCTCGGGTAAAAAATGACCCCAAGCATCGCCCATGTCCGTTAAACGGACCTTCTCGGGACAACTTTAGTAAACTGTGATATTTGACCTCTTAAATGGCAAAATCTCACTTTATGGTCATCATAAAAGTTGTAGATCTAGAAGTCTTCTTTCAAATAGTCTAAGAACAAATCCAATCCGTCATATGTAGCAAAGGTTAGCACAATTGCCCCAAGACAGGTACAAAATGATTAAGGACATACACATGTTGGATTCTTTTGGCCATAACTTCCCCATTCGACCTCCAAATGAAGTGATTCTTGAAGCAATAGATTCCTAAGACATATTTCTATCTCTCCAAAGTTAGGGGTCAGTTAGGAGACCATGATTGAGTTATGAACATACTTTGGCTTTTTAAGCATAACTTCTTCTATAGAGTTCCAATTGAGATAGTTCTTGCTTCAAATTAAACAAGATACTTAAAGCTACCATTTTTGTTAAGAAGTCAATTTTGGATTTTGGTGATTGTCTTGTGTGGGTACACCACCCTTATGAGATGATGTCTAATACGAGTTCATGGAAATAACCCTTCAAGGTAACGCGCTTACGTCTTATGATGACTCCGGAATGTTGGGCTTTGGAAATAGGGTCCAACAATTTTATTTTCTTTCAACTTGTCTTGTACACTTTAAATCTCGTTATTCATCTTTATATCATTACTTTTCTTAATCAGTCCATGACATTGTATTCACATCTATATCATATTCAGGGATATGTTACCACTGTACAATATTGATATCGTATTCCATAATACATCCACCAATACAAATACATTACATCATTATTTGTCATACCTAACTATATACTATTTCCCATTTTTAAATATTCGCGAACTTTCATTTTCTCATATTCAGATAGATTGTCATTCTTCCCATTACTTCCATCAATTCAAACACTTAACAAATGCTCATATGTGTGACTCATATAAATGCAACTCAAACTAAGGATTAGTTGCTACTACTTGCTATGGCATGACTGAAATGCATGTAACTTGACACATATGTATGCCCATGTAAGATACTAAGTCTAGGCTCTGATACCAAAATATAGCACTCTACTCTTGCAGTACATGAACCCGACATCTATGGTGATATCCAAGTGCGTACCCCACAAGCGTGGCATGTTGGAATAGTCATTCAGTCAAAACTTATTACAAATTTCTATTTCTTTAAAACAATGTACACATATACAAAAATCATTAATCAAATCAGGCCTACTTAATTTTTAAACATTTCCATTCAACAGCCACTTGGGCCCATTTTAGATTCAAAACATTTACAATCATAATGCCATTTCATTACGAAATCAATCATATACACTTAGTACAATTCTTGCGGAGCATAATTCAAAAATAAAATCATTGAAGACATATGTAGGTGCATACTGATCTTGACCCCTAACTCATGCGCATTTGCTGTCAATGAACTCTAATTAGTCTAATTGGATAACTCCTCTGAAACTTAAAAGCCACGTTGTAATTTTTTATGAATTTTCTGAACTCAATGATTGAACCATCATTGATGATTTCACCTAGGTCAAATACATAAAATCACATATTTCACATATGTTCATTCAGATCATGAATAATCCAAATACTCACATTATTATGGCACATCACGTAATCATTGCAAATCAGAACAGATATATACAAATACAGATGCATATGAGACTTCAGATTTGTTATCATTGTTATGATCGAGTGCCTATCATTTATGTATATAGATAATGGCCCATTGGCCTCAGTCAAAATAGAATCACAGAGCACAACTTTACGTTCAGAATCAGAAATCACGGAGTAAAGCTCTACGTGCAAGCACTTTCATACTGGTTACTCCGGTTACAACCCTTTTAACTGAGCATGCATTTTATGAAATGCATCAAATTCAGAATATGCCAAGTATAAGTCATATATGATGCACAGTCAGAATCTTATAGTCATTGGACCTAAATTCGACATTCAACTTTCGTTGAGAATTTACAAAGCATGATACACAATTAGAATCTTATAGTCTTTGAACCTAAGTCCGGCATTCAACTTTCGTTGAAAATTTACATAGCATTAAGAATTTCAAAGAAATTAGATCAATTCCAATACATTCCCGAATATTAAACTCCTCAACTTTATGTCCGAAAATTCAGAAACAATCTCAAACAGCTAATAATTAGAAGTTTAAACAAATTGAATCAATCCTAGGAAAATCATCTAGGTTGACTCACAATATACTCCAATATGTTATTGCCTGGATGGTCTGGCAATGTCTAACTGGCATCCAATATGCTTCTCTATCTTATATAAAACATATTTACAAATATCACACTTTTTCATAAATGTATAAATATCTCCTTATGCACATCTATGTATATCGAAATTATGCACAATGCATGTTCAATGACAATCCCGAGAATCATATCGAATTCTTATCATGATATTATTCAGATATCAAAACCCTCATAAATAATTTGTACTTAGGGTTTGGACCATAATAAAACAATGTGAAACTAATTTCATAACCCAATTGATCAATTCAGATTTTTCTAACAACATACTATCGGGTCAACATTTCATGATCATTCTAATAAGGTAAGTCACAAAATTAGGCAACAATTCCTTCTATAAAGTCATTATAAAATGTCTTAGGTTTCTAATTACACTAAAATCATTCAATTTGGTTCAATATAATGAAAGTTATACTCCAAATACTTCAGCCTGTTCTTAAGTTATAATAGAACTCTTACTTCAACTTTAGAACAGGATTTGGAACTCTTCACACCAGAATTACAGTTTGACTTCTTGAGGAACATTCTAGAGTTATGTCTCTAGTTTCATTTTAATCAATAATAACATCATTTGGAACTCTACGGATCAAGATATAATTAAAATATCGAAGTATATTTAGTAAATTATTCTAGTTCATTCTATTCCAACAGATTCCCCCACTTTCATTCAATAAATATTTTTCAAATCAATTCAGAAAGCTACCAATTTTTATGGAGAGGTAGAACAATGTTTTAGGAATCCATTGGTTCAATAATCAAGTCATTTTTATGTCTAGATAAGAAGTTATGATCAAAAAAATCAAGACTATTCAGTATGAAAAAAACCTTCGAGTACATGATCATGAGTTCCCACCTAAAACATGAAAGTCACGATCGTGCGATCACTCATCCTTTATCAGAGTCACGATTGTGAATTCAAACATCCGTAAATAACCTATATTTTCCCCTCATCTCATGATTGTGACATTTAACTTCTCATAATAACCCAGTTTTCTTTTCTCACGAGTGTGCAACTATATGCATGCCTGTGATTGCTTCACCAACTCTTCCAGAAAACATTTCTTTCCATTTTCTTCCACAATTTCTCCATTCCTAATTCATATATTCAGTTTTTCTATACCCATTAAATCCTCGAAACATATCAAATGCAAACTTATATAGTGATTGATCAAAACTGAAACTTCACATACACTTTCTCTCTCTACTATGTTTTTAAACTTTCTGCACTTTTCTATCTTTCATCTGTTGCATTTCTTTTCACTTTCCTCTACACTTTCACTTCATTTAACTCCTTTCTATAATAACATCTCACCAAATCCTCATTCCTTACTATCAAACTCATTTTAGTTCATTCCAAACATTCACGTATAATAACAAGAAAAACAGAGCATAAACACCGTGAACATCCAACCACCATTTTTTGTAATTATAATTACTTCAGTGATCTCCATTTAACTCAAAATATCACAATGTTAATACACTTTCTGCTCATTTCATACAATAACAAATTCAATCCTTCATCTAAGTCATTCAGTCTATTCATTCACTGAAACTATACTGCGTAAACTTTTCATGCATGTATATATATGAACACCATAAAATATCATCAGAGTTACTTACTTTATTAAACAATGTTTCTTAATAGTGAGAGTGAATTAATGACACAAAAATAACAACTAATGTTCGGTGTTTGGGAAACCAGAAGTAGATTTGATAACAATATTTCTCTCGGTGAATAACAACAAGAGAGAGCTTAGCTGCAGGAAAATAACGTCTAAAACATGTGTCTACATATCCTCTTACATGGTTTAACATTTGTCACTATTTTATACTGCCACATGTCACCATGCATATGAGCCATTTGTCAACATTTAATCAATATATTTGTCACACTATAATTGGTCCATATTTCAATATTTTTCCTAGTTCAAAATTACTCTAAAAATTTTGAAATAATACTTATATAGTCTCCAATTAAAGTTCTACCATATGTAATTCACAATTTACTTTTTAATCGCATTAATCAGTCAATTATACCCAAAAATGTCAATGAATGCATGTATAGTCATTTTAACGTTAAAAAATGTGCATGTCATAATTAGCTTAAGCATGATATTTATTTTCTAGTTTCTCAGTAAATTCTCATAATCACTTTTATTGCCTCAATATGGTAACGGGATGTTACACTCAAGTATGTACACGTCCGGATATTTTGTACATTGTTGGAATATTAGGTAGATATTTAAGCAATCTCAGACCGGATCATTAGAAAGCTATCAAAAGGGTTATGCGATATCTTAAGAGAACAAAATATTACATGCTCACATATAGGAGATCGAATCAGTTAGAGATCACTGGGTATTCTGACTCTGATTTTGCAGGATGCCAAGATAGTCATAAATCCACTTCAGGTTATATCTATATGCTTGCTGGAGGAGCTATTTCTTGGAAGAGTATTAAACAAACATTCATAGCCTCTTCCACCATGGTAGCTGAGTTTATAACATGTTATAATGCATCCAATCATGGCATATGGCTATGAAATTTTATCATTAGGTTGCGAATTATAGATGGCATTGAAAGACCATTAAAGTTATTTTGTGACAATAAATCAGCAGTGCTATATGCTAATAACAACAAGTGCTTGTCAAAGTCGAAACACATCGACATCAAGTTCCTAGTTGTTAAAGAAAGAATTCAGAATGGTCAGTTGTCCATAGAACATATTGAAACAAACTCTATGGTTGCGGATCCGTTGACTAAAGGTTTACTACCCAAGGTCTTTAATGAGCACACAACTTATATGGGTGTTTTGTCATTTGATGATATGTTGATTTAGTGAGAGTTTGTATACATTTAAGGTTATAGGCATGTCTTATGGATTTTTATATGATCTGGTATTTTAGTATAAATTTTTTGTGAATTTACACTCTAATTTCATTCAGCTTAATCTCATTAAGGAATAAAGTAGGATCAGCTGGAAATAAGCATGTTATAGATCACATGACATGAAATTTCCATGCTACACATCCATACTTGATCCATGTCCTTTTATTGATGTATGTGACCATTGATGGGTTTAGTCACGATGACTGTAACGAAGATCCCTTTGATCCTGCATTGATATGATTAATGGACCGGATTGTTTAAGATTATTAAATAATAATAGCAATTTTGAGCTCATAAGGTTTATCTTGACATACAATTATAAGAAATTATATATATGTAGTCCAAGTGAGAGATTGTTGGATCTTTTTCTGGGTGGACTTACATATATATATATATATAATTAAATGTCATGGGCTATTATAGGGTATGACCCAAATAAAAGTGATATAATAAAGTTTTGGGTTATTAGGTCCAAACCAGTGTTATATTTCTAATTTATGATGGGCAAATTGGTAATTGACACTAAGCACATGAATCGTACATGAATAATCTGACATGATAGATCTTGGTCTTGTCTTGTGATTAGTTTGAATCTTATATGAATAACTTGAGACTTTAATTGTACCTTTATTAATTAATATAAGTAGATCAGAAGTGTATGACATTACATAATATGAGCATTATTTTATTCAGAACGTAAGTAGATCAGAAGTGTATGACATTACATAAAATGAGCATTATTTTATTCAGAAAGCAAGATATTTATTTTTGCATTGGATTAATTGGTTGATCACAAGTTGAACTTCATAATTAATCACCGCAATTAACGAATTGATAATTGACCATAAGGTGACCTTGGGCGTTCCCTCTTCCATCTGTATCCAATCGTCGAAACACTCCAACATCCAAGTCTAAGCCTCCATTGCTGCACTGATCAACGATTCTCACTGTTGTTTGAGCTCCAGTTGCTATATTCGTGACCTGTATAAATTTTTTATATAAATGAAAACCATTAGAATTTTTTGCAAACTCCAAAAAGTTGAAGACTGTATATGACAATACTTTAGATCATCTAAAAGAAAAAGAAAAATATTAGCTGTAACTGATCTTACCCTTAAGCACTTGCCACAAGAATCTTGACCACGGGGACCAACTGGACCACAAAAGGCAGTCCAACCATACTTACTCCGCCATGCCAAAGGTTTATTGGCATCCCAAGTGGAGCAATAAGCACTTACTGCATTCAAGTTCCATCCATTTTGTTCGGGGTTGTACAAATGGTAAGTAGCTCTCACATTATTAGCACTTTCACCACCTCCAGCATTACCACTGGACTTGCAGTTGCTTTGACAATTTTTTGACGGCGAACAGTGGTCATCGCTTGTCCCACAATATCCCCACTGGCTACAACAGAGGTTGTTGGCACACGTCCGGCCACCGGCTTGCCGCCCACACTGTTGGGCAATGGCGTTGGATAGTAGACAAAGAAGGAAAGCTAGAGCTAGGCTTAACTTTCTCATGTTTGTGTACCTGAGCTCTTTGGTTTGCCTGTAAAAGCTTTATCCAACCCCCTCATTTTATAGCGAGGTGTTGAATTGAGTCACGTAACACTTAGATCAGCCGCCTGCCTTGCCTTTTATCTTTGACTCGATGAAATATTCTTCGTGAAGAACGCTGATGTCAACTTTGAATGTTACAATATATATTCTTTTCTTTTAATTCCAAAAAATTTTCATTTGGCCTCATGCTAGGTACAAACTTTGGTTTATGCTTCCACATTCGTACTTATCTAGAAGGTCACTCGCTAACACAAATTTAATATTTTATTAAAAATAAATCTTGCATTCGATGAAATGGTTATTGCTATTTACAAAACCCATATATAAAACTGTATTCTAATTGAATGAGATTCTTTAACATGAAACACTTAATGATGGACATGAAACACTTAATGATGGACTTTTAGATTATACTTAATTAACAAAAATATATAAAAAGGTCTTTTATGAAAACATTATAATATTATAATTTGGTAAAGAAATTAGCGAGTCTTTAAACTTAACATAAAAAAGGTTAGAAAAGTTTTCATTCGATGAAGTATAATTTTAACCATGAGCCATGTTTATGATTTCTAATATACCTATAAAACAATCATAAAGACAATCCTAACGAATTCTAGAAATTATTAGGGGAATAAGAGGTTGCAAATTTAAATCCTGATAACTTAGGAGTAGAAGGGAATAATTGTCCATATTATACACTAGAATCCTATTAGCTTACAAATAGAATTTAAGTTTACAATATTATAAATTTTCTATAAATTAACATTACATAAATCTGTTAATTAAAAAGTATTATTTAATGAAAATAATTAAACCTATTAACTTAAATTGAGATTCACAAAAATGTGTTATTAGTTTATAAACGTTTTAAAATATTACAATTTTTAAAACTTAAAACATAATTATATAATTTGTTTAGACATAAACGCTTTGAAATAGTAAAAAAGTTTTCGGTTCTTGTTGACTCCGTCTAATTCTTATCAAAATGAAGGTGGCTAAAAGTTGGGTGCTAGTGCGATGCACATGGGAGCGGTCTGGTAAAATACGGGACCAAAACTCAGAAGTCAAACAAAGCGGATGTTTCTGATCAGAGAGAAATTGACTAATTAATATGGAATTGTGTGCTTGAAGATATGGCCAACAACAAATTCGCTGACAAAACAAAAGAAAAGGGGACAGGCTGTACATGGCAAACTAAGTAAAATAAAACTTAATATGATTAGTTAAAATATATCATCAAACGTTACTATAATAAATACAAACTAAGAGATGGTAATCATGAGAGTGAATTGAATAAAAATAAAATAAGTCATTTTAAAATATAAAAATACTTTTTATGTATAAAAATAAACTTCACATACAAAATTAATTAACATAAAAGCATAAAAAACTATAGAATTCCTACAAGCGTTAACTCTTAAAGTTGAAAATATATCAATAATTAGGGACCACTACATTGTCAATATTGTAGTGGTCCCTATTTCATTGTCAAACTTCATTTTCATTTTCCAAACTTACATATTTAATGATCTAATTTGACCGTTACCCTATTTTGAAGAATTTATGGACGTTAAGCTTGATATCTTATCTTACAAGGTTATTTTAGGAATGATAGAGAGAGAAAGAGAGAGAGAGAGGTTTCTTTGAGTATGGTTGTCAAAATATGGATATTGATAAAGATTTGATTTTTTTGAAAATTAAAAAAATGTTTTACTAATTACAAAAGGATTTATAAAAGTTGCAATATGAAAGCGGGATCATAGTATAACACACAATGTGGAACCAATCTTGTTTGCATAAGAGCTTACATGTTTGACAGACTAATGGCTATCAATTGTACAACATAAAAATCTCAATAAAATAAAACATTCCAAGATAGCAGATGCCTTGTCTGATATCCTCCGTGTATCGCAATAACTTAATCCTTCGAATTCGTGACCCGGTCAGATATCGGAAGTCAGACGCAACGGATGTTTCCGATCTTAGAGAAATTGACTAGTTACCATGGAATTGTGTGTTTGAAAATACGAGCAACAACGGAATCGTTGACCAAAAAAAACAAAAGTCAAAATAAGTAAATTAAAAACAAAATTTTATTTTAATATTATTAATTAAATTATAAATATCTAATATCATTAAATGTTACTATTTATAAGCGCAAACCAAGAGACTGTAATTATAACGTTAAACTGAATAAAAATAAATTAGTCATTTTAAACGTAAGAATTTTTTTAAGTTTATAAATAACTCTTAAAGTTGAAAATATATTAATAATTTTGAATTTTAAATAGTAATAACGAATAAAAAGAAGTATAAATATATGTCTTTAGCCTTCATGTACTGCATAAAAAGATTCTTAAACAACTTAGTTGTAGTTTATAACTCCATTCTTCATTAAAAGATGAACTATAATATTAAATAACTTTGTTTAATATTATAATTGATATTATTAACTTACCATTACAATTGAATTTGTTTTTTGTTTTCTTTTCTATATCCTAATTTCTCTTTTTCCTAAATTTTTCTCTTAATTTCTTTTGTAAGCACATGTTCTATCTCTTCTCTCTTTAAGCACCCTGCCAATTTACTTAGGACCATTTCGTTCCGATGTAGTTTTTAATTTTAATTTTAATTTTTTTTCAAATTTTAGATTCTATTTTTCTTTTAAATAAAAAACAAAAGCATATTTAGTCATTAATATTAATATGGTCATATTTTTATTACCGATGATAATTACATATTAGATAAAACTTAAAGATAAATTATTTTAATCTCTTACATAATATTTAACAATAAATTATCAATAAAAATTATTTTATTTTATTAAACCAATTAATTTAAAATTAATATTTATTTTAAATATATTTCAAATTTATTTCAAATTTAAATATTTTGAAGATATTTTAAAATATAAAAATTTTGTTAATAATTATTCAATTAAATTAAATAAATTTAATTACAAAAATTAAAGAAATTAATAATTTAAATTAAATTATTAATAAATTTATATTAATAATTAATTTTAATTAATTAATATACATAATATAATATTGAATTAAATTATTCATATCTTTATTAATAAAATATTTAAATAATATATATTTAGTTGATAGTAAATCATATTATGAAAAATATAAAAATAAAAAACAAAAACTACTATTTATAGTTATTATAAATTTGAAAATTGAAAGAATCCAAAACTGAAAATAGAAACCAATAGTTCAAACAATACGTATTTTTTAATACTAAAGTTGAAAAATAAGAACAAATAAACAAAAAATAAATGGAAATAAACAAACTTTTAGATTAAAAAAAACTAAATTAAGAGAAGAGCAATATAAGAAATTAGGAGCATGATTTATTACATGCCAATCATTGTAAAGAATATGATTTCTATTTTTTGTCTAATAAAATCTAGTTATTCCTTATATTTTGAAAATGTTGTTTCAATATACGAGAATAAGGATTTTATTTATGACTCGATAATTAAATAAGGATTGTTCTTTACAGAACCTATGACAGGCTCACTAAACTCCACATAATTGATAAAATCAAGTCATTCCAATGACTCTAACATTAATTTTAAATATTTGTGGCACTTAAGAATGAATCATATCAATCAGAAAAGACTTGTCATGTTAGTAAATGATGGGATCCTTACGGGCTTGGATAAAAATCCATTACCCACTTGTGAATCTTATATTGAAGGAAAGATGACCAAGGCCTCATTTCCTTCTAAAAGAAATAGATATGAATTCACATTGGACCTGATACATACTGATGTGTGTGGGCCCATGAATGTATAAGGTAGAGGAGGTTATAAATACTTTATAACATTTATAGATGATTACTTAAGACATGACTATTTGTATTTGATGCATAAAAAGAGTGAATCTTTTGAAAAGTTCAAAGAATTCAAAGCTGAAACTAAGAAGCAGCTAGGCAAGCTATTAAAACAACTTCGATCAGATTGAGGTGGTGAGTACTTATTTGGAGAGCTTCAACAATATTTAATTAACAATGAAATTGTTTCTAATTTGTCAACTTCTCAAACACCTCAATAGAATATTGTAGCTGAGAGGAGAAATAGTACTCTATTGGAAATAGTAAGATCAATGATGTCCTACGCTAGTCTTCCAGAATCGTTCTGGGAATATTCCATACAAACAACAACATATCTTCTTAACTTTGCTCCATCTAAATCAGGGCCTAAAACACCTAGGGAGTTATGGACTTATCGAGTGCCTTCATTGCGGGACTTAAGGACTTGGGGCTGGCCAACCCATGTTTTAAGACCTGAATCCACAAAGATAGAACCAAGCTTAGAAGTATATTTGTTTGAAGGATATCCTACGGGAACTCGAGGGTACTATTTTTACAGTCCTCAGGATAGGAAGGTATTTGTGTCGACAAATGCGACCTTCCTAGAGGAAGAGTTTATGAGAAATCAAAGGAAAAAGTGAAGTAGTACTAAAGGAGTTAGTTATTTCATCCAAACCAAGAGTTGATTTGGATATGATAGAACAAGATGTTGAAATGGATTCAAGAATTGAGTCTAAAGAGCAACCTGAACATCAAGTAGTGCCTAGACGTAGTGGGAGTATGTCACCCCACTCTTGTAAGACTCGAAGTTGACATCGATGGGTGATGTCTGAGTTCGTACCCTGCGAAAGTGACGTGCTAGGACATTCAATCATTCAGAAATTGGTATAAATTTTATTTTGAAACCACAATCAAACATATTATGCGGAAGTTAATCATTACATAGGGCCCACTTTCATTCATAAACAATTTCCATTAACACAATATAGCCAACAATATTTACAATAGCCATTTGGGCCCTTTCACAATCACAAAACACTTTAGTCGTTTCGAAATACAAATTTATACAAAAAGTTGCGGAATAAAACAATTCAATACAAATTAAAGAAATGCATTGCAGACGTGAACTGATCTCAGCCTCTACCCTTCACTTGTATGCTTTAGGTATACTCCCGTTGTCCTAATGGGGTATTCTTCTGATCCTGAAAAATATTTGCAAATTTTGGGTGAGTTTTGCAAACTCAATGAGTGACCATCATCGATGGCTCACCTAGTCACATAACACATAATTCAGATCTCATATTATTTCATACTTCACATTCAATACACTCAATCATTCATGATATGCATATGCAATACACATAAGACTCATTTTTCATTTGTTACTTTGTTATGACCGAGTGCCTAAACTGTCCCGTATCTATTGGATACCGGGTTCATTACTAACTGTCCTTTATCTGCTTGGGGGATATAGGGCTCATTATACATAGTGAGACTTAGGCTCTTAATCACTTTTGAGCTTGAGGCTCATTTTCACTTTCTGAGCTTTAAGCTCTTTTTCACTTTCAGTAGCTACTCCGGTCACAACTGCCATTACATTTCATGCATTTATGAGATGAAATGCATCACTCACATTGTATAATCCCATTCAATCACTTTCCCATATCATCGGACCATAGTCCGGCATTCAACATTCAGTGATGAGAATTCGCACTTCACTTACGTGCAAATGCTAATTCAAAACACATTTTTCATCAAGTTATGTACACTTAGTTCATCTCAATCACATTCAAGTAGCACTTTAATATCCAAATCAAACATCACAATTATTGGACTTCCTGTCCGGAAACCAACATAATCAATCATATTCAGTAGTCAATTAATACAAAATTTAAACAAAACAAATAATGAAGAGAGACTATCTCAGTCTGCTCACAGTACGCTCCAAAATAGCATTTGCTTCCAAATTCTAGAAACACCTGAACGTGGACACTTGACTTGTACAACCCATTTATGCAAGACACACATTGCACACTCATTAATAATTGCACATATATAAGCATTTATTTATACACAAGTATATAAATGGACTTTGTATAATGCATGCTCAATGACAATCTTGGTTACTTTAACGAACTTCATATCTTATATACATTCTCATTTCATAACTTAATCATTCATTAGTTCTTTGAACTACAACCCCAATCCTTTGGTACTTTGATATTAATAACTCATTCACTAATTTACCAATATAATCCCATATATGACTAGTGAAGAGGAAAACAGAGTGTATAACTATGTATAGATCACTATCAACTTTTTGATTCAAACTCAATATTGCCTCTAACTATCACTTTAATCATTCTTTCACACCCTTACACACTTTCATTGATCTTTCAACTCCTAAGACTAGTTTAACACTATCCTATAACATTTCAGTCATCAATCCATAGAAAATCACCATGTATGGCACACTAAATCTCCTAATTCATTTTCCAGCAAATAAGAATATCACTATTATTAACCATTTATCAGTGAACTAACGATGCTTGCTTCATTTCATGCAAAACTATATAATCATAACAAGCTTACTTGTTTGAAGCTGCAAAATCTTCAACCATCACAAAGCCCTAACTTTAATGCAACTCACGTACCTTATCTTGAAGGTTAACAGGGAGGTTCAGTTTTTCTTGAAATAGAAGAAAGAAATATTAGAGTGGAAGTGATGACAAACAGAGAAAAGTAAGGTTTAACTTCAGTGAATATTTGATGAAAAGCTCTAGGTTGGAGGAACTCTAAAGAAAGAAGTATTAAGAAAGATAGAACAAGGACAACAACTAGCCTTTTAAGACAATAAAACTTTTAACTTTAGCTAGAACACCTGTCCATTTCATATCCACTTATCCACTTCCTTTTATTAAAACTCACTTAAGTATAATTTACACTTAAGTTTATGAATTAATAAAACCACTAAAATCACAAATCATAACCCGTTACTCACTTTTAGATTTTTTCCATAACACATCATTTCAGGTCAACTTTAATTGTTCTTTTTGACCCCGACACTAAAGTCATTTTGCAACAATTTCTTCTAAAAACATATTCCCCTATGTCTTATGTCTCCATTAACATCAAAAACATTCAATTTGGTTCTGTCCTCAATCATATTCAACCTTTTTCTTTTGGGAAAACTAGCATAACCTTCGTTATAGGTATCGAATCAATATACTTGTTTGATGGTTTGAAAGAGGACTTATAGTTCTATAACTTTCATGAAGACCTTAAAGGCAAGTTCTATTTTATAGAGAGTCAAATTTGGACCAGACAATACATAATGAACAGTACACAAAAGCTGTTTTACAATTGACATAACTCTCTTTAGAGATATCGAACTAAGATCATCTTAGGACGGTTTCAAAGAGGAATTTAATATCAACATCTTTAATAAAGACATTGGAGACAAATTCTATTTCCTTAAGGTTCAAAGATGGACTAGACAATAGCATCAGACAAATAGTGTATAGAAGAAGAAGTTTCGGCCACATAAGCAGAAAGCAGATGAAACAATAAGCAGACGAAGCGAAAAGTAGACAAAGCAATAAGTAGACAAAGCGAAAAGGATAGACGAATGGAAAGTAGACAATTCAAAAAGGCAGACGAAGCAGAAAGCAAACGAAGTAATAAATAGAAAAAGCTAAAAAGCAGACGAAACAAAAGTCAACTTAAGATGAAGCAAAGTTAACTTAAGACGATGCAACTCTTAAGACGAAGTGGAGTCAACTTAAGACGAAGTAAGGAAAAATTAAGACAATGTAACTCTTAAGACAAAGCGGAGTCAACTTAAGATGAATCAATGTCAACTTAAGACGATGCAACTCTTAAGACAAAGCAGAGTCAACTTAAGATGAAGCAAAGTCAACTTAAGATAATGCAACTCTTAAGACGATATGACGTTATCACAGATGATGTGACATCATCAAAAACGATATGTCTTTACAGACGATACATCTGTACAAATGATGCATGTTTACAGACAAAATGACATCATCACAGACGACGTGACGTCATCACAGATGATACATCTTTACAGATGATACTATCTATACTCTTGAACATCTCCCCTTATAATGACTATAACTTTCTACTCCACTATCTAAAACTTCCATACTAAATATTCTTAGTAAACTTCTCTAACGTATTTTCCTTCACTAAATCAAGCACTTAAATTTTATTTCTAGTCTTTCTACTCCATTTTATTCTACTCATTCACTATAACCACAATCCTCAATCTATCCCATTACTATTAAATATAACCAAAATGTCAATGAGTGCATGTACAATTATTTTCATGTCTGTAAAGATTCAAATTCACATGCATGTATGCTGACATTCTACTGAGCATGAAATGCAAATTTTTCTAACTCTCACATT
>JANSVA010000003.1:29317996-29353418 GCA_025504915.1 Erythroxylum reticulatum | reverse complement strand
AGAAAGACGAATATTAATAATAATAATAATAAATGCTGCTAATAATAATAAGAAGAAGAAGAAGAATGTAGTTAGTAAGAACTATAATAGATATTTTGATCTTTTTGTTAGTTGTTTTTATTGTTCCAAAAATTATGTTTTCAAACTAAACATTGACATACATCTTTATTAAAAATTCTTAGGAATAAACCAAACTAATTGATATTTATTTCATTCTATTCTTTGTTTATTATATTCCTAAGAATAATTATTTTATTCCTTATCTATTCCAACAGATGAACCAAACACTCTGTAAGAGTTGCAGCTCTAAACAACCATGAATCAAGCTTTAGATGGTATAAAGGAACATTTGATCCTAAGAAAATAAACTAAAAAGCTAATTACTCACGTATTACATGCCTGAAGAATTGATTAAAGGGTCCTGTGCTCACAAACAATTCCATAAACTGAAACTATTATAGGCAACGGGCATGTTTATACTTTAGGAACACTCTTGGTCGCACTATATGATTGCTGCTATTATTTAACTGTTTAAAAGGGACTTACAGTTGCATGTAAATACAGTAGGTAGCTTGGTTAAATATTGCAGAACCAAATTGCAAGGAGCTCCTCGTTCACAATGCCTGCATACAGTCGTAGTCGAGCAGTTTGCAAATAGGATTCAGTAAACCAGAATCTGAGTCCTGGAGAAGGGACTTGTAGATAGCAATCGTGAAGCAGAATTAATGAAGAAGGCTCTTATTGGAGGGCAAGGATATGCCACGGTCGCTTGCATGCAACTCTGCTCTCTCCGGCAAGATGCCAATGTTTCATTTACAAAACTGACGGATGACAGGCTGAGGATTACCACACTTAGCTTCTCGATTCAAAGGTATTATGTAGCTATTGCGTGCTCCACACGTGGTGCCACAAATTGTCACACTTGTTAAAGTGATTGGCATATGTCTCCTATATGGAATTAATGTGTTACCTATAGGATTAATGTGTTACCAAGAGCTAAAACTTGTAATATACCAACTGTGATGTAACAAACATTTGGTTCCCAATTTTTTATGGAAATTGTTTAAGTTTTTTAAAAAAAATATTCTTTTTATAAATCCACTCGTTTCATCCTACATGAATGAATTTGATTTCACCACTTGCATTACATTCAACAATAACAGTCATTAATTACATAATAATCTTTATAAGAATTTGAACAATTTAATATTGCAATTCAGTCATTTTCTCATAACATAAGACAACAACCATAAAAAAAACAAAACAAATCCTACTACAATATTCATTAATATAAACTTATTCTTTTTTCTCTAATAGATCAATATCTTCCTTTATGAGCTTTATTTACTCCTCTTTCAATATAGCAACTTCTTTTTTTAATTTATAAATCACTTCAACTCTTTGAGTGAATTTATATCGTATCACTGGAAAAAATTACAACTCCTAATGTGTAAGCAAACTAGTTCATAATTTTTTATATAAAACACAACATTCTTCAATTTGCAAATAAATAAAAACTAACTTGCTGGATAATTGGAGCACCCATAAAATTTCCTCCTTAAATATGATCATGAAGTCTTTAGTGGGACATTTAACTTATAATCTCAAACAATACTATGAGCATTTGACGTAAATGTTATACTAGTTGATAATGGAGATTCCATATATTTATACAAATAATAACCTAAACAATAAACAAAGGCCAAAAGAGTAAATTAACCCCCAACGTTTACACTCAAAACTAATTTGTACCTTAACGTTTTAGAGTGTTCAAAATAAACCTTAACATATACAAAACGTTCAAAAGAAACTCTAACGTTTGGAAAACATTCAAAATAACTCCTTATTGGAATAACTGATGGAGTTAAGCCTTTGTAAGTTAAATGTTGATGTGGATTTTTTAAAATTTTATTAAAGTAAGTCCCAGTCAACATTTTAACTAAAGATTTGCTTCACTACTCCTCTTTCCTTTTTCTGTTCTTTCTCCATCTATCTCTAGTATTTCTCGAACCAAAGTTGTTGCTCTGGTATTCATCAAGCACTAATCTGTTTAGACTTCTCAAGATTTTTCTTTTTAAGTTTTTATCACTTATTCTCTACATTTAACATGCTCCAACATTAACCCAGTCTCGTATGTGCATGGTATTTAGGGATGCTATTGTAAACTCAGATGTGTGATTCTTCAAGTGTTGTTACTATTTTGATGAGTGTTGGTTATTCTCTCATCCTGTGTTTGGTGAGTGTTCGATTGAGAAGAGTACTAGTAGCTGTGTGCTTGAGTGAGAAGAGCGATGAGTAGGAGTAATTTGGTCTCCATCAGCAATTCTGACCTCAATAATGCAGAGCTTGAAGAGCATCAGATATAAGAATCAAAGCAATGTTTGGGTTGTGGACAGAAGCTTGAAGGAAATCGATACCACAATAGCTTTATAATATTCTCAACAGATACATCTTTTATAGCAAAAGTAGAAGAATAAATTGTAATAAGGAAAAACACTTATATTTATGCTTTTTGTTTTCTTCTTTGGAGCTTTCTCTTCATCCATGTCTCTCTCTTTTACTTTTTATTATCTTTTATCTTTTTCTTTTTTTATGTTCTAACTTCGATTTTCATGCAGTTCACAGGATTGGGTGGGCCTACCAGTTGGAGTAAATTTTGATCAATAGACTAGGAATTGATAGAACACCTCGAAGAAAAATTTAAGGCCAAAGACATGAAGTCTCACCCTTTTATAGATGAATTCATCCCTAGATGAATTAATCGAAGGAGAAGATGGGATTTGTTATACCCATCCTAAGAAACTTTTAGGTTAGTTAATCTTCTTCCCAGGGTTCTATTTCATTTGATTTTCCTCCACGAAAGCTTAAGTCTTTTATTCTTTTTCTCTAAAAAAAATTAGGATGGAAGAACTAAACTTGATTATATATGTAGATTTTCTTATGTTCTCTTCTCCTGTTTACTATGACTTGTATATGGTGTGTAGCAATTTGTTCCACCTAATTCAACCTAACTTTGATTTCTTGTAGGAGTATGGGTAGGCACTTCTTTCATAGACCTTCCAAGGCTTACACAATGCGAACAAGAAAAAGAAAAGAAAAATTCAGAATGAGCGCGAATTGCAGGGTAGAGAAATTAGATGGCATAAAACAGGCAAGACAAGAATAGTAATGGTTAGTGGCATGTAAAAAAGGTGCAATAAGATACTTATCCTCTACACAAACTTCGTCAAGAATAGAAAATTCGAAAAGACTAATTGGGTCATGCACCAGTACCATTTGGGGCAACAAAAAGGAGAGAAAGAAGGAGAATTCCTGGTTTCAAAGATATTCTATCAAACACAGTCAAGGCAATGCAATTAGACTAAGAGGAATGCAACAACTGATGAAGGAAGTATTGAACCTAATAGTAGAAGAGATAATAGGGGTTGAAGTTGTTCTTCCAACAACTGATGAAGGAAGTATTGAACCTAATAGTAGAAGAGATAATAGGGGATGAAGTTCTTCTTCCAAAAAAATACATTCCACAGAGAGATGAAACGTCAGGAGCTACTATGACTATTGCGATAGTGCTATGGATATTCAGAATTTGAAATATAATCATTTCAGTTATCTATAATTTAGGAAAAGTTTTGAAAATCAAGTACGTTTCATTCATGAAACATTCAGATTTTCATGCATAAACTAATTAATTAGGTCTTATTCCTAAGTGCGAGAAAGATTAACATTCTATGTACTTAAGAATCTTGAGAGGAATAACTTTCCTTTATAGGTTTTGGCTTCTTTATGTTCAATATTCCTCATGTTTTTTTTAGTATCCAACATCAAAGATTAACAAGCATCATATTTATAGTATAAAAGCAAAAAGTGGTTTAGTAAAAAAAAAAAGCTCTAGGGTTACTTTTCTTATATATGTCCACTGCTTACAAGTTTAACATTAACTAAAGAATGTTATGGACCTCACTTGATTATCTTTTTCAACTAACCATGTTTTTAATTACCAACTAAAAGGGCAAGTGAAATAGAAACTAAAGCAAATAAACAAACGAATCCATCACTGAGGGGCTCTATTTCAAGTCAGGGTAGTTGAGGCTTTGACAGTAAGGGAAATCCCATCCTTAATGGGCATATATGATGAAATTCGAGAGTAGCAACTACAACAATAGTAGCAGAGGCCACATCATATGGCCTATGATCCTCATCACCAATCGTAACATCACCACCACTATGCACAACCACACCATTAGATTGCTCTTATAGCATTGCACATCAGTAGGCCTTCACATCCCATCTCTACTATCATTTCTCCAAACACAACACGAGAAAATAACCAACACGCACCAAAACAACAACAACACTTAAAGAATCACGCATCTGACAATACAATACCATTCTTAAATACCATACACATATAAGAGCAGGAAAACGACAATATACCTTAGAGACTGCGATGGGATTGAAGATTTTTAATTGTTAAAAGGGACTAGGTTAATGCTGGAGGATGTTAAATGTAGAGAATAAGTGATAAAAACTTTAAAATAAAATCTTAAGAAGCTTATAAAGATTGGTGCTTGATGAATACCAAAGCCACAACTATGGTTTGAGAAATACTAGAGATAGATGGAGAAAGAAAAGAAAATGGAAAGATGGGTAGTGAAGAAAACTTTTGGTTAAAGTGCTAAGTAGGCCCTATTTTAATAAAATTAAAAAAAATCCACACCAACATTTAACTAATAGAGGCTTAACTACTTCAGTTGTTTAGTCTAATCAGGGGTTGTTTTGAATGTTTTCCGAACGTTATGATACATTTTGAATGTTTTGAAAACATTAGGGATCATGTTGAACACTTCGAAACCATTAGGATCCAACTCAGATTTCAGCATAAACGTCGAGGGCTAAATTGATCTTTTGACCATAAATAAAAGTTTGTACATGAATTAGTTGACTTTGATTTAATGGAACGTCTAAAAATAATAATAATTGACTTGAATAGAAATCTCCATTTAAGAATGAAATTGAATTACACTACATATTGACATGATATTTTTTTACAAGACAAAAAAAATACTATACCAAGTTTTAGCAGAAAATAATAAAGATAAATATAGATAAATATGTTGAGTTATCAGACAAATACTAATAGTAATAATAAACTCGTAATTGGATAAGATATCATTTAAGCACCATATACACTAGTCACAATTATGCGACCCAAATAGACTCACATCAAGGTTGGTATAAATCAATCAAACATATGAGATTGGAGCAATTCACATACAAGCAAAGAAAGAATAGCATTATGGAGAATCCTCATCAAATGATAGTTGCATACCAAAGCTTGAATGGCAAATAAGAGAAATTATATCTTCTACTTTATACTCAACCTAGAAAATGTCTTAGATTATAAATTTTTTTTGGTTGCTGAATAAGAGTATGATGTTAATTAAATGCATATATAATCATCATATGGGTAAACTATTAATAGTGGGGAACTAAAACTTAAGATTAAAAATTAAATTGATTAGCATTGCATATTAACATGACATAACTTGATTTTTCAATTTAAGTATAACATTCAAGATTATGAAAAATGAAGACTAAACATTTATTAAAAAAGTCTCTCATAATACTCATCAAACATGTGATTTTCAAATGAGAAGCATATGAAGAAGAAAATGTACCAAAATAACTCATCAGAAGCACGTGCTAGAGATGAAGAAGTTTGCTAGCTTGTTGGAAGTGGGTAAGAAGAAAGACAAAAACAATAGTTGATGGTGATCGGATTGGTGCTTAAAATGAAATGGATGTCGTGATGGACCAAATGAACATGAGGGAGGCGAATAAAATGTCATTGGACACTATTAATGATGAAGATAGGTCAAAAATTAAAAGGTTAAGAGAGGGAAACTGATTTGGGAATTAGAGATTTAGACCCTACTTTTCAATTGATTATATTTTGAAAAAAAAATTCATCAATGCTAGTTAAGTGGGTTCAGATCACCTATTCTCATTACCCTATATCCGCCATATTCTATGAGCATCCATCTATATAAGAAATTAGATGGATTAATACTCATGGAATAGAGTGGACACAAGTGATAGAAACAGGTGATATATTCCCCAGTTAGGCTATATGCTAGCATTAATGAGATAGGTCATTAGATAATACGAAACCCCAATAAAATTAAAAGTCCCATAAGTTGGGGGTTAGATTCAACTAAATTTAAAAATACTATAATTATTTTTAACACTTCAAAATATTATAATTATTTTTAACATTTCCAAATTAATTTAAGATGTAACTTGAAATTTAGCGAAAATTATAAGATTTGAAAGAAACTTTTTACTATGTAAACAGAGATTACCTTTTGTTTGAATTGTCTATAAAGTGACACATTATGTGAACACATCTATATTGTAACTTAATTAATTCAACTAAGTTCTACTTTATACTTTATTATTATTATTTAATTATTCATGGCAATACTTAATTAAATTGACAGCTATTGTCTTGTGTACCTTAGGTATACTATTGATGCTCACACAAAAGATAACACGAGAATACATCAATTAGAAAATTACCGTATGTCTAGTATAAATATTCTTACCATTATACTCCAGTATTTCTTATGTAATTCAATATTTTAGTTGCAATGACTTTTTATGTCAGCATTTACGGGAGTTAACGCCGAGTCCCACAAATAATATAAGAGTGCAATAATGCCTTGATATCAAACCACAAGGTAACTGGCTCCACGTCATTTTTTGTTTTCTGTTCATTGCCTCCTCATTAAGAAAGTAAATCTGAAAGAAAAAAACAATGAAAGGGAAAATAATTTTAAAAAGAATTATACATATGTTTGACAGAATCTCATCATATGATTACATAAAGTGCAGCCACTTCGAAATGGAGGGAGCAAAAACACTCACATGACAACTTGCCAACAATTAATTAAACAAGCAATTTTCACAAATAAGCAATTATACCTGACTGGCAGAGCTTATATATAAACATCTCCTGTTATTATAATGGTCCCTATCATCTCTCACATACTTTTCTTTTTTGTATTTAATAATAAGAAGACCATGGTACAGATCCAAACTCCTTGCCCGATTGATCTGTCTCGAGCCGGTCTGCTCAAATGTCTTAAATACATGAAGTCAATTTGATTTGATCACTTTTTTGTGGAGAAAAAAAAAAGTTCTTGCTTAGCTTCTGTTCTTGCACTTCTCCACGGCTCTAGGAGCTACAGTTGTGAAAGAAAAAAGAGAAAGAATAAGCATAGTGAGATTTGATATTAGCAATCCTATACAGAACAATGCACAAGTTCAAATAACGGAGTAAAACTTGACTAGTGACATAAGATGCAACCAACCAAGTCCAATAGCCTCAGAACCTTTCATGATTCTCAAACGTCTGCACGAATCCACGAACATCCTATACAAATAAAGAACAACCACAGTCAATCAGTCAAAATGTCCAAAAAAGTTGATGCCTTCACATTGTAATTAGTAAGAAAAGCTTACTCCCATGGGACGTCTCCTACAAGCATCCAATCTCCGTCCTTGTCTTCATATGTAGGAACATACTCTGAACTGTTCAAAAGATCAATCAATTTACTCTCGTTCATGAAATCCTTCACTCCTTGGGATCCACAGTTGCCTACGGGAACAAAAGACAAGAAATTTATATGAAAACAAGTGGAGATTGGAGCTAAACATGTTCTAGGGGAACACTTATTAATTACCAATGGTGAAGGAGCTGAACATTTTGCCTAGGGCATCAGAGAGTTCTTTGTAGCTCTGGTACAGTTTCAAGTCAACCTTTCGTAGATATGGCGCACCATCCATGCTGACCTTAACAAAGGCAACGCCACCGCCGCTGGTGCCTGCAGCCTTATCAATTTCATCACCGTTAGTCTTCTGAACGGCCATTACATTCTTTCTGAATGATCGGATGGGTGGCCATCCCACAACTTGTGCCCTGAAGTCCATCCATTATGAAAACAAACATTTCTTTTATTTACCACTTGAACATGATCATTAAAATTTTTAAATAATACAGGCATGTGAATGAAAACTAGATCAATAGGGCACAACTCCAATGCTAACATAATTTTGAGGATTATCTCATCATCGACCTTTTCCACTAGAATTTATGTAAAATTATACAAGTTTGGTGGAGACGACAGCCATGTATAGGAGTTGTTGTTAGAGTAATATTTTAAAACGATAAAAGTTATATAATCATACGGACCAGAGTTGCAGGAGAGAAAGAAAAGTTAATGAGATCTGTATATAAATCCTATAAGGGAATCAAATTCTAAAGGTTATATTATGTTAATATTCGCATGTGCAAGGTTTGGTGGCTCAAGCAAAGGTTTGTTTCTTTTTCGTGATTGGTTGTCGAGAAAGGTAAAAGATTCCTTATGTTTTGTTCTTTTTTTCCCATGCTCCCGAACAAAGAAACGAAAACCATGACTGTTTCCAGCTAAAAAAAAGAAAGAAAGAATAAGAGTTGAATGTACAAAGATGAAAACATATCTGACTTATCCTCATTTTCTATAGTCCCAAACAAATTCTCATGTCATTTACACCTTAATTTGAGATGATCTGTGAACTGTGATGCATCAGTACGCTACAATAATAGCTTGAACGTATCACCCTCGCAAGAATAAATAAATAATTATTAACATAAGAACATAACCAAGAGTATTGTTCGTCTACACATTCATGAACATAACCAAGAGTATTGTTCGTCTACACATTCATGAAATTTGAGAAGAGAAAAAGTGTTAGTTACTTGGCTGGTGGCTTTGCGGGGTCGATAGGGCAAGAAGCAACATTCTTTCCCTTCAACTTCTGATCATCTCCCACCATCTGCTTCCCTACTCGTTCCTTGGTTGACAGGTTTAACTTCAAATCCACTCCGGAAGAAGTAGTAGTAGTAGCAGTCTCACAGAAGCCTCTCTTCCCATTATTCTTCATCGCGTGAAGATGATCACATAATTCATTCCCAGGTAAACCCAGACGTAGCTCTGTTTCTTCGAAATTAATGGTCCTATATTTGTCTGCCTCTGCGTCCACAACACCCGCCATTCAAAAGCTTTATCAGAAAAACCTTTCTTTGAACCCTTTTCTTCTCTCCACATGCAAGCTCTCTCTGTCGTGCAGTGCATAAAATGCAGTAGTAATAAAGCAAGAAACTAACTATAGACTTTGTAAGAAGGGGCAAAATCAGATGTGGTGTGTAATATTATAAGTTCTTGATGGATGGGAAACTCGGCGGAAGAGATGATGACACGTGGATTGGGGAGTTAGTTTGGCAGTGTAAGGCTTGTCGGGAGAGTGATGTCATGAATGACGTAACATTTTAAAATAATTGTGGCAATGCGATTGGACAGCGCAACTTAGCCTTGCCTGCTATTCCCCTCTTGGTTTCCTGGGCTCCACCAAATAGGTAAGGACAGCTGGATGTTTCCTTAAGAAAATCATCTTCTCATTCAAAGAAATTTAAAGCTTGTGTTTATTTGCTAGGTCTCTAGTTCTTAACATGTTTATAGTTTCTTGTCTTCTGGTTTTTTTTTATGTACATTTTTCTAACCACTGGTTCAAATTTGAACTAAATAAGATTTAGACAAAATGTAATCTAAAGGATTTACATTCTGAATTCAAGTTTTTTTAATTAGCTCATAAATATTCTAAATCACATAATAATAAAGCCTTGTCATCCCAAAGGATATCTTTTCAATCTTATTATAGATATGCACTCTCCACTTTGTGTGGTGAGTATTCGAAGCACCTACTTGGTGGCGTTGATGAGTATCCCCACTAAAAGTATCATGTATTTGGCTAAAGATGAAGCCACCCTACAACTGGTAAGAATCATCGGTACTACAACTATTCACTGTCGTTGCCCACTCTGGCCTACCTATAATATGCTCCCCTTATTTCCAAAGTCTAGAATGATAAGAACGATCATACCCTTATCTAAACTACATTACTATTGCACTACTTTAAATTTAGCTTCTAATAAAATAAGTTTATTACTCAAATTATTTAAAATATTACTGAAACTACAGGGTATGAGTAGTGCTACATTGAATTTCTATATGGCAAAAGAGGATTCCTACTTTAAACCTCTCTTTAAAAAGGCATTTGTCTACACATCTAAGTTCGTAGTAGAGATAGATCAAGAAGTTTGATCTCGTATGAATGTACAATAGCCTCTCTATCTCCATATTTATAATTTAAAAGCACGGAGGATTTAAAAGCAGACATGTGGACAAGTGGAGCCCAATGTAAACGCGTATGTAAACTATGAGAGTCAGAAAAAAAAAACCATGTGATAGAGATTGATTGGTAGGGACAGAGAGTACATTTAGCAAAAAATTTTATTTCCATGTGCTCCCTCCCTCTCCCTGTTCGAGGCATACTTTATGCATGTTTATGTATCATTAATTCAAAACATGGTCTGGAAAGTGTTATTTGATCCCCGGGGGGGCGGGGCTGCATGTAATATGGTAGACATAGAAGAGGTAACATTAAACTTCTGACTACATGTTAAGGCGTCAGAAAAATAAAAGAAAAAAGAAAAAGAATCATTCGCAAAACTCTCTTTCCCTTCTTTTCATGTCTTGCCGTACAAATCTAACGAATATTAAGAAATTCAACACTCAGAGGCTTGATTAACTAGACATTAAGCATCTATTATGCCCTTTCTTTTTCTTCTTTTTTCTCTCATTGTTTCTTGATCCACAACAAGTGCAATGATTTGCTACATTTGTTTTCATGCAGTACACCCATGAATTCGGCCATAATGTCTATGAAGCCTTTTGCGCAAAAGCACCCACTACATCGACCAACGGAAATAAAATCTGATAGAAAATTATAAACAATATTAGTTTTTATATGTGATTTTAATAAACACTACACTTCAACACAAAGTCAACACTTTGCAGTACCCAATCAACTCACGCCTGGCCACAATCACCCCTCTAAATATCCAAGCGCCACCCAATATGTATTTGTATTATTTAACATGTTTCAATCATATTTTTGCTTCAAAATGACATCATTTTGATTTAATTTATCAATAAAACAATGTTATTTTGATGCGACAATAAAGTTAGAATAGGTTAAGTGGTATAGAAGATCTAAACCTTATCTCACCTATCCCTTTCGTCCTCTAAAACAAGAAATGAGCCTATGTGAATATATTTATGTTTATATACGAGGAGAACTCACAATTAGAGAGGGGTAGATAGCATCTTTTACCTTTATGACATAAGAATCGAGAGTAACTTCGCCGGAGAATACTTCGATGCTATTCTCGGGAACTATAACTAATATATTAACGATGACACAATTTTTGTTTGTTTTAAAAGAAATTACTTTTGCAAAAGTAAAGGAAAGAAATAAGATTTTGTAGATTTAAAAAAAAAGGACTAATACTATTTATTCATTGTATTGTCAATAAAAATTGGAATGCCAATTTATAGACTAACGAATAACTAAATATTTGTGTTAACTGAAAATACTAAAAAATCTCCAATTAGGTAGGCAACTAATCAACTAATTTTGAAAGTTTGTTGCAGTGTTTTTCTGCAACAGATTTTGAATCATACCTCCAACACCTTCCATTAAGTCAAAATAACATACTTTAAGCAAAGATCTAAGAAAAGCACATTTAACTTGACAACACTTTAGTGAATATATATGCAGATTGGACATCAGTGTGATAGAACTTCATAACTATTTCTCCTTTGGCCACCAATTTTCGAATAAAATGAAATCTCAGCTCAATATGCTTTGTATTGCTATAATAGACCAGATTTCTTGCTATTTCAATTGTTGATTTATCGTCACCATAAAGTTTAGTTCCCTTCTATTGCTTTTGTTGCAAATTGCACAACATTCCTTTAAGCCAAATGTGCTTACATGATATTATAGAGGCAACAATATACTCTGCCTCTGTTGTTGATAAAGTTACTATTGTTTATTTCTTAGAACACCAGGTGACTACACCTGAACCAAGTCTAAACACATTCCTGAAAGTACTTCTTCTATCATCTGATGAGGTAGCCTAATCATTATTGGTAAAGCTAACTAATCAAAAATTTGTTACATGAGTGTACCAGATTTCATAATTCAAAGTCTCTGCAATGTACCTTAAAATCCTTTTTTCTGCTCCATAATGTTACTTTGATGTACTGCTCATAAATCTTGACATTGCACCAACTGAAAATGAAATGTCTAGCCTTATGTGAATTAAATATATCAATCCACCAACTAAACTTCTAAAATGACTTTAATTTCTAGCTTCAACACCATCTTTTTGCTTTAATTTTTTATTCTTGTTCATTGGAGTAGCTACCATCTTTTAATTTGACATGTTGAATTTCTTTAATAAATCTACTAAATACTTCTTTTGCGAAACAAACACCCCTTCTTCATCTTTCAAAATCTCCAATCCAAAGAAATAATGCAACAATCCCAGGTCAATCACTTTGAAGGTGCCCATTATGTTGGATTTAAATTCCTCTGCGAATGATGAATTTGAACCCATATAAATTATATCATCAACATATAATCATACTATTAAGAAAGCAACTTTACCTTGCTTCTTTAGATAAAGAGTGGACTCATTTTCACTTTTTACAAAGCCTTTTTGCTGGAAATATGTATCAACATTGTTGTACTATGCTCTCGGGTCTTGCTTTAAGTCATAAGGAGCCTTATTCAACATGTACAACTTTTCTTCTTTCCCATAAATCACAAAGGGTTTTGGTTGTGTAACATATACTTCTTCTTCAAGCTCTCCATTCAAAAATGCAGACTTCACATCAAGTTGGAACACCTTCCATTTGAGTTATGTTGCCAACACGAAAAAAAATTCTTAAGGTTTCAAATAGAGTTATAGGAGAAAATGTCTCCTTATAATCAATCCCTTGTTGTTAAGAGTACTCTTTTACAACCAGCTGAGCCTTGTATTTCTAGATACCACCATCTTTATGAAAATTTGGATGAGTTACAATGGGTTTACTTTTAGTCCATGCTTCATATGGAGTGATATTTTGAACAACTTTTGTAAGAGAGAGATTCAACAAATATACTACTAATGATATAGCTTTCGGCCAACAAGTACACAATAAGAGAGAGATTCAACAAATCCATCTCTATCACCGTTCTATTTTGTGATCCAAAACTTTGTTCTGCTCTGGAATGGATGGTGCAATTAGCTCCCTTCAAATTCCATTTTCTTCAAAAAAATTATTTGACCCCTTTGATAAAAATTCACCGCCTCTATCCATGTGAAACACTTTTATGCATTTTCCACTTTTCTTTTCCACTAAGGCTTTGATTTTTTTAAATTTTTAAAGGTTTATGATTTGAATTTTAGAAAATATACCCAACTCATTATGCTGAAGTCATTGATAAATAGAAGAAAGTAATAATTTCCTCTAAGTGACTTTGTATTTATAGGGTCATTGAGGTTTGCATAAACTAATTTAAGACATGTGGAGGATCTTCATGCTTTTCTAGTAAGGAATGGCTTCCTGGTTTTCTTACCATAAATGTGACCTTGGCCAGTTTTGATGGCTACTTTTCCTTTCCCTTCCACTTGCATTTTTTGATTATCTCTTAATTTGAACATCCTCTTTTAATTTGAGTCTTATCAAATTATTTAAGCTCTTTGAATATCACAGCACCCACTATCAATAAACCGGACTTCACCTTGCGTGTCTATTTTGTCAAAATATACCATGATCAACTTACTCTCTTTATCTGCTTCTTTTATAAAACTTGCTTGTTTATCTTTAATCCAACAATCAGCTTTCACATGTCTATATTTTTTACAATGGTGACTTTAGATGATGCCCTTATTATTGTTGCTGTATCTATACTCGAATCCTTTGTTATCTCCTCTACCTTTACTGTAACTTCTTCCTTGAAATCCTCCTCTACCTCTTCCATGTCCTATAACTTTTTCCTGCTCCTTTGAACTCTCTCCTTTTACTTGGAATGCCTTTTTCTCATTCTTTTCTTTTCTTTTATTGATTCTTACTTCATAGGACTATAGTGAACCCATCTACTCATCCATGAAATAAGTTAATAAGTTCTTGGACTCCTTAATAGCTGCAACCACATGGTCAAATTTTGGAGTTAACCTCTTAATTATTTTACTCATAGTAGCCTTTTCTAGGACATTATTGTCGTAGAACCTCATTTGGTTGACAATGGTTGCTACTCGTTACATGAATTCTTACACTGATTCATTGTTCTTCATATACAACATTTCAAATTCTCGATGAAGTGTTTGTAACTTTACTATGATCATTGTGGATGAGCTAAGAAATGCAAGCTGTAGAGTTATCTATACCTCTTTTGTTATTAAGGCTACTGTAATTTTTTGAAAAAATGGAGTTATCTACTTCTTGTTGTATGAAGAATAGAGCCTTTGAATCTTTTTTCTTTTTTTCCCTCAGCCCAATCTCCTCATCCTACTCATTATGTCTATATTCACTAAGTCCCATAGCTCTTGTGACTTGAACAATGTTCTCATTTTGATAATCCCGAATTCATAGTTGATTACACTGCTATTGTTTGCAATGAAGAAATGCCCAAAGCTACTCTGAACCAAATATTTGTTTTAAAAGAAATTATTGCTGCAAAAGTAAAGGAAAGAAATAAGAATTCTTCATATATTTAAGAAACAGAGGAAAAGTGATATTTATTTAATGCACTATCAATACAAATTGGAATGTCAATTTATAGGCTAACAAATAACTAACTACAGAAAATTAAGTTACTGATAGATATTCATATTGACTATAAACACTCAAACATCTCCAATTAACTAGCTAACTAATCAACTAATTTTGAGAGTTTGCTGCAGTGCTTTTCTGCAAAAAATTTTGAATCATTTCCAACATTTTTCACCTTATAAAGTATGTCAGTTAAAGGAAATCCATTATTTAAAAAACTTCATTGATGTGATGTTTAATACTAAATGAGTATATGAGATGTTTATCACTAAAAGAAATAATGATTTGATTAATTAGTAATGCTACTGCGGTTATCCAAACAAAATGAGAATTTGAACTTTGTTCTATTGGTTTATTTCTCTACTTTTCTCTATTCCTTCTTAATACATGATTCACATTCCATATGGACAAGGTTTATGTTCATTATATTTTAGGAAATATCTTTCCACATTTATGACGTTTAAAATTTTTCGTTGTCCATATCATTCATTACCAAATTTTATGTTCTTTTAGTCATTTTTAAAAATGTTTTCAACACTTTAATGTTTTGAAAGTTAAAAATGAATTATATTTTTAAAAAGACACTTTCAAAAAATGAACAAGAATTACATAAGTTGGTTTTTAGTATAAGGTCAATAACCTAAATCAACCCATTAATTGGAATTAAAACATGATGAGAGTCTAGAGTTAAATTTAGAGACAAAATTAGAAGGACCTCTAAAAGGCATTAAAAGATTTTACTACGAGATATTTCGAAACGAAAATAGATATAAAAATAAAGAATAACCAAAAAACAAACAAGAATATATGATGATTTTTAATGAATTTTGATTAATTAAGTGTTCTTATGTTTTTAAAAGGTATGAGTGATTTATTTATTATTAAATAATTATGATGATGGTTATATCAAACCAGGTTTGCAATAATATATTAACATGCAAAATTAAAGTAGTAAAATTTTATTTAAATAACTCTTTGAAATCATTTTAGAGTTTGAAATTCATAAAGAATATGTTATTAGATAAGGTTGATTGTCGCAGACACAACTTGCCCAAGTAATAGATCTCACTGTCTCTTTTTAGAACTTGACATTGGTTTGTGTCCCCATGTCCCAGACTATGGATCCTTTTATTTCTTTGAACACTTGGACACAACCTAAGACATGATTGTGTCCTAGTTTATAAATTTTTCTACCTTCTCCATGCATAAGACCACGTCTTAGAGTGTTTCTTATATGAAAACACCTTTTCCATACCAATACACCCATGTATTTAGCTCTTGCCTTCACACTTAATTTTCATAAAGGAATACACACTAGACCATCCTTGTGTCCTAAGTCCGAAGTCTTATTAACCTATAAGACTTTTAAGAAACATCTATTTTCTTCCTAAAACTATATGATTATATGTTCGTTTATATAAGTCATATACAATAATCTTTACGTTAGTGAATATACTTTATATAGGTTAGATTAAATATTTCTTACACTTTTGAGGTATTAATCAAGTCTAAGAAATTCTTTAACTTTTCCATGGTAACTAAATATGTCTTACACTTTTGAGGTATTAATCAAGTCTAAGAAATTCTTAAACTTTTCTATGGTAACTAACTTTATCAACATGCTAGTTCCATTCTCCAAACTGTGAAACATTTCTAACAAGATATGTCTAGATGTAATCAACTAATTCATCATATAAAACATCAATATATATGCTTATTATTTATATGACACACTAAATTCTTTGTCAAATAAATGACACTTTGACTATCATAGTGTATCTGAACTCCACCTTGATTATGTTTACTTCTTTCACTAGCTCTGTAAGTCATAATACTTCTTTAGTATTTCTTCCCCTTAAACATTGTCATATTCTTCACTTCAGATGTAGGCAATGCAACTAAAGACATTAACGTTGATTTCCATCATGTAGGCCCTCCTGTAAGAGTAAATACATAATATTTAATAAATCTCAAGTTATCTAAATCTCATAGATAGTTTGAATCTACATATCCCATAACTAAAAAATTACTTTGTTGATTGATAAATACAATCACTTAGTTTAACTTATCTTTTATTTACTAGATCCACTTAACTATTTCTTAAGCTATCTTCCATGTTTTGACATGTACTTACTAACCCTACTAATATAATGAGCCAAATATGACATGTATATATATTAAATATATTAAATATCTAAAGACACTAGCATATGGTACTTTAGACATACCATCAATCTCTTTATCTATTTTTAGACACTGTTCTAGGAAAACTATGAAGTGATTTACTAATAGAGTACCAATGTGTTTATTCTTATTCATTCTAAATATGTCCAATACCTTCTCAGTGTAACTAAATTGAGATTACCATAGTTATCTACAGCTTATATCCCTCTGAATCTCCATTCTTAGTATTTTCTTAGTAGCACCAAAATCCTTCATCTCAATTCCCTTTCCCAGTAAAGTATTTAATTTGTTCATATCATGTATACTCTTTATAGTTATCAATATATAATTTGCACATGGTAGCAAAAAAACAAGCAGTCTATCATCAAGGCTCTTAACTTATACAGAATAGCGATACTCATATCAAATGTAGTCAATTTAGGTTATGTAAGAGTTAAACCATTTATATCGTTATCATGGAGACTACTTCAATATTTAAAGTGACTTCTTCAATTTACATGTTAGATGCTCCTTTTTAGCTTGACTAAATCCCTTACATGTAAATTTTATCCTTTAATTCACTGTAAAGAAAAGATGGCTTCAGTCTATACGCTACAAATACATATTCAAACTAGCTATTAATACCATCAAGTATGATTAAACAATAATGAAATTTTTTTATCATAATCATTCTCCTTCCATTGTACACATCATTTTTTCTATAGTGGAGTCTTGAGCTTTCCTTTCTTTATATTCATACTAAATGAACATCCAAACTAGCTACTAACGTCATTAAAATCCTAATAGAAGTATAACAAATTACCAAACCAAAGATTTCATCATAATCAATCCCTTTGTGTTATGCTTACCCTTTCAATACTAGTTAAGTCTTTATCTTTTTGCTTCCATTTTTTGCTTTTATTTGTTTCCTCTTGTATCTAATTGCACCCTATAGGTCTCTTTCCTTGAGAAGCTACACTAACTCTTATGTTGATTCTTATTTAAAGATTCCACCTCATCCAATATAGCTCCTATCCATCCATTATTCTCTTAATTGTCCACAACCTCTTAAAAGTTTGTTGGATTTCCATGCTTATAATGAGTGTAAATCAAGTCTTCCTAATGATATTTATTTGGTTGCTTAATGATACTTCTCTCTCTATTTGTTGCTATATTATACTGATACGTTGATTTATATTTTAAACTAGAATTTCTAGCCTTTTTCAAGTCTACTTTAAGCTGACATAGTTTTATTTTTAGCTCATTTGTATTGCCCTTACTAATCATGAAAGGCCCTATCTATATGTTTGTTTTAATACATGTTGCTCATCAAATGCTACATCCCTACTAATCACCATCTTTTTGATGTTGGGTCCCAAAACTTATGTTCCTTCACACTTTAAGGTCACTAATAAAGATACAATTCTTTAACTGATCAAGTTTAGACCTCTTATCACTAGAAATATGCACAAATGTAGGACAACCAAAGGTTTTTAATCTAAAAAATTCTACCATACTTCTTGTTTATACTTCCTGTGACACTCTTCCATCTCGTGATATCCATAGTGATTTGTTAATGAGGTAACATACTATAAACGCTTCCTAGTCCTTTATGTTATGATTAAGTTCATCCTCCAAAAAAATGTATCTCTATTATATTGCCTTATGAAGTATGTAGTATCTTTGAATCCCATATTCCTCACAAAATTTAAGAAATTATGTCTGTGTACTTATTAAAACCACTATCAAATTTTAAGTACTTATTTTTTTTTCCTATCTGGCTCTCAAACTTAGTCTTCAACTCTTTTAACTTTACAAAGACCTTAAATTTTTTCTTGATGAAATATACCCCAACTTTTTAAAAAATTTTAAATAAATTTAACGAAGTATTAGGATTTATCTGTTAATAACTCTCTGTTAGGTCCCCATATGTTAGTTTGAACTAATATAAATTTTGTTCAATTTTGTGCTTAATTATCCTGATCACCTTAGTATGTTTACCAAACACCTAAAACTTACAAATCTAACTTATGGTGATTGACAACCATTGATAGGGTTTTCCTATGAATTTGTATCATCCTTTTTTCACTGAGATAACCTAGTCATATATGTCATAACATAGTGCTATCAAAATTAGATTACACTATATTAACTTTTATGCCTATAATTTTACTCCTTATAAGTTTGTATATTTTTTATTTTCATAGTCCATGCACCCTTTACTATATTAATATTTTCTTTATTGGATTTATATCCAAAATTATTTTCATGTATGGTGCTAAAAGAGAATATGTTTTTCCTTAAATCTAGTACATGTTGAGCATTATATAGTGTCATAACAATAACATTAAATATATTGATTCTAAGCGACCTTGTTTCGAAAATTTTACAAGCTTTATCATCTTCTAAATGAAGAGTCCAGTGTTTCCTGATGTGTATGATACAAACAAATCTTTGTTTGGTATTATATGACGTAAGCATCATGTATCTAGTATCCATGAGTCTTAAAATTAACTAGTTGAAATATATAGTATATCTTTTTCACTATAATTTGAGTCCCTGTTCTATAATATATTAGTCTACCTTGACAAATTATTAGACTTCTTTTCATCATTCTACGTCTTATTATTTAGACAATTTCTCCTAATATGCCTAATTTGCTTATATTTATAGCATTGGATTGTCTTTCACTCTTGAATTTTGATTTGAAACTCTTTTTAGATGGGTCATCTTTGCTCTATTTCCACCTACGATCTTAGTTTTGCCTTATAAATAGCCCTCCACCTTAATAACTTTCATCTATATTGAGCATTTATTAATTGTAAGCCAATAACATTATAGTGATGTTCTCTATCGGTATGGAAATGGGAAGGGCTACCTAGCTCGTGGCCCGGCCCCCAACATGAACGGCCACGAGCTATTGTAAAAGAAATAAAAAATAATGTTTCATTTTTCCAAGATGACGTCATTTTTTACCTTCTTATTGGGCCACAGGCCAAGCAATCTTGGCCAGTGGCTTGGCTCTTGACCTAGTTAACCGTTGGGCTAGGTTAGGTCAGGTTAGGTGGGTCAGGCTACATTTGCCATCCTTAGCCCTTTAAAATAACCATCCTATTACCTCATGTGAGTGTAGTCACCAAATGTTTATATGATATCGGTAAGGAGTAAAGACATACTATATAATAGATCTAATGTTATCCAAATCTCCTATGTAGTTTGCATCTACATTTTCCATAACCAATAAATTACCTTATTGATTACTATACACAATCCATTAGTTTAACATCTCCGTCAAGTACCTAATCCACTTAGCTACTTCTTAATGTTATCTTCCAGGTATTGACATGTACTTACTAAACCCACCAATAGAATGAACCAAATATGACATGTATAAAATATTACATACATTAAATATCTAACAAAACTAGTAGTTTAGACACATCATAAACCTTTTCACATATTTTTCGACACTATGCTAAGGATATTATAAAGTGATTTACCAATAGAATGCTCATGAGTTTTTCCATATTTATTCTCAATCTTTGCAATACCTTCTTATTGTAGCTAAATTAAGATTATCATAGTTTTCTAGAGCTCATATCCCTGTGAATCTCTATGGTTAGTATTTTCTTAACAATAGCAAAATCCTTCATCCTAAATTCCTTTCCCAAAAAGGTCGTTAGTTCGTTTATATCACTTATACTCTTTATGCAATCAATATATCATCCATATATGGTAATAGAAAAATAAACATTCCATTACCAAGGCTCTTAATTTATACACATTACTCATACATGAACCCAATTTAGGTCATCTAGGAGTCAAACCATTTATATCGTTATCGTGGAGACTACTTTAATTGATTGAGTGACTTCTTCAAATTACCATATTAGATACTCCTTCCTAACTTGACTAAACCCCTTAAATTGCTCTATGTAAAATTTCACCATAAATAAAAGATGGCTTCTTGTCTATTTGCTCTAAATGCATATCAAAACTAGCTACTAATGATATTAAAAAACTTATGAAAGTATGATCAACTACTAAAGAAAAGATTTTATCATAATCGATCTCCTTGTGTTGTGTATATACTTTTAATAGAGTTGAGCCTTAAACTTTTCTTTCTTTATATCCATCTACTCTAAAGGCATATCAAAACTAGCTACTAAATCATCAAAATACTAATGGAATAATAACCAATCACCATAAAGAAGATTTCTTCATAATTAATCCTTTTTTGTTGTGCGTAACCTTTTAAGACTAATTAAGTATTTAGTTTTTCCCTCCCATTTCTTTATGAATGCTAGTTTCCTCTTATATCTACTTGCACCCTATAAGTCACTTTCTTTTAAAAAACTACATTGACTCATATTGTTTAAAGATTCCACCTCCTCCACTGTGGCCTCTATCTATCTATCATTCTCTTGATTGTACATAACCTCTTGAAAGTTAGTTGGATTTCTATTGCTTATAATGAGTTTAAAGGATATAAGTCTTTCAAATCATATATATTTGGTAGCTTAGTGGTACATCTTAATTTGTGGCTATAATAAATTAATACTTTTCTTTTTAAATTGATTTATTTTTTTAAACTAGAATTTTTAGCCTCTTTTAAATTTACTATAGGCTAACCCAATTCTAATTTTACCTTCTTCATATTGCCTTTGTTGGTTATGACATATCCTCTCTATATATTTGTTTTAATATATGTTGCTCGATAAACACTATATCCCTATATTAATAACATCTTCTTGATGTTGGGTCCTAAAACTTGTGTTCTTTCACACCTTTAGGGTATTTAATGAAGATACACTTCCTTGACTGATCAAATTTAGACCTTTATTACAACAAATATGGATATATGTAAGACAATAAAGTTTTCTAATATAGAAAAATCCATCATAATTCCTATCTACATTTCCTTCGCCATTCTTCCATCTTGTGATGTCTGGTGATTTATTTGTTAGGAAACATACGATAGACACATCCTAACCTTTATGTTATAACTCTGTTTATCCTATTTGAAATGTCTCTCTATTATACTATTTTCGAAACTATGTAGTGTCTCTAAATCCAATGATCCTCACAGAATTTATGCAGTTATATCTATGTATTCAATACCACTGTCTAATTTTAAGTATTGGATCTTTTTGCCTATATGATTCTTTGATTTAGTCTTCCAGTCTTTGAACTTTACAAAGACCTTTAACTTTTTCATCATAAATTATACCTAAAATTTTCTTAAAAATCATCGATAAATGTTATAAAGCATTAAGATCTATCCACCGATAACTATCTAGTAGGTTCCTCTATGTTAATTTGCACATAGTATAAAATTTATTCGATTTTGTGCTTTCTTTTCTTAAATGTCACCTTAAAATGTTTATTAAGCACCTAAAACTTATAAAAATATAATTTATAGTGTTTGACACCCTTTAACATGCTATTCTTATAAAATTCTACCATCTTTTGTTTACTAAGATAACCTATGTATCATAATGTAGTAATATCATCATTTTACCTTACTATAGTAGCTTCTACACCTACAATTATCCTCCTTATCATTTTGTAGACTTTTTTGTTTACCAATATTAATCTTTTAATCATAGATAATGCACCGTTACCACATTAGCGTTAACTCTTTTGGTTTTATAGCAAAAAAAATTGCATATAAGTTGTCAATAAAATTAAGTTTTCCTTAAATTTGATACATATTGAGCATCATATAATGCCCTGACAACACCATCAATTATCTTAATCCCATTCTATCTTGTTCCATCAATTTTTCAAGCTTCACCATCTTTTAAACGAAAAGTCTAAAGTTTCCTGATGTGTATGATATAAACAAAACTTTGTTTAGTATTATATGATGCGAGTATCATTTATCTAGTATCTATGAGTTCTTAAGTTGAATGGTTTAAATGTAGACTATATCTTCTTCACTACAATATGAATCCTTGCTCTACACTATATTAATATAAATTGACAAATGAACAAACTTCCTTTAAGCATTCTACCTCTTCTTATTTAGGTAGTCCCTTTAAATATCTCCAATTTGCTCGTACTTATAGCATTGGATTACCTGTTACCTTGAAGTTCAATATAAAACTCCTTATAGATGAATCGTTTTTGTTTTATTTCCTCCCATGGTCTTGGTTTCACCTTATAAATAGGCATTCACCTTTAAAACCTTCATTAGTGCTGAACCTCTATTAGTTGTAAGCCAATAACATAATAATGATGTCCTCTTCGTTAAATATCATATTACTTAATGTTAATGCAGTCACTAGATGTACATATGATACAAGGAGTAAAGTAGAATCATTGCTTTATCCTTATCCATAATAATCTCCTCGATTTTGGACAAATCATTGATTGTTTGGTTAAAAGCATTGATATTTTGTTCTAGATTTGTCCCATCTTACGTCTTTAGCCTACATGGTCTCTACTTTAGATACAATTTAATTGTGAAAGACTTTTATAAGTAACAAGTCTCTAATTTCTTCTAAATCTCCATAAGAGTTGCAATTTCCATAATGTGGTATATGACTTCTTTTGTTAGACAAATTCACATGGTTTCAACTACTCGTGCCTCTATTGTCATAGTGCAAAATTTTTAGTTCTATTGAAATTTATCACTTTAAATTTTATAACTAGATTCAATATTGCCTCATTGATACTCTAATACCACGTGTTGAGAAAATAGATAGTAATAAAAGAGAATAATGAAAGAAAGCAAATAGGAAAATACAAATATGTTAAGCAAAATTTGGCCATGTAGGCATGCTTATGTCCTTAAGAGCCAAGCATAACTAATTTACTATTGAACAATTATAATGATGATAACATTAAACTTGGTTTACAATAATTTATTTATATGTAAACTCCATCTGATAAAAATATATTCAAATAGTCCCTTTACCAAACTTAACCTAATTTAATCATGACTATAATAAGTTCCATAATCCTTTTAAAGTTTGAAAATACATTAAAAATATGTTTTCAGATAAGATTGAGTGTCATAGATACAACCTAAAACATAATCATGTCCTAAATCATAGGTCTTAGATATGGATATACACGAGGTTCTATCATGCTCATTTTCCACAAAAGTACCTCCGTCGTGCTAATATTATTTTGTCTTCTACCTGTACCTATAGCTATTATAAATGAGAGATTGAATAAGGTAATATCTCAATATTTTAATTTTTGAGCACTTTAGATGATATATAAAACCACTACATTTGACAATTGCCTTAAAGATAAGAAAAGAAAGGACTTTAATACAAAAATAGAGAAGTATAGAGAGTTTAGATAATTGAATAACTATCCTATAAAAATTCCAAATTAGAAGAAGATTCCATATTATATAAGAACATTAATTATTTGAATTTATTTCATACCTAGATTTATATCAATTTGAGTCATTTTTACACTATTTATTTATAATGTAAAATTCACATTAAAACTGATCAATTTGAAAACTTGCCGCTAACACCAAAATCTATATGTGCCATTCCAAATCACTTTCAAAAATCATATCAAAAGTTAAAGACATGGCAGTTAGTGTTGGATATTTTTTATTTTTCCCATAAAGTTGGACAACATTTAATTACATTTTTTGATTTTTGAATAACTTATCAGTAAAGTTACATAATTTGATCCGGATAAAGATAACAGAGTGGCTCAATAAATGATATAAATCAATGGGTCGAAGTCTGGGTAGAGAGTAGATCCCGATTAGTGTGAACCGGACCCATACTGAGCTTGTGATGGAGAAGCCCAATATGGAAGCTATATATAAAAGTTAAGGTCTCCTACAGTTGCTCATATCATTCGTAAGCATAAGGATTCTCTGACTCATTAAGAGAACTTACATTTTGAGAAAACTATAAAAAGACATTGACTGTGTTTCAATGAGCAGTTTGCGCGAAGACGACGATGGATTCACTCTCCTTTCAGCTTCAAAAAGCTCATTTAAAGTTATTAAACTAAAATCAGGTATTTTTCCACATTTTTTCATTTATTGTCCTTTTACGTTTGATTTGTGATACGTAACTAAGGTCTCGTTATGTGTTATATATGATATCAGAGTGGTGGCATGATCAGGTAGTTAAAAATGAAGATATTTTGATTTTTTCTCCATAAGGTTTTCAGAGAATAAAGTTTTGTTTCTCAGTGTCCTTGCTTTTTATTGCATGAAAGTAGTATACATGTGATTAGCCTTGAGAAACGAGGAGAAAACAAGCCTGGAAGCACAAAGAATCGATCTAAAACTCACCGAAATTTTCCATTTTATGGAAGGGGCGATGGAGATCGTCAGGCACACATGCCACATGCACCTAACGAGTGAATAATACCACTTGTAGGGTGGTACGTCACATGCTAGACATGTAGTCAACATATGGGTGGACACGAACGTGCCACATGTTGGTGCATGTAACCCACACGCTAGTCAATAAGCACAGGTAGGCGCAAGTCTAATCTGTACAATGCATACACTGTATACGTTGAAGGCGTGTCGTTCTGCGGCACATGCTCGTCATCGCAGACTTCAGTGCTACAGTAAATTAAAAATAAAAAAATTTAGATTTCCTATAAGGGTGTCCTGGGGTGTTTCGGGTCATTTTCCAGGTTCAGGAAATTTATAAAGTGAAAATTTCCATTTTCTTGGATTTATTACATTAGTATAAATTAAAGTTTAACTCCAGAAAATGAATTAAGGCATTATGAAGCCAATTTCGAATAAATTTTCATTCTTTGGACATCACATGAGGGAGATACTTTAAGTTTTCGTTTCTCAGGTCTCGTGTTCAATGTTCGAGATCGCATAATTGTCATTTAGAAAAGGTTTTTAAGACATTTTGAAGCCATTTTTGAGTTAATTTTCGGACAATGAACTTGCCATAAGGGAGATATATGAGATTCTCATATCTTGGGTGGTCGGTTCAATGTCTAGTGACACATGATAGTCACTCTAATGAGATTTTTCCTTTACAAAAATATCAAATGAAGTTTTCAGAGAATGTCTTCAGCACGAGTGTGTGACAATGATACTGTGCATTTAGCATTTATTGGTGTTGCATTTTCACATGCTATATGCTCATAAAGAATGTGAGGATAACATAAAGATGTATCCCTTATATTTGTAGACTTTTTGGGTACTGATGAGGATGAAGTCACCAAAGTGACCTTTTGAGTTAGTATTTTGAATTATTATGCTTGCATGTTGGTGGATGCCTCTAACCTTATGTTTGGTTATTCTGCTCACAGGTGTTAGCCTTATATGAGGTTTTAAGATGTGCATAAAGGAATTGGATAGAGGAAAGTTATTGCTTGAATGTTCTATTCGTCCACAAATGGTAGTGTCATAAGAGTTAATGGATTGCACTTTGATCGCTTTTATGTAAAGGTCTAATTGCATATATAATGTATTCAGTGTACAGGTGTGTCATAATATGCGTGACCAAATTTTCAGAATAGATACTATTTAATGGCTTTAAGTATCATTGTTGTCATACATTTGTGCTGATTTAAACATTGTTATTATGCAGTCATGTTTTTGGTCAATAATATCAGTATCACCATTGAATCCCTGATCGGTTTGAATACTTAAAAGTGGACAGAGTATGTATTGAATGCTATGTAGATAGTTAAAATTGATATGGCCCGATGGTCAGATAGGCCATCTCTACCCATATCTATAAGCTCGAGCACTCATAAAGTAGTTTATGCAGCCTGAGATCGGTCTAAGAGATTTTATCTTATGACCATTAACAAATCTATACCTGACCATCTATTGAGTGGACTTTCAGACTTAGACATAGCAAAGGAGTTTCTTGGTAATGTCTCCCAGAGGTACATGATCTCACATAATGTTGAGACAAGTGCCTTGATGCAAGAATTATTCCCCATGAGGTATACGGGAGAAGGGAGAGTAATGGAGTACATATCAAGAATGATCCATCTTCATAGTAGATTGAAGATGCCAAACATTCCTCTTCATGATGTCTTTATAATTCACCAGACTCTGAACACACTGTCTCTAGAGTTTAGTAATCTAGTGATGACATATTGCTCGCTGGATGAGGAATGGGACTTTAATACTTTGATTTCTCATTGCATTGTTGAGGAGGAGGAACTCGAGCTTGTTACTCCCACAGTCCTCGAAGCAACCAATAGGAAGGCAAAGATGAAGCCAGCTAAGTTCAAAGGTAGAAAGACTAAATCTTCTCCATATGCTGACGTTGGTCAATCCAGTGCTAGTAAAGGTCCCTATGACATAAAGAAGGCAACAGTATGACCCCTAGAAAGAAAGAATATGCCCATCAGGTAACTCCTTGGCTTATCAATTTATGAATCTAATTTGCAATAGTTGCATTAAGTCCTTGGTGACTAGATAATAGAGTATCTGATCAAGGTACTTCCATAATGCAGTGGTTTATATCTAGGATAGAGCCACATAAAGGGAAGGAGAAACTGATGGCTCACAACAATGAAGAAGCAGATGTAATATCTACATATGAATGTATTTACTGAACCTTGTTGCAAGGTTCATTTTGATTTTACATGACACATTTTATATGTGATCTTCGTATCAATTTTGGACAAAGAAGGCTAATGTTTTGTATTAATGCTTATATTGTACAGTTGTTGTTTAATACAAAACATAATGGTACAGCTTTCTTATCGTATGGTTTATATAGAATATCTTTTACCCGGAATTAGATATATGCTTCTTTGTATCTTATTAAACAAGTCATGAAAAGAATAATCCTGATGAATGAAAAGTCATACATAGTGTGACATAAAAGTTTAAGCCACATTTCTAAAGCTAGGGTTGAGGGATTGATTAAAGAAAACATTTCTTTATTTTAGATTATGATGATCTAGGAACATGTGCTGACTAATGCAAGGGTAAGTTGACTGAAATAAGGATATAAAGGTCAAATTATGTTTCTGGCTTGTTGGATTTGATACGTATGGATGTCAGTAGACCTTATACAGTTGCATTATGCAATTTCAAATATATTCTGACATTTGTTGATGATTATTCTCATTATAATTATGTGTTCTTTCTTAAAGATTAAAGGTTAAGAACTAATCAAAATCCATCTAGAGTGTCATATCTAACCATGGAGGAGAATATCATGACAAACATGGTGTTTTAGGACATAAAAAGGTCCATTTTCTAGATATATGAACTCGGTTGGAATAGTAATTAAGTTCACTATACTAGGTAGTCTTAAGCAAATTGGTGTGTTGCCAAAAGTGATAACTACTCCCTAAAGGACTTGAAGAAGTTGATGCAGAATAAGACTAATCTACCTGATTATGTAGAAGTATGGAAAACCTAGCTTTGCACACATTTGTGTATGAGGCTGCCTTACTGGGGTAATATAATCCTTATAAAGAAAAATTGCATGCTTATTACACTCATTCCTATTTGATCAGATATCCTGACCACTTTAAAGTTACAAATTTTACTGTAGAGAATGAGGGACCATAACAGTGGAAACATAAACAATTAAGTTTCTAGGATACGATGTCTATGATAATGGTGAGCTCGTTGACCCTTCAAATGATAGCAAGGTGGATATTACAGTTATTATGTACTCACTACTCATACAGTTAGATTCGGTGGATTTAGGCCGTTATATTGTACCTATATAGGAACAGGAACAAGAACTCATACATGTCTATATAGAGGTTTCTTGGGGTACAAGATCTAATGAAGCTATGTAGATCTGCCAGAGTGAGACGACCTTTTATCCCATTTGATAATATAGTCTATTAGGTGAGCAACAATATGATATTAGATATGTTATGAATCTAGTTACTTTTACAGAAGTTGCTTCTGGACCAAATGCGAATTTGTGGTAAGATGCAAAGACTGATGAGATGTAAGCCATGAAGCATAGTAAGGTATGGGAGCTAATTGATTTACAGCGGAACTGCAAACCTGTCAGTTATAAATAAGTTTAAGACCTAAAGGATTTCGGGATAAAGCTCAGCGATTTATGGGCTCGCTCAATTACCTAAAGGTTCACTCAAGGAAAAAACTTGACTTTAATGTTACCTTTTCTTTCGTATCCTCGTAGGCTACATTTTTAGTGATTATGACAATTGTAACTGATGATGATATAGAGTTACATCAAATGGCTATCAAAATCGCTTTCTTGAATAAAGAGCTTTATAAAGACGCCTATATGGTACAACCTGAAGGATTTCAAGATCCAAATGTAACTGACATGGTTTTTCAAGATCTAGATGGAACTAATATGGTTTGTATGTTAAGCAGATCAATATATGATTTACATCAAACCTCCTGAAAGTGATACCTTACAGTTGATGAGGTTATGAACTCTTTTAACTTCATAGAAAATTAAGTTAAAAAGACGCTTATACTATAAGGTCAGGGGGAGCAAGTTATCTTCCTATTACTACATGTGGATGATATATTGCTCATGCAACCATATTGTATGAGGTTAAGCAACTTTTGATCAAGAACTTTGACATGAAGGATCTTGGCTTAGCATCTTTTATCCTAGGTATTCAGATTCACCGAGACATATCTTAACACTCATCAAATCTCTCGCAGACTTCATACATTGAGTATGTGTTATAAAGGTTTAATACGGTTAACTGTAAACCTATCGCAGCACAAATCTCTTATAGTGAGAGATAATCTTTGGCATAGTATCTAAAGAATAAATAAAAGAGAGAGGTTATGAGGAATGTTCTTAAAACTGGTACGATTGATAGCCTGATGTATGCTCGGGTAAGTACTAGGTAGGACGCATTTATTGTTAAACTGTTTGGTCAATATCTAGTTCACCCAAGTATAGACCATTGAAATGCAGTCAAGCAAGTGTTGAGATACTTAAAGGGAATCAAGGATTATATGTTGACATTTAGAAAAGTCAATAATCTAAACTCGCAGGGAATTCAGATTTAAATTAAGCTATGTGTTCGAATGATCGAAAGTCCACTTAAGGTTACATTTTTCATTTACAAATGTACAATGTCTTGGAAGAGTTTCAAGTAGAAACAGGTGACTTCCTCAACCATGCATGTAAAGTGTATGCTATGGGGTTGTTTCATAAATTGTTTAGCTCAGAAACTTGATTTCTAAGTTGTTTGTGTTGAGTAGACCCATTCAATTGTACTAGGATGATCTTTCTGCTTTGTTTTTTAATAAGAATAAATAATATCATAGGGTCTTAGCATTTGGAGGTCAATTATTTGACCATAAAGGAGTTTATATGAAAATGTGACATTAAGGTTAGGAGTATTAAAAGACTAAGGAACTGTAAGCCGATCTTTTAACTAAAGGACTTCACCCACCTTGTGTTTGAAAGACAAGTATATAGTATAGGTGTTTTGAAGTCTTTAGACACTATTAGTTAGGGGATCGTTATGTTTGCTCCATGTACATTTGTACATTAATATATTTGATGTATTATGACATTATGATGGTTCATCAATAAAGATGATCATCGTTTATCCTCAATAATATGTGATGTCGTATATTGTTATAATACGTATAAAAGTCTTAAGATTTATGTCGATCTTAAGCATTTAAAGGTCATTAGACATATATACAGACTGACCTTAAGCCTATGTCATTTAGACACATATAGTTTTATACAGATATCCATAAAGTTTGACATGACATATGGGATATAAGTCTTTATCCCATAAAAGTTCTCTAATGCAGTTTAACATTCAGTTAGAGAATATAAAGGTTTTCTTTGATGTTGTTTAGCATTCTGTAAGAGAAAAAAAGTTTTTCTCTAATGTTATTTAGCATTCGATGAGAGAAAACATGATTTTTTTAATACAGTTTAGTATAAAGTTGGAGAAGTTGAGACCTACAAATGAAGATGATATAATTTATATCATACAAGTATCATTTTAGTTTGTCACCCTCCATTTTTCCATTCATGTTAGTAAGGTATTAGATATGCGTGATTGTATTAGATCTGTGTCACACACACGACACATGTATTTGTTACTTTTTAGTATCGAAAGCCTTGCATAACGAAATGTAGGACTTTCGTTATCTTTGGATCAAATGTTTTGTTTTTAAATCTAGTCGACTAATACAATAGCGTAGCTTAATCAAGTTTTTAAACTGTTTTAAACTTAAGTTAGTACCGCAATTAAGTATTGTCCAATGGGGAGAATATTAGACATTTTTTACTTCTCCCATAAAGTTGGAAAACATCTAATTACATTTTTTGATTTTTGAATAATTTATTAGTTAAGTTACGTAATTTGATCCAAATAAAGATAATAGAGTGCTTCAATAAATGATCGAAATCAATGGTTCGAAGTCCAAGTGAAAATAGATTATGATCAGTATAGATTGGACTCATATCGAGCTTGTAATGGTATGGAAGCTATATATAAAGATTAAGGTCTCCTGCAGTTGCGCGTATCATTCGTAAGAATAAGGATTCTCTAACTCATTAAGAGAGCTTACGTTCTGAGAAAATTGTAGAAAACGTTGACTGCATTCGGGTGAGCAGTTCTCGTGAAGAAGACAGTAAATTCATACTCGTTTCAGTTTCAAAAAGCTTGTTTGAAGTTATGGAATAAAAATTAGGTGTTTTCTGCATTTCTTCACTTATTCCCCTTTTACGTTCGATCTGAAATACGTAACTTATGTCTCATTACGTGTTATAGTTGGTACTACTGGAAAGGAACAATTATTTTGATCCCTACTGGCAGAGCTCCAAGGTTTAGGCATTATGCGTTTGTAAGACTGCATTGCTTAAGAAACAGTGGTCTAAGGAACTAATTATTAAACAGGATCTTTAGCTTGTAATTTGATTCAAGAGCAGGGAAAATGAAATGAAAACACTTAGGATATACAGGTGGATAAAAGGACCGCCTTCTTGTATGTTTATGCAGCTGTAACACACATACTACCAACGATGTGCATGGCATGGCCAACTAGCTGACAGATGAGAACTTAATTACCCCAAAAAGCTGACAAAACACAGAAAGGAAGGATGATATGAGGACTTGGCCTCAACTACTCCAAACCCCAAGGTCGTAACAAAACAAACTACAAGAAAGAGACCGAGAGTTAAGGGAGGTCAAAACCAACTTACGTTAATACCGATATGTGCCCTCGTGTGGGCTATCGTCCTCGCGTCCAAGAACCACAAAGCTGGTCACTTTCAAGGGAGACCCACCATGCATGTGACATTCACAGAGGATGGGTACCACCGGACATGGCAAGAGTATCGATTTCTATGTATAGAGGGACACCACACGTGTGTGCGCATTAATATACTTTCATCAGCTGTTGGCTTCTTGTTTTTGCGAGTGAAAAGATGCGGCATATCTCAGTTCACTGTTCAACAGAGCCACAAGCCTTCTTTCGTCCTGACTTCTTACATTACCCTTTTTAAAGTCCGTACTGTCCTCTGTGACGAAAGCACTCAGAAGCCATTCTTTAAGAGTCTCTCCTTTTCTGAAGTTTAAATGTGGTTTGCATTGTCCTTTGCATGTGTTTGGTGCTTACTGCATGTTAATTAACCCAATCTAGCTGGGCAGTGGCTGTTTGCCTCCCGAGCGGTTTTGGAAGGGAAAAAAAAGAAAACGACGGAAACTAAAGCTCAGCTCTTTTATTCATAACAAGAACTTACAATGATACATATGTAGAAGTAACTTCACCCTTGGCATGCCACGATTCATATATATAAATAAGATGTTATACTTAGAACTAGATTTTTAAAATATCAAAGTATATTAGATATGGACAAAACCATAGTTAAAATATCTCATAATTTTTTTACGCAATAAGTCTGAAATTAAAGTTTCTTTCTTTGTCTTCCATGCAGATAAATCAATATTCCGCCTTTCAATCCGTCCAATTTGGTGAAACATATACTCTTTCTTGATACTATAACTTTCCAGCACTATGTGATTGGGAGGTTAGGTAAAAACAGGTCATCTTTTTTAAAAATTCATTTGCTCTCTAAAGTCTTAAATCGAAAAAGACGTACACGAGACAACGTAATTTAGAACTTTGAGCCTATAGGCTCTCTCACATCCTTATGAGCATCAGTAGCAGTCAAATAATTGAAGAAAACAAGGAATGCTATAACAAGAGGTACGGTCAGGATAAACATCACTAATTAATCAGGTGTATGAACATAAACCAAGCAATTAAGGCGTTAACAGTTGCCCGACACATTTCTTTATCAGGTAATCAAATCCCACGGACAAACTTGGTAATTAAAACCTTAACGTGGAGGTGTTGAGGGTCACGAGTGGCTTGTCTCCATCATACTCTATCTGTCTATCAAGATCTTATTGAGCAATTGATAGATACGCAAAGCAAAGCAACCGATGTTATTGACTTATTGAAAGCTGGTTCATGCGCTCTAGTCGACGGGAACATTGATGACTTTCTCGGAATTCTACCATGCAATTACAAATTGATGACTTATTTTCATATTTGTAATGCACATTTTTTTTTTCTGACCGTTTATGCATGCTTAATAGGGATACATTAATATATTGGATCATAGAACTCATAACCTCCATTGACCAGACGATGTGAATTACATAATTGGGTCCAGTCTCCACCAAAATGTTTAAGCTCTTTTATGCAAAAAAGAAAAAGAAAAGGTTTATCTATACTAAAGTGAATATATTTGGGCTATAAAAACAGAAGTAGATAAGGCAAAGATGGTGTGATTAGCTGGAAGGTGCTTTCGAGGGACATATCTTGTCTGAGAGAGGACGTGGGGTCTTTGATTGGCTGTCCAGTGCCACAAGTGGATGACGGAGCTTTGAAGGAATTCATAATTGTGCTCAAGGGCATGTATCAGCGTCTAGAGTAGTGGACCCGTTGTGTCTCCGATGCTTCCAAATTACAATTATAGCCACAACGTTGGGCCAATTTTGTGCTTGTAGGTACAGTATACCTCACCGTCCCGATACGGATTATGCAATTTTCCTGTTTGTGTTTATTTCATCAGGAGTAGGATGGGCGTAAAGTAGAGCCGCCAGTTATATTTAGGATAATTACTTTAATTTGTCTGAAATAAATTATGAAGCCAGAGAACAGTTTTCTTAGTTTAAAATTTAATAGGCATAAATGCTTCATTTCAATTTCAAGTTATAGTTGGAAAATTAACGGAACTAACTTCAAGTTTTAAATTGGTAGATATAGTGGATGATAGATTGGGGAAGATTCGAAAGTAAAATACTATCAACTTTGGTTGGCAGGAAATAAAATGTCGGAAGAAGAACGATGAAGAAGCCATATAATGGATACGCACACGCATGTCTGCTTGGTCTTTTCTTACAGATTTGTTCTTTACAATTGCCAACTAAAAATTTTGATTTTGAGAAATATAGAAACAACCATAATTGAGTAATATTTGATAATTAGTTGTGGACTCTTATCGGAATATGAAATCTGGAGTGAAGAGCAATACTATTTTAGTAGTAGTTCTCTAGCTAGCTAGCTAGAGTTTCATCCAACTTCCGAGAAAGTTTCCCATTGAAAATCCACAATTTTCCAACGATTGTTGTCAATGTCTGCGGAACAATATAATTAATATTTTGCATATTATTTGGGCCTAATTAGGCATTATCCTACACTACACATCAGAAAGATACTCTCAAGATGCATTATGATCTTGTGTGGATTAGGTTGCAAAGAACATTCATTATATATATCCATCACCCGAAACAGAGAGCGAGAAAAAGAAGAAAGAAAGAATAAAAGAAAAGACGAGCTACAGAGTGAACAATCAAATGATAACATCAATTAGATGAAGGATAATAACGATTCCATGACCAACTTCAATAATTATTATATAATGTCATATTAGTTTATGTTTGGTCTGTTGGATCGGGTGACGTTCACATCTCTTGAAATGTCAGTTCGTAAAACAAAACTCCTAACGTTGGTTCAGGTATTAAATGCAACTCAAATGAATGCTGTCGGCAACATAAGATTAGATTAAATATGATCAACGCTATATTACATTCATGCCGTAGAAAATTCACCAACATATTCTATGCTAATATCGCAATAGGTTATGTCTCCCTTTAACTTACGGGTAGGTTCTACATATAGTAATGAATCAAATTATTATTGATACAATTTACTAAACATTAAGCAGAGCATCTAGTCGTCAACTAATTTAAATTTAACTCTCTTTTGATGTTATATTTACATCTAGAGATGCATTAATTTAAGCATATCGACCCTGGAAACGGGAAGCAATGTAGAACTTGGCCCAAAACTAGTGAAGTTAGGCATAGATCACCTACTGACGGGTGATCTTGATGGCCACCTACTGACGGGTGCCACTCCGGCCAGCTCTTGGACTGGCTCTGCTCTACCTTCTCTCAGGAGGGGGAAGACATTATCCTCAAATTCTTCTTCTCATCTACTGACAGATGAGACCTTTTCCTATCCAGTCGTTGGACGTACCAGATCTCAAGTTACAGGACAG
>JANSVA010000003.1:29291969-29302894 GCA_025504915.1 Erythroxylum reticulatum | reverse complement strand
ATAGACTTCATAAAGCTTTGTATGGATTAAAACAAGTACCTCGTGCTTGGTATGATCATCTAAGTTCATTTTTGATTGGAAATGACTTTATTAGAGTACAAGTAGATAAGACTCTATTTAGAAAATGTATCAAAAATGATTTCATTATAGTACAGATATATGTAGATAATATTATTTTTGGTGCAAATTCTAAGAGCCTATGTTCCAGTTTTGAAAATCTTATGAAAAATGAATTTGAAATGAGTATGATAGATAAATTAAAATTCTTTCTTGGTTTACAAATTAAGCAAACCGAGGAAAAGATTTTTATTCATCAACAAAAATATATCAAAGATCTGTTAATCAAATATAAAATAGAGAAGGTTAAACCTATGTCAACTCCTATGCATCCTTCAATCCTATTATCTAAAGATGAAGCAGGTAAGAAAGTTGATCAAACCCTTTTCAGAGGAATTATTGGTTCTTTACTTTACCTAACTGCAAGTAGACCTGATATATTGTTTAGTATTTGTTTATGTGCAAGATTTCAAGCAGAACCTAGAGAATCTCATTGTATTACTGTTAAAAGAATATTGAGATACTTGGCAGGTTCTAATGATCTTTGTTTAATGTATGAGTAAGGTAAAGATTTTAGGTTAACTGGCTACTGTGATGCTGATTATGTTGGAGATAAAATTGATAGAAAGAGTACAAGTGGAGGTTGTCACTTTCTTGGTCATAATCTTATTTCTTGGTCAAGCAAGAGGCAAAGTTCAATTGCTCTATCTACTGCAGAAGCTGAATATATATCAGCTGCAAATTGTTGTTCACAGACGTTATGGATTAAGTATCAGTTGGAAGATTACTCCATACAAGAAGATCAAATTCCAATTTTCTATAACAACACAAATGCTATCAATTTATCAAAGAATCTAATACAACACTCGAGGGCAAAGCATATTGAAGTTAAACATCATACGAGACTATGTATAGAGAGGAATCATCAGTCTACAATTTGTTGAGACAAATCAACAATGGCTAGATATCTTCACTATACCCTTGTATGAAGATAGATTCAAGGAAATCAGAAGGAATTTGAATATGGTAATGATGAACGACCATTCGTCTAACACGTCATGACCTAGACGATTCATAAAAGTAGAAGATAAAAAGTCATAAGTTTTCAAGTAAATAGTAACGGTAAGTTATGAACGGTAACTTTTCAATAGTAGGTATAAGAAGGAAATCTTCTCAAGATTCTAAAATACCTTCTACTCTAGATTTTTCTTGAAATACTTTGAAACTAACTTGTTTAGCGCTCTCAATATAGACGATTCGATACTCTATTCTAAGCTTCAAGTTCATTTCGTCTCATATTCTTACTTTTAGTTTTTATTTTTTATAGATTACAACTGGAGCAATCGCTTATCTATGGGTGACACATTGATTTCAAATCACTAATGGAAAATCAGATGGACACTGAACTAGAGATTGAAGCAGTTAGTTGGAAAACTTCTTCAGGGTTCGTGAAAAGGTGTAACATCCCATTACTTGTAGGAAGGTTAAAATGGTAAATGTGAGTGATTAATGAGAGTTAGAAATGCATTTCCATGTTCATTCATATTATGTCATACACATACACATACACATGAATAGTGAAATTATTGCATATGAAAATAATTGTACATGCATTCATGAATAATTTTGGGTATAATTGGATTGAGTTATGATTTTTGGAAATTTTGTGAATTTGGAAGTTATTTATATTGGAAATATTATTGATTAGTGGATTTGAAATATTTTTGAATTTTGGTGTTAATTTTCAGAATTTATAGAGAATTATGAAAAATAGGAAAAAGGAATAAAAAAGGTATTGGAGATAATTAGTTTTTTTGTACAGATAGAATTAATGGAGTTAGTTTCAAAAGAAACTTAGTTAGAACTTAGACATTAGGAAAGTGACAAGTGTCACTAACTTTAGTAAGTGGTTTTTACAATTTGTTAGAGAAATAGGTTATCGTTCTCTAAGAGTTGAAAGGTTAAGTTTTGTCTAGTTAACTTTTAGATAATCACTTTCTTCGAATTTCCTCCTAATATGCAAAGTTTTTCTTTAAACGCCTTTTAAGAGATTTTTGTGCTTTTCCTTCTCCTATACCAATCCCAGCTTGCAAGTTGTTTCTTCTACCTTAAGAAAAACTAGAAGTTGGTTAATGTTCACATTGAATGCATGATTTTTGCATGGAGCTTAGGGCTTGAAGAAAAATTAAGATTTTGGAGTTTTCAGCAAGTAAGTAGTGAATAAATCCTTTAGAGTTGGGGATTTAATAATTAAATTTGAAGAATTATTGTTAGTTGCATAGATCATGGTATTTACGTATATATATATATAAAATTGGTTATAGTGTTATTTAGTTTTTGGTGGATTGTTAGTGATAAGGTGATGTGGAAATAGTTTTTGGAGTTGAAATAGTAATGAAATGATGTATAGGATTAGTGTAGAAAATTAGATATGAAAAGGTGATATGTGCTTTGTTCTTCACTGTGCATGTTTATATATATATGAGTGTATAGGTGAGTTGATGAAAGCTTTAGAGATAATTAAGGAAATGGTTTTTAAGTTGAAGGGCAATTGTAAAATGATGGTTTGAGATAGGAATGAGTGAAAAAAATCAAGGTTGAGAGGAAAATATGGAATATGACAAAAGTTGAAAATGCAGTGAATGGTGTATGGCAGAGCATGGAGAGTTCACTCACTAATTTTTGTTATTTTTAGTGTTTTCGATGGAACTTAGTTGAATTTGCATTTTCAGAGGTAGTGTGAATTTGTAGTGAATGATTTGATTGTAATGGAGTAAAAAGGCTAGTATTAATAAACTAAAGTGTTGATGTTTGTGAATGAGAATCTGGAAATTCTGGGAATGAATAGTGGAAGAGTTAAAATTTTGATCTAAAACTTCCATCAGATTTCTGTACTAATCTAGAGCGTTTTATTACAAATTTTTCTTCATAGAAGTTGTATATATTTCTTTAAGCTTTCCATTGATATAAAGTTTGTAAATTTTGGATTTTTGAATCAAAAGTTATAGAATTTAGAAGTTTAGTTTCGATGAAGAAGAGGAAGTGGAGTTGCACCGTCCTGCATAAGCACGACGGTGACTTTTGAGAATTTTGTGTTAGTGGGTTATTAGGGAATGCATGATGGAGACTTTGGAATCTCAAAGGGGAAATTTGCCATTTTGCAATAGCACGATGGCAAAGGTGGAACTCGCCATCGTGCAATAGCAAGATGGCGACTTTAGAGAGTTGTTGGCTAATGAACATCCAATGGTTTTTTGGGTATATCTTCTTTGTCTGACTTCAAAATGACTTGGTTTTTAAACCATTGGACTCTTAAGACATTTCTATACCTCTCCACCAAAAATTATATCCATCTGAACTGAATTGAGAGATATTGAGTGATAAATGTGGACGGGTCTTATTTGTGCTCTCACCCAAATGTTGTCCTTATCTATCACGCCCATGACTCTTGTACACTCATGTTCCTCTCACGCCCATGAATCCTGCACCCCCGTGACTTTCCTCTCTAACACCCATGATTTAATTGAAAGACTCATGTTTATTTTTCACATCAAGTTACTATTTTCCTCAATAGTAGCCATGACTTGCAATTGATCTAACCACCCGAGAGGAATTTGCAAACTGGACAGTCCTATTTCTTTTGACCATAACTTCTTCTTTAGATATCCAAATGAGATGTTCTTTGATTTGGAAAAAACTAGATACATAGGGATACAAATTAGATGAGAAGTATAATTGTGATTCAGTCTCTAAGATGTTTAACGTTTGGATCGAAGTTATGTATAGTACATTGTTTTTGAATATGAACAACCGGAAAATGTTTGAGGCATATCTTCCAAATTACTAAACTAAATTAAGTGATTTTGGTGTCAATAGAAACATAACACATATAGGAACACATTTTTAGAAGAGAGTATGACCAAATTATATCAGTTTCACTTTCTAATTGAAGGTGAACAGTAGACCCAAAAGTGTGACTTGGAAAAATCTGAAGTGAGTCAATGAGAAAGGAATGGAGATTTTAATGGTTTTAGTGAGGCATAAACCTTAGTATAAATTATTTTTAGATGAGTTTTGATATGAGAATGACTATTTGATGAAATTGATGGATAAATACCTGGGATTGTCATGAACATGCATTGTACATATTTCATTTCATACATGTGCATTATTAAACACTTATGATTGTACAAATTGTGATATATGTGTATGTTGTTTGTTATAGAGGAGCAACTGGAACGTCAACCTCTAGACATTGCCAGAACTTCTAGGCATTAGCTTCAGGGCAGCTTGTGAGTAACCTAGATGGTTTCTCTCAATTATTTTTTACTTAATTATGCTTGAATGATAAATAAATGTGAAATGAATGTGTTTGATTGTGTTGATTCCGGACAGAAGGTCCGATTATTGTGAATATGGAATGTATACTGAAGTGTTGCTTGAATGTGAATGTAAAGACCTAAGTGCTTTATAATGTGAGTACATGCATTCCATTCATGAATGCACAATTAGATAATGACAGTTGTGACCAGAGTAGCCACCGATTAGAGCTTAAAGCTCAACGAGTGAAAAAAGCCTCGAGCTGAAATAGTGATTAAGGGCCTAACGCTCACTATGTATAATGAGCCCTGTATCCTCATCGGAAAAGGGATAGTTATTAATGAGCACAGTATCTAAAATAGATACGGGACAGTTTAGGCACTCTGTCACAACAACGTAATAAATGAAAGGTGTCTCATGAGCATTTCATATACATTTTTATCAAGTATGTTTGATTGATTGAAATGCCAAAATCGCCTATGCTCAAGTGAATAAGTGATGTTTATATAAAGTGCAATTTTGTGAAAATATATGTTATGTCAAATGTTGTGTTGCATGGATTGAGTGAACCATCAATGGTGGTTACCTCATTGAGTTCACAAAACTCACCAAAATTGCAACATTGTCTTTTCAGGACCAAGAGTCGACTCTAGCTACTGAGAGGTTCCATCAGTCGTGTAGATTGTATTTTGGAAAGAGAAGTCATAGCTCAGAGGTTGATCAGCTGGGTTTTTTGGATAGACTAGATAGATTTTATGTATTTCATCCTTCATATAGTGCTTTTGTATTAGGTTTTGATGATGTACATGTAAGGAGTGTTGGAAAAACACAATGTAGACTTTTGGTTTTATGAAACGAAATGAGGAAAAAGTTGGTTTTAAAAATATTGTGATTTTATATTGATGCTTCATAAGTGAATTATGATATCATGCCATGTATAGTGAATGCAGTGAGTGAACGTAGCATGCCTTTATCCTATGTTATGTGCCGGAATGACCTTCGGGCATCCCAGTGTGTGTCCTACAGTAAGGGGGCGCTATATTTAGGTGATATCAAAGCATGATTTGGCATTTTTTGGGACATATAAGAATATTAAGCGCAAAATATTATGAGAAATGCGAATAATGATTGAAGTTGTTATTTGTTATAGGTCATCCTCTCTAGGTGATCAGATTGATCAACTAGCTGACCAAGGATCGGCAGGAGCTAGTAGGGAATCCTCGGTACCTCGATCTGAGGAGATGCCTCATAGAGTTCCTGAGAGAAAGGAGAGGAGGTATGATAGGATGTGGAAGCAGGGATTTGTGGACTTCTATGGTACCACAGACCTTGCTAAAGTCAAGGGATGGTTAGAGAGGACAAAAAGGGTATTTGATCAAATTGACTGTGATCCTGATGAGAGGTTCAATTATACAGTGTCTTTACTGCAGGGCCTAGCATACCAATGGTGGAAGACTATTCCAGGCAGTACCACCAGGCCCCGCCAACTGAAATGGGAAGACTTTTTGAGGGTCTTCAGAGACAACTATATACCCAAGATCTACTTGGACAGGAAGATGAAGGAGTTTTTGGAGTTAAAGCAGGGTAGGATGTTAGTGGTGGATTATGAGATCCAGTTTAATAAGCTAATGGGCTATGCTATCGCTCTGATTCCTACAGAAGAAGACAAATGTAGGAGGTTTGAGGACGGGCTCAATACGGAGATCAGAACAAGGGTTGGCGCTTTCACACTTAAATAGTTTTACTGAGTTGAGAGCTTTTTCTATCAGGATTGAGCAGCTACTAAGGGAGAGACAAGATGAGACAGGGCAAAGGTCCAGAGGGAAGAGGCCTAGTAAGATTCAGGGAAGTTCTGGAAAGGGCTTTAGTAAGTGCCAGAATAGAGCCTTCAGAGGTGGATCCAGGTAGTCAGGATTTGGGCAGAGGGATAGATTTTCACAGATTGGCAGTGAGAGAGGTATAACACAGAACTAGTTTCCAGTTTGTGAGCATTGCGAAAGGAGGCATGATGGTGAGTGTCGGAGACTAACTAGAGATTGCCTCAAATACGACTTCATAGACCACCAGATCAGAGATGGACCTACTACTTTGGGAGCTCAGTCTATTGTCAGTAGGCAATCTGCGAGTAATACTACGGTCTAATAAAGTAGAGGTGGTGGATCTGGACAGAGAGGTGGAGGCGGAGGCAAAGGGAGAGCTAGGAGTTCTTCCATAAGGACTAAGGGACGAGGCAAATGATCGCAATCCTAGGCCAAGGTCTATGCTATGATCAGGCAGGAAGCTCAGGACTCACTGGATGTAGTGGCAGGTGCGCGTCTCATTTATGATTTTGAGGCATTTGTACTGCTAGATCCAGGATCCACACACTCCTTTACCCACCGCATTTGGCATGTAGATTGCATTGCAATAGGGAGATGCTAAAGTATAAGCTAGAAGTGAGTACACCTCTAGGTAGTATTACTGTTATAGGAGAGGTCTACAAGGAGTGCTTGATTAGGATTGATCAAGCAGAGTTAGAAGCAGACCTAATTGTACTACAGTTGAGGGAGATAGATGTGATCCTAGGCATGGATTTACTCATTACTCATAGTGCCATCATGAATTGCTACACCAAGGAGGTAGTACTAGAATCTCTTGGTCAGCCGAGGGCAGTTTTCAGAGGAGTTAATCAGGCAGTGCTACCCAGGATGATATCATTTATAAGTGCATTGAGATTGATGTAGGGAGGATGTGAGGCTTATTTGGCCCATATCATTGATACTAGGGCTGAGCAGAGTGTACAGGACATCCCTGTGGTTAGGGAATTTCTAGATGTGTTTCTCGATGAGCTACCTGGTTTACTACCAAATCAAGAGGCGGAGTTCACGATTGATCTAGTCCCAGGTGTTTATATCTATCCCTCCATATAGGATGGCACCTTTGGAACTGACGGATTTCAAGGCTCAACTTCAGGAGTTGCTCGAAAATGGTTTTATTAGACGGAGTGTTTCACCTTGGGGAGCTCCAGTGCTATTTGTGAAGAAGAAAGATGGGGCTTTGAGGTTATGTATCGATTATAAGCATCTGAATTAAGTAATAGTGAAGCATAAGTACTCATTGGTTAGAATTGATGATTTGCTTGATCAGTTACAAGGAGCTCAGGTATTTACTAAGCTGGATCTAAGATCAGAATATTATCAGTTGAAGATAGCGGAGGTTGATGTCCCTAAGAGTGCATTCAGGAGCAAGTATAGTCACTTTGAGTTTTTAGTGATGCCGTTTGGGCTGACTAATGCCCCAACAACTTTTATGGCCTTAATGAATAAGGTGTTTTAGCCTTACCTGGATCGATTTGTGATTGTTTTCATTGTTGATATCTTGGTGTATTCGAAGAGCAGAAAGGAGCATGCTGAGCATATGAGAGTCATCTTACAGATCATAAGAGAGAAGCAGTTGTATGCCAAATTCAGTAAGTGTGAATTTTGGCAAGATCAAGTTGTGTTTATGGGACATATAGTGACTGGGAATGGCATACAGGTAGATCCGAAGAAGATTGAGTTAGTGACGAATTAGGAAGCTCCAAGAAATATGTCGGAGATTTGAAGTTTCCTAAGATTGGTGGGGTATTACTGGAGGTTTATCGAGGGGGTTTCCTCTGATCTCAGCCCCTCTGACAAAACTTCTGAGGAAGAATGTAGTGTTTAGATGGAGTGAGGAGTGTCAGAAGAGCTTTGAGAAGCTGAAACATTGATTGACTACTGCACTGGTGTTGACTATTCCATCGGGGACCCGAGGATATATAATGTAGAGTAATGCTTTGTATCAAGGACTGTGGTATGTATTGATGCAGCATATCAAGGTGATTGCTTATGCATCGAGACAATTAAGGTCTCACGAGATCAATTATCCAGTACATAATTTAGGGCTAGCTGCAGTTGTCTTTTCTCTAAAGATTTAGAGACATTATTTGTATAGAGAGACTTTCCACATATACACAGATCATAATAGTTTGAGATATCTACTGAGTCAGAGGGAGTTGAACTTGAGGTAGAGGAGATGGATTGAGTTACTGAAAGATTATGACTGCATTATTAAGTACCACCCAGGGAAAGCTAATGTGATGGAAGATGCTTTGAGTAGGAAGTCTAATATCAGTGCAGCTCAGATTTAGTTATCGAGGTTACCTAGTTTAATTCACTTGAGAGCTCTAAATGTCGAGTTGAATCTGGAGCAAGATAGGGCCTTAATTGCTACTTTGAAGTTGAGACCGATGATACATGACAGAATCAGGAAAGTCCGGGCCAAAGATCCTAAATATGGTGAAGCTTATGGAGAAAGTAAAGATGAATTCGGATTTCGAGTTTGAGTTGAGGGATGAGACATTATGATTAAGACAAAGGCTGTGTTTGCCTAATGTGGATGATCTGAGGAAGGAGATATTTGAGGAAGCTTATATGGCCGCCTATGCTATGCATCTTGGTACTAACAAGATATATAACACATTGAAGCAGCATTTTTGGTGGCCCGGAATAAAGAAGCAAGTGGCGGAGTATGTATCAAGATGTATAATGTGCTAGCAAGTTAAAGCTGAGCACCAGGCTCCAGTAGGGAAGTTCTATTCTTTGCCCATTCTGGAGTGGAAATGGGAAAGGATCACTATGGATTTCATTATGGGACTGCCTAAGGCTCCGAGGCAGCATGATGCTATATAAGTTATAGTGGACTGGTTAAATAAATCGACTCACTTCTTACCAGTGAAAGAGAATAACTCACTTGATCATTTGGCTAGGAGATATGTGAATGGGGTGGTAAGACTGCATGGGGTTCCAGTGTCCATAGTATCAGACAGGGATCCCAAATTTACTTCGAGGTTTTGGAGAAGCTTGTAGTCTACTATGGGGACTAAGTTAAACTTTAGTACAACATTTCATCCTCAAACAGATGGACTAAGTGAGAAGAGAAACAAGACATTTAAGGATATGCTCAGAACTTGTGTATTGGAGTTTAGAGGAGCTTGGGATCAATATATGACATTGATAGAGTTTGCCTATAATAATCATTATCACAGTAGTATCAGAATGGCACCATATAAGGTACTATATAGAAGAAAACTTCAGTCACTATTATATTAGGATGAAGAGGGCTTGAAAATGGTTGAAAGCTCATAGTTGATATAGGACACAGTGGATAATGTAAAGTTGATCTGAAGCCGAATTAAAGCGACTCAAGATAGAAAGAAGAGTTATATGGATCAACGTCGATGTGATATAGAGTACAGTGTGGTAGGAAAAGTATTCCTTAGAGTGTCACCCTGGAGGGGAGTTTTGAGATTTGGTAAAAAGGGTAAATTAGGCCCTAGGTACATTGGTCCTTATGAGATCATTGAGAGGGTAGGAACTTTTGCCTATAAGTTGGCTTTATCGAATGAGATGTCTCAGTTGCATAATGTGTTTCATATGAGTATGCTTCGATGATATCGATCGGATCTGACACATGTGATACCGGCTCAGGACATTGAGGTTGCTAGTAACTTAAGCTATGTTAAGGAGCCGATCAAGATTGTGTGATCGTAGATCAAGCAGTTGAGGAACAACGTCATTCCATTGGTGAAATTCCTTTGAAGGAACCACTCAACTGAGGAAGCAACTTGGGAGATAGAGGAGCATATGAGGAGACAATATCCCCACCTGTTCGAGCATGCAGGTAAGAATTTCGAGGACGAAATTTCTTTCAAGGAGTGGAGAGTTATAAAATCCCATTACTTGTGGGAAGGTTAAAATGGTAAATGTGAGTAATTAATGAGAGTTAGAATACATTTCCATGTTCATGCATATTATGTCATACACATACAAATGAATAGTAAATTTGTTGCACATGAAAATAATTGTACATGCATTCATGAATAATTTCGGGTATAATTGGATTGAGTTGTGATTTTTGGAAATTTTGTGAATTTGAAAGTTATTTATATTGGAAATATTATTGATTAGTGGATTTGAAATATTTTTGAATTTTGGTGTTAATTTTCAGAATTTATAAAGAATTATGGAAAATAGGAAAAAGGAATTAAAAGGGTATTGGAGATAATTAGTTGTTTTGTAAAGATAGAATTAATGGAGTTAGTTTCAAAAGAAACTTGGTTAGAACTTAGACATTAGGAAAGAGACAAATGTCACTAACTTAGTAAGTGGTTTTTATAATTTATTAGAGAAGTAGGTTACTGTTTTCTGAGAGTTGAAAGGTTAAGTTTTGTCCAGTTAACTTTTTCATAATCACCTTCTTCAAATTTCCTCCCAATACACAAAGTTTTTCTTCAAACACCTTCTAAGAGATTTTTGTGCTTTTCTTTCTCCTATACCAATCCCAGCTTGCAAGTTGTTTCTTCTGTCTTAAGAAAAACTAGAAGTTGGTTAATGTTCACAGTGAATGCGCGATTTTTGCATGGAGCTTAGGGCTTGAAGAAAATTGAAGATTTTGGAGTTTCAGCAAGTAAGTAGTGAATAAATCCTTTTAAGTTGGGAATTTAAGAAATAAATTTGATGAATTATTGTTAGTTGCATGGATCATGG
>JANSVA010000003.1:29269769-29284262 GCA_025504915.1 Erythroxylum reticulatum | reverse complement strand
GAAAAAAAGTTAAGTTTGATTAAGCAAAAGGGTCCAACAAAAGCTTCAAAAGAAGAAAGTATCTAAAGAGGTGTTACAGAGAGCTTATCAAGATAATTTCTCTTTAAAAACGCAAATATAAAAAAAAATGTATAAAAGAGGTTAACCTAAAAGCTGCATACTTTCACTTGTTAACTAAAGTTTGAGCAAATTGCAATTTAGTAAGAGGGTTGATGGTGTATGGGAGTTGGTGTGAAGATCCTAACCTACATCAAAATGTTGATACTCATTTTACGAGAATCTAAGGATTTAAAAAATAGAACGAATTGGTCGGTTCGAATGAAATTAATAAGAATTGGGTTGATTTTTTATCCGATTTATTTTTCTAGCCTTTCAATGAAAAAAAAATGGCCAATTTTTCTTAAAAATCGACTGGTTTTTTTAAATAATAAAAAATCAAAATTTTGAAAAAAATAAACAACATAAAAAAAGGGAACATAAATGTTATTATTATTGGTTTTTCTTGATAATTTGCTCATGGATTAATTAGGCAATTTACAAGCTTCCTCTTTCACAAAAAAAGATGTTCTTCTTTTTTATTCTTTTTTAGCTTTAAAAGTCTTTTCATATATTTTTAGTTTTCAATGAATTTATTGTTTTTTCTTTTATTCACAAGCTTCATCTTTTTCAAAACAAGATATACTTCTTTCTTTGATTCTTTTTTCAGCTTTAAAAGTCTTTTCATATTTTTTTTTCCTTTTCAATCAATTTATTGTATTTCTTTTCAAGTCTCTCACACCATCTAACTAATAAATTATATTTTTCAAATTTTATATTCTTTGTTTGTCTCTCTATATTTTAATTAAAATTTTGGTATTAAATTATTATTGTTAAAAATGAATTTCAGTTTTTATCCTTAAAAATATTAAATTTTTTAATCTTACTAATAAATTATACTTGTCAAAATTTTTGTTTTTTATTTATATCTTTATACTTTAATTGAAATTTTTAAAAATATTATTGTTAAAAACTAATTATTATTTTACCATGCATTTGTTTAATAATTGAATTATTAATTAGTATATATAAGTAATTTTGCTTAATTTAAGAATGTATTAAAAATAATATTTAAAATATAAAAGAAACGTTCGAAGGAAATTAAAAAAGAAACTAGAATAAAGATAGAGTCCTTTACATTGGCTTTCTTTAAGCATATTCAACTTTTATAAGTATTTTATTAAGCTTATCTGCACTATAAAAATTCTAAAAACCACAAGGTCTCAACAATTTATACATTAAAAATCCTAATCTGTAAAAAACTAAAAACCTCAAGGTCTCAACAATTTATACATTGAAAATCCTAATATGGAAAGAAAATTACGAAGTGCCCACGTCATTTTTAATGGAGAACTTAATTACCTCAACTTAGGGGTCTCTATACTCTAATGGCTTATATGCAACTTTGATTTCCCATAGTTCTTAACAATCCCTATCAAAATCGTTAAAAATAAACCTTGAGGTAATAATCACTGATAACTTTCACAATCAAGTAAATAAGTGTATGTGGACACTTATAATATATAAATATTTTTTACATTATAGGTAATATCAAGTAGAATAAAATGAATACTAACAATTGGTATCATCTTCGTTTATATTAAAGAGAAATGACAATGGCATCTTCAGTAATAGATTTTAAAACGAAAATCACAAGGAGAGCTCATTTTGCCAAAAGTAAGAAAACTGTTTTCAAAAGAGTAATCTAGAACCAAATGAGGAAGAGAAAGAAATAAGCATTGGCAGTACATAAAAGAAGATATATACTTGCTTTCGTGTTGATTGCATTTGATTATATTGATTTAACAAATGGTGTGGAGATGTTGAAAGCTATATAGCAAGAAGGAATAACTTGTTTCATTAAAAGTATATATTAATAAAAGCTATAAAATTAATAATTGAATAAATTGTTTCATAAAAAATATATATTAAAATAAATAACTTAAACCCAAAATCCAATACCCAATACCCAAAACGGCCGGTCGTTGGGGCCAGCTTCCCTTAATTCAATGTCCCGGTTCCATGGGTACACGTGTTTGAGAAGCCAAGATTTGACTCATCACGTGTGTTAAAAATTGGAGGCAGGTCACACCTCACAACTACTGATTATTCGCACTACAAAGCTCATTGATAAATCCAACTCTATCCAGAAAAAAAAAAAAGTTTGTAATCTATTCTATTTTAAATTAAGAAAAATAAAGGAAACACCTACATTGGAATAATCTGTTACGCCATCAATAACATATGGTTACATCATTTTCTAAGAAATAAGGTAACAACCCGACAAAGTCATGTGAGTTGGTCTGTTTAAATACCTACAATGTCCATTTGCTTAATGCATCTTAAATTGAAATTTCAATTACTAAGTAGCATTAGTAACCAAGATTCTTAGTTTAACAATACCCTGACCTTCTCTTCACTTTGTTGTATCTGAATTCGCTCAACCTCTATTTAATTTTACCAGCCCCGGCTAACTAGTTGGTTATGTCGTCTATTAATGTTGGGATATTAAGTAACATTATAATTGCATTATGATTGAGAACAAAGTAATGATTTTAATATGAGTGATAAGATTATAAGTCCAAGGAGCTAAGCTCGATGGTTTCCATGTTATTAAAAGAGGTAGAGGGCAAGGCTTGCTTCAGGTGGATTCCCTACTTTTAATTTTAAACTGGTCGACGAGCATAAAATTAAGCTAACTTTTAATTGATTATGAAGCACTCAGTTGACTTTCTTTTTTTCTATTTTGTGATTATAAAAATGAAATAATATATCTTGTGCAATCAAACCTTTTTTGTTTACCGTCTATTTTATTTTTTGTTTGCCCGTGGATCGGGATCAATAATGCAGCTTCTGTCGCTATGCCTTAAAGCGGTCGCGTTATATGGAAAAGGGCCGTCGCTAACCATAAATGGCTTTTATGCATGTTGAACCAGCTTTCCAACTCATTTCTTTTGTATCCATCGATATTTCTAGTATTTTGAATTTTTCTCCCAAGGAAAGCCAAGCCTACATTTAAGGGAAATTAAATTATTACATATAGACCTCAACTTATAACCACATTTGTACATAAGCCAATCTTGTTATTTGTATTTGTGATATAGCTTTCAACATCTCCACACCATTTGTCATCATTAATATACCAAGAAGGAAATAAATAATTATTGATCTTTAAATTAGCACGCGAGCTTTTCAAATATTGTTCATTTGCTTAATAAGCTCTTTCACTATATTCCTTACCTATATGATGGAGGTTTGAAAGAGGGGGAGACGACAGTTATTTATTTTTATCCTTTGATGTTAATAGAGTTATATGCCATATACATTTTTAATATTGATAAGAAGGGAGAGATAACGTATTGAAACCTAATCATTTATGATGCATATATTAAAGTTGAGTATAAATTATATATTAATTTAATATTAACTAATTTCTTTAATATCACCAAATATTTTGTGTGATGGTTATTCATTTAATTCTTCGTGTAGCACTACTATTATATAAAAGATACAGATTGTTGGAACAAATGATGTCCTAATCCATGGTTATGATGATAATAAAACATATTACTATTAATAAATTTACTTTTAGGGATATTAGTAACTCCATTACAATAAAATTAGAACAATAAAATTTAGTAAAAAGGTAAGTGAGCAAATGGTTTAGTCAAATGAGGGGACACTCTTGTTGGCTACGTGCCTACCTAACCTCCATCCCTATTAGTAGTTGTCCTACTTGTTAAAGGTAACTAGCTAGTTGAAGATTCCTAAGAATTAGCCATTATAATTGCTAATTTGTGGCTCTATCAGGAATTATTATTTTTAAAGTAGCAAACATAATGTAATTAAGTTGGGTGAAGTACCTTAGTCATATTAGCAAGATGCTAAGAGCATTGGGATGGTAGAGAGTGTATAATGCGTTACATATAGCAAATAGGATGGCCCGGAATGCGAATTCGACTTTGATGAGAGATGGAGATAGGAATGGAAGTCAATGTTACATATATAAAGAGGAATATTTTAAGTTGCATAGTTTTGAAACTGTTGCAATTAGAAACATTTCGTACACTTTATGAGTTTCCATTTAACCTTGATCAAGATTTGTAAAAGATTCCTCCTCATTCATAACAAAATTTGACAAAGCAAGTTTGGACAATTAAGATGAAGATATTTCTCATATCCAACTATTTTGAATTATGGGAGATTGTAGAGTGTAATGAAAGGAGTAGGAATGAAAATATATTGATTTCTTTGTTTGGAAGATTATAATTTAATCATCAACTAAGTTTATATTTTGAAATCTTATAATTTCAAATTAAGTTGATAAATTATTGTATGTATATGTTGAACCTTACTTTATAAGGTGTGAATTGAAATATAATTAGTTTTTCATTTGGAGGAAAAAATAAATAAATTTTAAGAAAGTTTATGAAATTAAGAAAAATAGAAAAAAAGATATAGATCACCATAAAACTTTTATAATTTGGGTCATCTAAACTTCTATATATTTTTAATAGAAATATGCTTTATAATAAATACAATTCCTCTTTTAACTCATTTTTTGAAACTTATGCGAAGACTATACGTGATATTGGGAATTGGGTGAAAGACAAAAGTGATAGAGTGCAATTATTGCATAATGACCAATCCGTATTAATGATAGTAAATTAAAATAAATAAATATTTAATGTTTAAGCAACAAAATAAAGTATAAATCTCTTTTAACGGTTTTCATGAAACTTGAATAAAACTTGATACTATGACTTCTTTAAACTAATTCTTAACATTAATCTATTTTTGCAAAATAAAAATTATCACGTAATATTATTAATAAACGATAATGTGTATAAATTTTATTTTACAAGATACTCAAAACTTAAGGTTTTTATAACACAGTTAAATCTTATCATTGTGGTAAAAAATATCCGTTCCCAACTTTTTATAAAAATAATTTTCATAATGACTAAGTTTTAACTACAATTTTGTTATTATTATAAAATTCTATTTAAATAAGAATTGCTATACATGTATAAATTGTTGGACCCTAAATTTTTTCTTTTATTCTATTTAATTAATTATTTATTTGTTTTTTTTAAATTTAGTCATTAATTTAGTGAGCATAATTAGAAATGAGAATTTTGAAGAGAAATGTTAGAATTAAATTAGAGTTCATTTAAGGTATTAGATTTAATGGACTAAGGAGTTAATAAGTATTAGAATAAATGAAGAAGGGTAATTTTAAAAGAACAAGACAAATTGTAGCCTTATAATAATAAGAAGAAGAGAGAATCTCGAGAAGCTAAGAGAGGAGAGGAAACGTGGGAAAGAAAGAAAGAAAGAAGAAGAAAACATGGGAAGTTAGGGAAGGAAGAAGAGAAAAATGTGGGGAAGCTAGAGAAAAGGAAGAATTAACTTGTTTAAGGTAAGTTCATCTTTCTTTCTTGCTTAGGTAGAGAAAGAAGTAGAGAAATGGGTTTGTGTTGGAAGAAAGAAGAAAAACCGTGTTGATTTTTCATAGATTTCTAAATTAGGTTATGGTTTTTCTGACCTAGATGGACTATGGGTAGGTTAAGTTAAACTTAATTTTAGCTTTTTTATTATTGAAGTTTTATTAATTTACATTTGAATGTTGTGTTGAATGAATTTGGTTTGTTTTAGGAAACCAAGAAAATATTACTCAAGAGCAAGAGGAAAGGCACAATTGAATTGGATTTCAAGCAATTTAGGTAGGTAATGTATTTATAGTTATTGTATAAATAGGCAAACTTCTTGCCTATATGTGTATGCTTAATTGCTTAATAGTGAATTGTTGTGATTGTTGGAAAATACATGATGATTGATTAGCATGTTCTACTTTGAAAGAGATTATGACATTTGATATGATCAAAGGAAGAAAAAGCATGAGATACATAAGAGTATAAATATATGTGATGAATTGGATTAAGCATAGAATTTGCTTGTGTTTGGGCAAGAGAGAAACCATTTCGTTTATCACGTGTACGTTGACCTATAGCCCTCTCCCGGCTGCCCGCTTGTAACATATAAGATCCTAAGAATGGACTCATTTTGTTCATAGTGTAAACTTCGGTTTCGCCATTTCGATCTATGGAACTCTCGAGCCATTTGTTTGTGCCTTTCATCTTTGATTTGTCAAGTATGATGCATTTGAGTGTTATATTTTGATGGTTAAATGTATATGTTATTTATTATGTGATAACTTCTTTCACCTTGAGTTTTGAGTTAGAATTGTGGATGATTGATTTACTAGAGTAAAATGAGATATAGATGTATACTGATATGTATATATATGTTTGATTGTGTGGCCATTACCAATGACTATAAATATATTAATCATTGAGCTTTGTAGCTCAATCCATTATTTTCACTCCCTCAGGTACAGAACGAGAAGGTTAGTGATCCTTATAAGTCATTTGGAAACTCCGAGATAACTGCCTTTAGTAACTTAGTTAGTTCAATTAATTTTGGGTAACTTTAGCAGCATATCGAACATGAGCATGCAATTGCAATTTTGTATTAAGCTAAAGATGTATTTGTTGATATGTAACTAAAGTTTTATTCAAAGTCTACTTTGTTTTAGCAATGAGATTGAGAATTGAAGAAGTTTTCTTGTCTATGTTCATATTTATGTTAATGAGTTGTGATGGTTGTGAGGAAATTGTATGTGTATGTGCAAAATTTAGTTTTAATGTTGGGTTCTGGGTTTCAGAATTAAAGGATTCGTTGCAGTGAAGCCAACCTTGGTCACGGTGAACCTTAGTCGAAGGGCATTTTGTTTGATTTTGAAAAACTTTTCCATGGCAAAGTATTAGACTTTTACCGCATCGAATTTTCCCGAAGCCAACCTTTTGCCACGACATATTTGTCTCGAGAGGTTTTTTTCTGATAAAAGTCACGAATCGCTATCGTGTTTTAGCATGATCACGACTTTACTGATGAAGTTGTGGGGTAGCTATCGTGCAGGTTCACGATTGTGACTTTGGAGTTTCTAAAAAACCTCTTCATTGTGGTGTATTTGACCCGAAGGGTGCGACGTTTGACATTAAGACTTTGTTACGGTGAAGCCAGATGTTCGTCACTACAAACTTATCCCGAAGGGTCCTTGGAAATATTTTCATTATTTCACCGTGACGAAACTGCGCACACTGAAGCTGAAAATTTTCCTTATAAGTTAAGGTTTTCGACTTTCCTGGATTAGTCACGGGACCCAAGCCCAACATGTTTATTATCAAAGCTTAGGATTTTTAAGGATTCCTAGGCTTAGAATGCATATTAGTAAATATTATTATTTTGATGTGTGATAAATTGTTTGCATTGTTGAATTGATTGCATTGCATTGAGTGAGATGCCACCTCGTAGAAGAACACGAAGAATTTTGCAAGGATTTGTTGCACCTGACCCTCCACCAAGAGAGGAAGGCATTGATGTGTCTAATGCTCCAAAAAATGCTGAGGCTTCTATGGGGCACGGTACTGGGCCTTCTCGATCACAGACACATGATTCTCCTCTTTCGCAGGAGCGAGTGCCTACTCCATTAGAACCTAAAATGTTTCAAGCCTTTGCTTTGGCTTTTGTCCAGACCATGGGCCTGATGTCGCAGACTTCTGCTCTGGCCCCAGTTAAGAAGGAAAAATAGTTTGATAAGCTCAGGAAGTATGGGGCAGTGGACTTTTTTGGAACCACTGATCCAGAAGAAGCTGAAACCTGGTTGAGGAAGACATAAAGGGTATTGGAGAAAATGGACTATGAGGATGATGAAAAGGTTGGGTATATTGCAAGCTTGCTACAGGAAGATGCTCTGTATTAGTGGGAAAGTGTACCGAAAAGTCAGATGAAACCACCAGTGTTGACATGGAAGGATTTCCTATCTGCTTATAAGAAGAAATATTTGTCTGAGATGTATATCCAATAGAAGCAGAGGGAATTTCTAAGTCTCACCCAGAGGGAGATGACAGTGACTGAGTATGAGCACAGATTTACACAACTGTCCTAATATGCAGCTAAGATGATGCTGAGTAAAACAGTTAAGTGTCGTAGGTTTGAAGCGAGGTCACATCTAGCCATCAGGGAAAAAGTGGTGGCACATAATTTTTATGATTTTCAAGAGTTAGTTGAAGCAACATTAAGGTTTGAGAATGTGAAGAACATAAAGAGCATCGTGAACAGAAAAAGAAAAGGGAGAGAACAGTTCAGGAGGGGAGGTGGTACTCTTATGTCAGAGAGGAGTGCCAGGACTTTCCCTATGCAGTATGAAGAGAGGAGCAGTGGTGCAAGCAGGTCTAAATAGATGAGAATTGTTTCTCATCAAGCCTCAACGGCGGGAGGTAGTAGAAGGAGAGAGGGGGACAAACTACCCGTTCCTAAGTGTGATAATTGTGGCAAGTTTCATAAAGGGGAGTGCTATAGATTAAAGGGAGCTTATTTGAACTGTGGGGAGATAAGGCACATGGCTAAAGAGTACCCGCAGTATGCAAGACACGATAGAACTCAGACGCAAACTTTGAAAAGGGCTAAGACTGCAGGACATAAGATTGCAACTGAAGTGGGGAGTTCTGAGGTAACCAAGAAAGCGAATCCTCCAAAAAGACTGAGGGGGCAAGCACCGTCTAGAGTATTTGCAATGACATGTGAGGACTCAAAAACTGCTCCAGAAGTTGTGACTGGTACGATTAAATTATTTGATAATAATCTTACTGTTCTAATTGATCTGAGGTCTACCTAATCGTTTGTTCATCAAGTAGAATTGTGCATTGTAGAAATTTGAGCCCATTAGATAGTCCTTTGATGCTTAGTACCTCCAATTGGCCAGCATATTATTATTAGTCAAGTTTATAGAAATTATGAAATATATATTAGTGGAGAATAATTAGTGGTAGATGTAATGCCATTGAAGATAAGGGGATTAGATGTGATTTTAGGCATGAATACATTAGAAAAGTATAATGCCAATTTAGATTGTAAACGAAAGACAGTGGAGTTTGAGTTAGACAAGGGTAGAAAGGTAGTGTTTGTGGGAGAGAGGAAAGCAAGCCCACCTAGGATTATTTCGGCTCTAATAGCAGAGAAAATGATGAGAAAAGTATGTGAAGCATTCTTGACATATGTGGTGGAGACTAAGGTAGATGGAATGAAGTTAGAAGAAATTTATATGGTTATGGAATTCTCAGATGTCTTTCCATAGGAATTACAAGGACTACCACCACCTAGAGAAATTGAGTTTTCCATCGAGCTTCTTCTAAGCACTGCACTGATATCAATTCTGCCTTATAGAATGGCTCCGATAGAATTGAAGGAACTTAAAGAGTAGTTAGAAAAGTTGTTAGAGAAAGGTTGTATTAGGCCCAGCTCTTCACTTTGGAGAGCTCCAATTCTTTTTGTAAGGAAGAAAGACGGATCATTGAGAATGTGTGTGGATTACCGAAAGCTTAATTATGTCACTATTAAGAATAGATATTCGCTCCCACGCATAAATGATTTGTTCAATCAATTTCAAGGGACGAAAGTCTTCTCCAAGATAGATTTGAGGATAAAGGAGTCCGATGTGTCAAAGACTGCTTTTAGAACATGATGTGGGCATTTTGAGTTCATAGTCATGCCCTTTGAATTAACGAATGCCCCTGCAACCTTCATGGACTTAATGAATAAAGTCTTCAAGCCTTTCTTAGACCAATTTATCATAGTCTTTATTGATAATATATTGGTTTATTTTAAGAGTGATATGGAGCATGAAGAACATTTAAGGACTGCCTTGGAGATATTGAGAAAGAAAAAGTTGTATGCCAAATTCGATAAACGTAAATTTTAGCTAAAGGAAGTAGTGTTTCTTGGACATGTAATTTCAAAACAATGAGTACATCTAGATCCGAGGAAAATAAAAGTTGTAGTTAAATAGGAAGCACCTAAGAATATAGCATAAATGAGGAGTTTCATAGGTTTAGCTGGTTATTAAAGAAGATTTGTAGAGGGCTTTTCCATGATAGCAACCCCACTCACCAAATTGACAAGGAAGAATCAGAAATTTATTTAGAGTGAGGAATGTCGGAAGAGCTTTGAGGACCTTAAGTACACATTGACAAGTGCTCCAATTTTGACTTTGCCTGATATGAGGGTTATATAGTTTATAGTGATGCTTTAAGAAAGGGTTTGGGTTGTGTGTTGATGCAAAGAGATAAAGTGATTGCCTATACTTCTAGGCAATTAAAACCCTATGAGATGAATTATCCTACATATAACTTGGAGTTAGCTGCCATAATTCTTGCACTGAAAATATAGAGACATTACCTATATGAAGTCATCACTAAGGTATTCACAGACCACAAGAGTCTTAAGTATCTGATGATCCAAAAAGAGTTAAATTTAAGGTAAAAAAGGTTGTTAGAATTGTTAAAGGATTATGACTTGATGATAGACTATCACCCGAGGAAAGCTAATGCAGTAGCGGATGCATTGAGTAGAAAATCTACTATGGCATATATGGAGATGGTATATCTTCCTTTGTAAGAGGAATTAGCCCGGCTTAAGGTGACATTGAGGTAAGTCGAATCTGATTGTGTATTGGCTAATTTTAGAATAAGGTCAGTGTTGAATGAGAAGATTCAGGAATTGCAAGAACAAGATGAGTACTTGAGCAAACCCAGAGAAGAGATTAAAAATGGTAAACCCTCTGGAATAGAGATAAGAGAAGATGGATTGATGGTTATAGGAAATAGACTTTGTATTCCGAATGTCAAGGAAGTAAAGGATGAAATTCTTGATGAGGAGTATAATGCTCCCTATATAATGCACCCGAGGAGTACAAAAATGTATAGAGATTTGAAAGAGTACTTTTGGTGGAAAGGAATGAAGAAAGATATTGCAGAGAATGCTAGAAAATGCATAGTGTGCTGGCAAGTTAAAGCAGAACATCAAGCGCCTATTAGTAAGCTTAAACCTTTGTCAATTCCTGAATGGAAGTGGAAGAAGATTACAATGGACTTCTTGATAGGATTGCCAAGGACTAGCAGGAAGCATGACATGATTTGGGTGATTGTTGATAGGCTAACCAAGTTAGCACATTTCTTGCCAATTAGACAAATGGATTCTTTGAATGCTTTGGCCAAGAAATACATAGCTAAAATAATCATGCTTCATGGGATTCCAAGTTCTATAGTCTCAGATAGAGATCCCAGGTTTACTTCTAGATTCTGGGAAAGCTTACAAGAGGCTTTGAGAAGTAAGTTACATTTTAGCACAGCTTTCCATCCATAAACTAATGGTCAATCAGAAAGGACAATACGGACATTAGAGGCAATGTTAAGAGCTTATGTTATGGATTTCAAAGGCTCATGGGATCATCATCTGCCTTTGAGTTTGCTTACAATAATTCCTACCATTCAGGAATTTAAATGGCACCTTATGAAGCTTTGAATGATAGGAGGTGTAGAACTCCTATTTGTTTGGATGAGAAAGGTGAAAGGAGACTTTTAGGACTTGAATTGGTATAAGTTACATTTGAGAAGGTTAAATTGGTGAAACAGAGACTCAAAGAAGCTAAAGACAGAATGAAGAGCTATACGGATGCACATAGAAAAGAGATGAAATTTGAGTTTGGAGACAAAGTGTTTCTTAAAGCTTCTCCATGGAGAGGAGTTTTGAGATTTGGTAAGAAAGGTAAGCTTAGTCCAAGATACATAAGCCTTTATGAGATTATTGTGAAGATTGGGTCTTTAGCCTATAAGTTAGCTTTGCCACCAAAATTATTTAAAATTCACAATGTCTTCCATGTATCAACATTGAAGAAATATCGATCAGATCCTTCACATATAGTCCAACCTTCGGAGGTTCAGTTGAGAGATGATTTGACTTATAAGGAAACTCCAGTGGAGATTTTAGACACTAAGGAAAAGGTCTTGAGAAACAAGACTGTGAAGTTCGTTAAAGTCTTATAGAAGAACCATTTTACGGAAGAGGCCACGTGGGAGCCCTTGGAGGTCATAAAGGAGAGGTATCCACATCTCTTAAATGACTCAGGTAAGAATTTCGATGACGAAATTCTTTAAGGGAGAGAATTGTTGGACTCCAAAATTTTTCTTTTCTTTTATTTAATTATGTATTCATTCATTTGTTTATTTTAAAATTTAGTCATTAGTTTAGTGAGCATGATTAGAAATGAGAGTTTTGAAGGGAAATGTTAGAATTAAATTAGAGCATAGTTAAGGTATTAGATTTAATGGAGTAAGGAGTTAATAGGTATTAGATTAAATGAAGAAGAGTAATTTTGGAAGAAACACAAAATGTAGTCTTGTAATAAGAAGAAAAAGAGAGAATCGTGAGAAGCTAAGAGAGGAAAGAAACTGTGGGAAAGAAAGAAAGAAAGAAGAAGAAGAAGAAGAAGAAGAAGAAAACGTGAGAAGCTAGGGAAGAAAGAAGAGAAAAACGTGGGGAAGCTAGAAAAGAGGAAAAATCAACTTGTTTAAGGTAAGTTCATCTTTCTTTCTTGCTTAGGTAGAGAAAGAAGTAGAGAAATGGGTTTGTGTTCGAAGAAAGAAGAGAAATCATGTTGATTTTTCATAGATTTCTAAACTAGGTTATAGTTTTTCTAACCTAGATGGACTATGGGTAGGTTAAACTCAATTTTATATTTTTTCATTATTGAAGTTTTATGAATTTACATTTGAATGTTGTGTTGAATGAATTTGGTTTGTTTTAGGAAACCAAGAAAATATTACCTAAGAGCAAGAGGAAAGGCACAATTGAATTTGGATTTCAAGCAATTTAGGTGGGTAATGTATTTATAGTTATCGTGTAAATGGGCAAATTTCTTGCCTATATGTTTATGCTTCATTGCTTAATTATGAATTGTTGTGATTGTTACAAAAAGCATGATGATTGATTAGCATGTTCTACTTTGAAAGAGATTATGACATTTGATATGATTAAAAGAAGAAAAATCATGAGATACATGAGAGTATGAATATAAGTGATGAATTGGATTGAGTATAGAATTTGCTTATGTTTGGGCAAGAGAGAAACTATTTTGTTTGTCACATGCACATTAACCTAAAGCCCTCTCTCGGCTGCCCGCTTGTGGCATATGAGACCCTTAGAATGGACTCATTTTGTTTATGGTGTAAACTTCGGTTTCACTATTTCAATCTATGGAACTCTCAAGCCATTTGTTTGTGCATTTCATTTTTTATTTGTCAAGTATGATGCATTTGAGTGTTATATTTTGATGGTTAAATGTACATGTTATGTGTTATATGATAACTTCTTTCACCTTGAGTTTTGAGTTAGAATTGTGGATGATTGATTTACTAGAGTAAAATGAGATATAGATGTATATTGATATGTATATATATGTTTGATTGTGTGACCATTACCGATGGATATAAATACATTAACTACCGAGCTTGTAGCTCAACTCATTATTTTCACTCCTCAAGTACAGAACGAGAAGGTTAGAGATCCTTGCAAGGCATTTGGAAACTCTGAGATAACTACCTTTAGTAATGAAGTTAGTTCAATTATTTTTGGATAACTTTAGCAGCATATCGAATATGAGCATCCAATTGTAATTTTTTATTAAGCTAATGATGTATTTGTTGATATGTAACTAAAGTTTTGTTCAAACTCTACTTTGTTTTAGCAATGAGATTGAGAATTGAAGAAGTTTTCTTGTCTATGTTCATATTTATGTTGATGAGTTGTGATGGTTGTGGGGAAATTGTATTTGTATGTGCAGAATTTAGTGTGAATGTTGGGTTATGGGTTTCAGAATCAAAGGTTTCACCACGACGAACCTTACCCGAAGGGTATGTTGTTTGATTTTGAAAAACTTTGTCATGGCAAAGTACCAGACTTTTGCCACGGTGCATTTTCCCGAAAGGTTTTTTCTCTGTCTCGAAAACTTCACCGCAACAAAACCAACCTTTCGCCACGGCGTATTTGTCCTGAGAGGTTTTGTTTTCTAATAAAGGTCAAGAGTCGCTATCGTGCTTCAGCACGATCATGACTTTGCTGATGAAGTTGTGGGTCGCACTCGTGTAGCTGCACGGTTCTGACTTTGGAGTCTCTGAAAAATTTCGCCGCTGCAAAGCTAACTCTTCACCGCAGCATATTTGACCCGAAGGGTGCGGTGTTCACCCCTGAGACTTCACCGCAGTGAAGCTAGATGTTGATCGCAGTGAATTTTTCCCGAAGGGTCCTTGGAAATGTTTTCATTGTTTCGCTGTGACGAATATATACTTTGTCGTGGCTAACTTGCACACACCGAAGCTGAAAAGTTTCCTTATAAGTTGAGGTTTTCGACTTTTTGGGATTAGTCACAGGACCTGGGCTCAACATATATATTATGCATAATTTATAAAAATCTCAAGTTGAACTTACAAAAATTAAGAAAAAGTCCCCAGGACCTTTTGTTTGAGAAAGGAAAAGAAGAAGAAAATGAATACAAGATGT
>JANSVA010000003.1:29242274-29256680 GCA_025504915.1 Erythroxylum reticulatum | reverse complement strand
TTCATTAAAAAGAATTGATTCAATACATTTCTTATGTACCCATAGGTGCTATATTGGATTTGAATCAGATTTCGGATTCACCCGACTCGATAGTCCCCTTTTTTGGGGGAACATCCAGTGCCAAAGTCACTAAATGGGTAAGTCGCCAATCCCTCAAACGGACTATGTAATGTACTTTATCTGTTGGGTTACGAGCGGGTATTTTACCAAAGGTTTTTATTGTATCAATCTACCCTTGTGGAATTCCTGTTGAAGCATATACTAGGGGATGGTTGCAGGGCGGACGATTTCAAAACGGACTCCGCATTCAATAGATAGAAGATAGAAAAGATCACCAAGATTTTTGGATCCGTTGTCGAACTTGTTCCAAGATCTCGGATCGAATCGATATCGAGATCTCGGATCGAATCGATATATCGATATCGGTTCGATCCGAGATCTCTTATTGAATTGGTCATTCAATGAGCATTCTCAATATTATGCCTTGAAGAGGATTCGAACCTCCACGCTCTTTAGCACGAGATTTTGAGTCTCGCGTGTCTACCATTTCACCACCAAGGCAGCTTGAAAGTGAATCGTATTCCATGAATATGATATATGTCTAGTGTGATATATGGAATATATGACAAAGGTAAGAAGAAGAAGAAGAAGAAGAAGAAGAAGAAGAAGAAGAAGAAGAAAAAGGATGAGGATAAGGATGAGGATGAGGATCTTTTGGTCTTTTATTACTTATTTATTTGTCATTCTAAGTTTATATTTTCAAACCAAACACAGGCAAAAAAAATTCTTTAGCAATAAACCAAACAAAGTAACACCCATTTTATTATATTCCTCATTTTTTATTCTATTCCTTATCTATTCTAACCTTTAAACTAAACAGGTTGTTATACTCTGCACTTATATCTTATTAATTAGTATACGATCCAACTTGCATACGTGAAACATAACAGTTTCCCTTGGCAGAGACAAATGTATACTCGGATCAGAAATGGCATTGGCAACAAATGACTTTAAATATTTAGTCTTCCTGCACCCATTCTTTAACTAGAAATCATCACTGACAATTCCTTTTGTTTGTAAAGTGCTTTTTATCCCAGAGGCTTATTCTAAGAGAAAAATGATGGAAAACGCTCTGAACTGGCAACGCTCAAACTCTTCCCCTGATGATCTCAACTCACTTGAGACCGCCAGCCACATAGCCAAGAAAGTCCATATACGTGAAAGGGAGAAAGACTCGCCCCTTTATCCTCCTATTCTGAATTCCCTCCCCCATAGTTATAGCGCTGCAGTCACTAGCAATCAAGATTCTACTGCTACTGGAATTTCAGAATGGCCAGACGAGGAGCCTGTGGAAATTGAAGAGGGTGACATCACGATGGTTCAAGGCGAGCTTGGACTAGGAATTGAACTATCCAACTCTCTGAAAGGCCAATTAAACAAACGCTAGGCAAATGTGGTTCTGGTCAAGCTTTTGGGTCGACGCATCGGCTTCAATATGCTCAAACTCCAACTTCATGCTATGTGAAACTTGACTAATCCGATGAAAATTATGGACTTAGATAATGATTTCTTTTTGGTTAATTTTGTGCAGGAAGACGACTATCTCAACGCTCTCACAAACGGGTCGTGAGTGATCCTGGGCCATGCTCTCTCCATCTAGCCCTGGCATCCCAACTTCCGACCATCCTCGGGTGAAGCCTCCCACGTGGTTACTTGGGTCAGATTTCCCAAGCTATCAGTCGCTCACTACCTTCCATCGATCTTACTAGCACTCAAAAATCTAATCGGACGCACGGTTCACATAAACATAACCACACAACAAACCCAAAGAAGACGATATGCTAGGGTTGCGGTCGAAAACGACCTTAACTCACCTCTCCGATCTTTGGTGGAATTAGACAGAGAATGAATTAAGGTCGCGTATAAAGGCCTCCCTCTGATTTGCCTTGGGTGCTAGCACACTGGACACGAGACCACAAACTGCCCTCACCAGCCTTCTGTCTCTCCGGCAACAGGAGACCCCCCAAAGCACCAAGCAACAGCTACTCCAACGGCTCTGTGTACGTCTCCAACTTCAGCTCCATATCCTAACGCAACATTTGTCCCCTGGATTCAAGTCCAGAGACAAAGTCGCTATCCCTCCAACGATACAATAACAGGACGCGACAGATGCAACCCCTTCAACACTGAGCGACCCCACGGCTCGAGATACCAGGCGCTAGCAGGATCTGAGGAACCCACCCGCAACTCGCATCCGTCCCCAACGCTTAGGAACATTCCAGATGCGCTTTCGCCTCGAACTAATATGGACTCTCCACAGCAGATTACGCTTAAGGCATCAGCTACAGGTCGAGCTCAATGCGGGAATGGGCCTGCGTCTCTGCATGGGCTGAACATGCATCAAGCTGGGCCATCATCGGCCCAAACCAAACCCCCAAGCCCAAATCACTTTAGCTAATCCCACCTAATGTCAGTCTGGACTAGGCAAAAAGCCCACAGGATCCACCAACTCAAACACTAAATGAGTGGCCATTTCTATACCCTCGTACCACCACCTAATTATCCACGACAACTCTCTCACCATTCCTATGAATCAAGACAGGGACGTTGGTCGCTTGGAGGAGGACATACCTGCCGAAGTAGTTCCCTCCTCATTAACCTCCAAAAATTTCCCGCCCCTTCTAGGCCACCCGATCTTCAATCTAATCTAACCCCAGACAATGGCAGCACCACTATTATTGACTCTTCAATAGACGAGATGGCACTGCCTCCCACGACTTCCCCTGATGAGGGACAGACAATCGATGGAGTCAGACCACACGACTCATAACATCTTTCATCCTATTCGATTTTTCTATGTCAATATTCATATGGAATTATTAAGGGGGCGGAGGCAAGACCTTCCAGCTAATTCTCAAGAATTACATCCGAATTCACAAATCGATCCTTGTAGTCCTGATCGAACCTCATATTAGTGAAGTTCACGCACAAAAGGTTATCAGGAAATTGGGATTCAATTAATCCTTTAGAGTGGAGGCTGATGGGTTCTCCAGAGACATTTGGCTTTTATGGAGTATCGACACTACCATTCAATTCTTTTAACTCATCGTCAATTTATTCATGTCCATATTACCTGGGAGCAAACTTCTTTTGATTTCATGACTATCTAAGCAAGTCTAATTACCTTCTTCAACAATTCCTTTAGAAACATCTGCGTCAAATTGCCCGGATTACAACTAAACCTTGGATGTTGGTTAGGGACTTAAATGCCAAATTAGAAAGAGAAGACCAGCGAGGCGACTCCAGACTCCACTCCGATGTGATCACTCAATTTTGGGATTGTATTCAATGCTGCCACCTTCAAGATCTTGGGTTCATAGGACCCTAATTCACCTAGAGGAGAGGTCAGATTCGCACCCAACTTGATCGCATTTTCTGTTCTCACCCCTGGTTAAATTCTTTCCCACACATACAATTACTCACCTTCCTTTCCTTAAGTCTGATCATCGACCCCTCCTCGTGACTCTTACCCCACCTACACCATATTCTCCTACCCGTCGGGCTTTCCGATTTTAATCTGCTTGGTTAACCCACGACCAATTTGCCCAAACTATTAAAGACAATTGGAATCCTAATCTGTCGAAAGTTTCTAGTGCGCTCAGGAAACTGGCGGAGAAACTCTAACAGTGGAATTACTCTACTTTTGATAATATTTTTTAGCACAAAAAGAGACTTATGGCTTGACTAAGGGATATTCAAAACATGCTGGAAGAAGATGACTCTAACTCTTTGCAAGACCTGGAGGCACATATACAACATGAACTGGAATAAGTCCTTATCCAAGAGGAACTATTCTGGCATCAAAAATCGAGATGTCAATGGATAGCGCAAGGGAACAGAAACACTAAATATTACCATGCGGTCGCTATAGGCCGACGACGAAAACTGCATTGCACCTCCCTCCAAGAAGAAAATGGTTGTGTCAATGCAGATCCTATTTTGCTAAGATGAATCGCCCAGACATTCCTTGCCAAACTTTACACAGCCGACCTTTCCACTCCGTTACACTCTCTTCCCACCGGCCCTTTCCCTTCTCTCCCCTACAGCACTTCTCTTGATCTGGCATAACCAATCTCTCCTGAGGAACTCAAGACAACTTTTTTTGACATGGATCCCAATAAGTCTCAGGAATTGATGGTTTTAATGCTCTCTTTTTCCAGTCCCAATGGGATCACCTTGGGCCTGATATCACTCTTTTTATTCAAAAAACTTTTAGACATGAATTATGAGAACAAGCCCTAAATCGTACTATCATGGTCCTCATTCCTAAGACCCCTTCCCCTCAGTCGATCACTCAATTCCAACCTATAGCTCTCTGTCATTCATCTACAAGGCTATTACCAAAATTGTCATGAACCGACTGAAACCTTACCTAACCAACCTCATAGGCCCCAATCAATGCAGCTTTGTCCCAGGCCGACAAATTGTTGACAACATTATTATCGCCCAAGAGATTATCCATATCATGAGATGGAAATCAGGGAAGACGGGGATATTTTCCATTAAGGTGGACTTAGAGAAAGCCTATGATTGACTTTCTTGGGATTTTATCCACGACACTCTCATAAACATCGAGCTCCCGGACTCTCTGATCAATCTCATCATGAAGTATGTTTCCATGGTGACCATGCAAGTTAACCGGGATAGGGTTCTCAGTGATGCGTTTACCCCTACTAGAGGAATACAATAGGGGGACCCGATTTCGCCTTATCTTTTCATGCTATGTATGGAATATCTGGGTCATCTCATCAATACCTCTGTGGCTCATGGCAACTGGAAGCCTATCAAATTAAGTCGTAGAGGCCCTTCCATCTCTCACCTGTTTTTCGTTGATGATCTCATCTTGTGCTCCAAAGCTTCTATTGACCAAGTTTTGGTCATTCGAGACACCTTGAATACATTTTGCGCAGCTTCGGGGCAACGGATTAGCCTAGACAAATCTCGCTGCTTCTACTGCAAGAACATCTCTCAATCTGTGGCTCAAAATCTTAACAGAGAGTTGGGCTTCAAGCAGATAGTGGATTTAGGACGCTATCTTGGCGTACCGCTGTTGCATGAAAAAGTCAATAAACGAACGTACCAATATCTTATTGACAAAGTCCAACACCGTCTTTCCGAATGGCAAGCCAACTTATTGTCGTTTGCGGGTTGCATCACCCTAATACAATCTATCATTTCTGTGCTTCCTACTGACGGTCTGACTTCCTTGGAGTTTATGCGATGAATTGGAGAAAATCATGCGTACTTTCCTATGGGGCTCCTCTCTCGGTAATCGAAAGATTCACCTCATACACTGGGATTAAGTCTGTCAACCTAAAGAACTGGGTGGGCTTGGGATTCGTAACATTAGAGCCACCAATGACGTGTTACTTACAAAGATAGGGTGGGCAATGATTTCTAATCTTACAGCTTTATGGGTTCAAATCTTGTCTGCTAAGTACAACTTTGATGTCAACAACATCCCTACCTCTATTAACACTACTGAAGGCTCCATGGTTTGGAAAAGTATCAAAGCTATTTGGCCCTACATTATACAGGACTTGAAATGGATGATCTGCAATGGGTCCTAGGCTCGCTTCTGGTTGGACCCTTGGGTTGTGAACGTGGGCCCCCTTCTACCGCATGCCATTACTCCTTTTCCACAATCTGACCTTGAGCTATGGGTATAACACTTCGTGGATAACACAGGTAATTGGAATTGGAATGCGCTTCAAACTTTGCTCCCCCTATTTGTCTATCCATTTTGGGAACCTTCTCTCCTAAGCCCTACCTAGGAATGGACAAGCTTATATGGGGCCCATCGACTACTGGGTAATTCACTACAGCCTCGGCGTATGCTATGATTATGGCACACTCCACCTATCATTCCAGTAACATTTGGAAGCCCATATGGCACTAGCCCGACCCCCAACATATTCGTTTTTTCCTTTAGCTCCTTGCTCATGACCTCTTACTCTCTAACCAGCAACGCATACGTAAACACCTTACCACAAGCGCGACCTACTATCACTGCCATACGGAAGAATGCTCGTTACATGTGGTACGCGATTGTCCCAAAATGCGTAGCCTATGATTTTCTTTCCCTCTCCACACCATATCTCCTAACTTTTTCCACACAAATACCCTTGACTGGCTCACCCTCAGTCTTCACAATCATAGGTTGGTCTCTAGAATTGAGTGGTCAGTTATCTTTGGTACTACATGCTGGTTCCTATGGTCATGAAGGAATATGGCCCTCTTCGATAATCAATTCTCCTGACCGCGTTCTCCTGTGACCCTCGTCCTGAACTACGTCCATCAAATTCATCAGGCCTCAGCCTGGCATCTTCGTGCCCGTCTTAATCCTCGACCTCATTACGAACAACTTATTGGGTGGTGTCCGCCTACCCCTGGATGGGTAAAACTAAATACCGATGGTGAGTGCAACAGCGCAAACTCTTCGGCCACAGCAAGTGGTCTTATTCGGAATAGCTCGGGTGATTGGCTTGGCCGCTTTACGCAGAATATAGGTAGGTGCTCCCCGGTTTCGAAGAAACTCTGGGGAGTCTATTCGGGTTTGAATCTAACCTGGGCCTTTGGTTTTTGGCGCGTGGTAGTCGAGCTGAATTCTCTCGTGGTTAAGGATCTTCTATCCGACGCAACACACCGGACAACGTCGCTTAACCCTCTCGTACTGGGCATCAATGAATTACTCATATGCAATTGGGTCATTCTTACGCGCCACACGTACAGAGAGGGAAATCGATGCGCTGATTGGCTCGCCAACCTTGCTATTAATTTTGGGCTCGGGATCACCACTTTTGATAGTACACCCTCTAAGTGTGTCATTATTCTTTTAGAGGATATGGCAGAGGCTAGCCTTCTTCGAAAGATTACCTAAATTTTGTTTTCTTTCCTTATAAACAAAAAAAATCATCACGGATAATGAGAAAAAGGAAGAAAAAAACACACTATGTCAATATTAAATTTTTAATGTTTAAAATTTTGGTTCAAGTATTATTTATTAATGCTCAGATTGCTTCTTCTACCAACAGTTGGCATTGTTCTCGATCATGTGACGCATCATTAGCTTCGCCGACTTCTTCGGCTCAACAAATGCTGTGGACTTACTCCAATTTAACATTAACAAGTTTAGACCTCCGTGGGAGAGTATTGCAACTGGTGGCCCAAGTTTCTTACCCATCTGAGACCTAACGCAAGTCTCCCAATTACCTCAGCTTTCCACCCCAAATATACACCAACTCATGAATATCGAATGAATCAACATAAAACCTATTTACGTAACGCCTATCTGAAACCAAATTACCATGACGGAGACGGGTGTCAAAATGGAAGCCAGAAAGTAACACTATCATACATTTACTTATGGTTTGGCAATTGGCATTTGTAAGAAATGTGCATTCAACAGTTTTCTTCCCCTAATTTCTTCAGACTGACTTAAAAGTTAAAACCTTGTGTTTGACCAATTGTAGAAAGTAGACTAAATGATCAATCAACAACACAATAAAACAATTTCTACATATTATTCTAGTTTGTACAAATTGTATTTCAATCGGTAGGTTGGTCGTCAAGCTTCTTAAAGGTATACCGCTGACTTAAATAGTGATAACCAAACTTCATTGTACATCTAGTGTTTGACGCCCAAATAAGGGGAGAGAGAGATAGAGAGGGAAGATCCCGAACAAAGACGCAATCTTTCATGTTATTTCTTCGAAACTCAAAACACCCAGAACCACGCACATACATACACAGACAAACACACAGTGTTTCGCCTACGAAACTCCCTCTTCCTTTGCTTTGTGTCCCAAAACCCGCCTCACGTAGTTTACTTCATCTATTCAAAACAACCCCACCTTCACAAGCACATACACATACACACACACCTCTCAAAATTTTCCAATCTTTAGATCTTTGTCTTGTTCTCCTAGCGATTGCCCTTTTTTTGTAGGTGGGTTCTCTTGAAGGTGTAATGGGTTTTGAGCTGAATGTGGTTTAGAGGAAGAGAGTAATGGCAGGACAGGTGGTGAAAGTGAAGAGGGAAACATTGGAGGCATGCATGACATGCCCTCTTTGTAAGAAGCTGCTGAAGGAAGCCACGACAATATCTTTGTGTCTTCACACGTGTAAGTTTTCTCCTGATTTGTTACTATAACTTCTCCAATTTTCGGTTCAGCTGACAATTTTGATATGGTTCTGATAACACGATCTGGGGTTTCTTTGGTTTGGCCATCTCGATTTCCACGTCGAGATTTGTCGTCTTTATTTAACGTTCTTTATCACCTAATATGTAAGTGCATCAAATTTAGTGACCTCGGGTTCTACGTGGGTCAATTATGCATGTACAGGTTGAATTTATGAACTTTGATTCTACGTGATTTTCATTGATGATTATGGTTCATGTTTGTTAATATTATCTACTTCAGTTGATAAGGTGATTTCCTGTTGAGATGTATATCTTATCTGGAAAGGTGTTCTGCAGTCCTTTACCATTGCAGTCGCATCATGATACGAAAAGTAGTCACCGAATCCCCTGCCCTTGGGCAATGCCTCTATTTCATTCCTCACTTATAATATACAAGAAAGAACTTGGTAGTTTACTAAAGGTATTGGTTGTAGTTTTGAGCTCAGTACTTGACTATTATTCTCCACATCCATGCAACTGTTCTTGTCGGTCCTTATTGAACTAATCTTTGAAGTTCATGCAACCAAATTAAAACACAATGATTCCAGAAGTTCTTACATACGGACTAATCGCTTAGCTGAGATTACATTTCCCGGGTTCATTGTTTTCTGATGATACTTATGATGTGCCCCAATTTTTGTACATTAGTAAGGTGATTAAATGGTGAATTCAACTAACTCTAGGACAGTGTTTCTATTGTATCCCTTTCTATTTCAATTTTAGCTTTCTTCATGTCAAGTAGGAATCTGCTGTTGTCAAGCCTTTGGCACGTGGCTGAAGAGTGCATGTTGGTTATTTGGATCTACTTTCCTTGATATTTGTTGTTTAGGTCATCATAGCTGTTTTCCTTTCAGAAGTCCTTGAATATACTTTTTCTCTTTGATATTATATTTTGATTTATGTTCAAGCTACAGGCCTTATTGCTCTTTTGTCTTGAAAATATGTTCTCTGTTTCTTACACATATACTCAAAATTAGTCTGCAGGAAATGCATATATGAAAAGCTCTCAGATGAAGAGGTAGACTGCTGTCCTGTTTGCAAAATGGACTTGGGTTGTCTGCCAGTGGAGAAACTCAGGTCGGACTGCTACATGCTTACGAGCACACTTTAATTTTATATAAATTTAGTTGATATATATATCTGATTTGACATTCAGGGAGACAAATGGTGTTAAATCCATATTTTTGGCTGTTATTTAGTTCTGTCTAATGTAACTGGATGTTTGACAGTGTTGTGCGCACAAGAGTGATAAAGCTGGTTGTTTAATGGTTGCTTTTTCTTTTACTGAGCAAGAAGAATACTCTTTCATAGTCCTTTGACTTCTAGAGTGCACTAGATCTTGTCCATTCTTCTTTTCCTCTTATCAGATTTTTTCACAACTCATATGTTCTTAGTTCTTGCTATTTGCCCCACGGATTTGTTGCTTTGCAAACTTTGAATTGATGGTTATGGATGGCTTCTCATTTGATTGTTGTCTTATTTCTATGTATTAGTTGAGAATGTTTTCCCAGATTACTGGACTCCATTTGCATTTCTGAAACTAACATTAAATCCAATAACTATTCCTCCTTTTGTGGTTTCTTTGAATAAACTTGTAAGAAATGCTTAAATTAGCTTAGGCTTTCATCTCCTTTTCATAATAACATTTATTACTGTTTGTGTTGGGAATTGTTCACCGTTTAATGTTTGTGAATTACATGCAGGCCTGACCATAATCTGCAAGATATAACAGCTAAAATATTTCCTTATAAAAGAAGAAAATTTAGGGCCCCTGATGTAATGTCGTCCATTGTACTGCCAGCGAAACGGAAGGAAAGATCTTTATCGTCATTGGTGGTGAATGCTCCAAAGGTACCAATACAAACTGGGATGACAGGAAGAAGATCCAAATCTAGTGCAAGAAAGGTTCCCGCTTTACGAGGGTGCAATACTGTTGAGGAATCCATCAAGAAAGAAGACTCAGCTGATGTTCATCCAACGAGTTCGAGTTCACCTGAGTCTCCTAACAAGATTGCGGAAGATAAAAGGCAGGTAAAGGAGAAAACAGGTTTAACTTCGGGGAGAGCATTTGCCTCTGAGTCACTCCTTGTTGTTCTGCATGAACTATGTATATTTATGTCTGCTTATAAAATTCATGCAGGATTACTCTATTGCTGAGCTTTCTGATCAACTTAGGCCAAATGATAATACGGAGAATGATTTTGAATTAACGGAAGGGAAAGTCGATTTATGGACACCTTTAAATTGTCTTGTTGAAGCTGCTAATAGAACCAAGTCCTCTAAATTAAATTCACATGGGTTGTCTCTTTCAAAGTCAGATCTACCTGATACTCGTGATTGTGAAGTTCATTTACCTGAAGTGAAACCCAGAGGACAATCACCCAGTGGACATGACAGTGAGAGACTGGATATGAGAAATTTAGATGTTAAGACTAGGACAAATACCCTTCCAGCATCAGTGAAACGTAGAAGGTTAACAGCAGCACGAAAAAGAGCAGCAATGTCTCATGATCGGAGTGCCTCAGCCCAAGTGTTAATGGATGCTGCGGAGGCTAAAAGCAGCAGAAGAAATTGTCCAGTTTGGTTCTCATTAGTCGCCTCTGAAGACCAGTAAGTTACTTCTTACAATTGGCATTCATGCACTTAATCTTTTCCGTCAATTTTCAGAGAGCAACTACTGATTTCTTCTCTGCAAATACTTGCTTTCTGGTAATTACTTCAGGAAAGGAGATGCTTCCTTGCCACAAATATCTGCCTCCTACTTGAGGATTAAGTTAGTTTCTTCAGTCTCAATATCTACAAGATATATCTTTACAGCCTACATTTATGCTACAATGTATCTCTATGTCCTGTGCAATTGACTAGTCTCATAATCTCATGTGGTCAAGACAGCAACACAAGCTCCTCAACTAACTTTCCAGTATAGTTTTAACTAATGGCACTATGGAAAAATTAGTTAATTCAAAGGAAATCAATTTTTTATACTAATGAGTATCAAATTCTGTTAAATATTTTAACTATTGCCACTTGATATCTTTTTTCCTTTTTCTCTTTGAGAAAACCCAATATCTTTACTCCTTAACAAGGGTTTTATTCCCCTTATCATGGTTTTTATAATTTTGCATCCAAGTTAAAGCATTTTATTTTTGATCAGCATACAAAATTTTCTTGATATTACTGATAAAAATTGATATTGAGCATAAATTTGAACCATGGGAGACTCATTATAGTGAACAGTGCTTAAGGACAAAAAGAAATCTTGATAACTTCTGAATCTGATAATAGCGTATTAAGGTGCATTGCTGCGTTAAGTAAAGAAACTGTTGCAAGAATTTGTCTTTCAATTTTCAGCAGAACCTAACTTACATTACTTGAGAATACATCTGCCGATGGGCCATCTCTTTTTCATTCTTCCTGGCAAAGGATATGCTTTTATGCTGAAATGATTGCTTCCGAATGATGAGGTTCATGAATGGACTTCAAATATTTTCAAAGTATCCTCAAGCATCTCGTCTTTTATTGATGTCTTAATTATTTCGCAGGGATGGTAAAATGCCTGTCTCATTGATCCAAAAGTACCTGGTAAAGAAACTAGATCTTAGTAGCGAGGCTGAGGTATGTTCCTCTATTTTGCTTTTCAGTGAGATGAGATCATCCTTCTCTAATAAAATTTCTGGAGTTTCTTAATCAGTTTATATATGTATATTGGAGAGTTTTACGGGCTTGCCATGTTCAGAAAGATTTGTGGCCTGAAGCAAAAAGCTTTCCATCAACGAAACATATGTGCATACTCATTTGAAATTTCCTATTTGGGATGCGCTCTTCTTAAAATATCTGTGGCGATTGGCTATAAACTTATCTTAGTGCTGTCTACATGTAAGACAAATATATTAGAAGATGATATTGAACCTCGAAGTCTACCTTTCTTCTTTTCCTGATCTGTTGTCATACTGCGATTATTGGGATACTGAAGTTTTTCATTGCATTGATATTTGATTGTATGGACAGCATACCATCTCTTAGAACTCATAATTCATAAATCAAATTATTGTTTCTGTTTTCTCCATGATTGTTAATGGCTTTTGCCGAAATTGCTCTCCTGATACATGAAATTCATTGGCTCAATGGCTGACTAAAACTTTTTGCAGGTGGAGATAATGTGCCGTGGAAAGCCAGTGCATCCAAGACAACAATTACATAACTTGGTAGACTTGTGGTTTAAGACAGCCTCATCAACATCGAAGAAAATAGCAGCATCAGTTGGTTCCTCGGCTAAGGAATTTGTCATGGTGCTATCATATTGTCGGAGAATTCAAGCATCCTAAAGTTCAGTCTTCCCTTGTTTCTGATAATTTACAAAATGCAATGTTGTCGTTTCTTTCTTTTTACACTCCCGAGTTCTCAATCACATATTAAGTGTATTTGATTTAATTCAATCATATATAATAATTACTCCTGTTGTCAAACTGAAACTGCGTTCTTTAATCTGGGATTCACCTTCTAAGCTTTGAGCATTATTTATGGGGTGGATCCTGGCTAGCCGCAGTAGGGCTGAAATCAACATCTCTTTTATGCTTCGCAAGCTTGTTAACGAAAATTTGGAGGAAATTTTATCTTTATTATTTACACACACACACAAAATTTAGTTGGAAAATATTTAAATATTTTAATTCTTAATATTTGCTCTCTATCCAAAGTTCTATTAACTCCATTTTATCATAAAAATAATATGACATTGAATAAAGAACACTAGGTAGAATAACTTGTGATTAAAATACTCAACTAGTTACTCTTATTGTTAAAAATTAATTAGTTTATTAATTAATTGCTCAATTTTTGTAAGTTAATAAGTTCTTATAAATTAAAATACATTAATTAATTTATTTAACAATTTTATTTTTCAATTTAACTTCAAATTTTTTGATAGACAAGAGCAATCTTTTTTAATTATATTTCAAAATTTTTAATTTTATTCCATGCTTAGTTAGTTTAATGACGGTCTAATACTGATTGAACATTTTAAACTTCAAATCTTTCGTTTTATCGGTTTAACTTCTAGTCTGATTTTTAAAACATTGAAATAACAACTTACTAAAAAGAACAGGATTAATAATTTTTGAAAAAAATAGTTACAACAAAAATACAACTAAGAGACAAAAGATATTAAAAATAATGAATTAGAAGCAAAATGATTTGATAAAAATGTACTCTTGTTATAAATGAAAAAGATAAAATAGGATACTTTTATGGTTTAAGTAATTGTGTGTGTGTGTATATATATATATATATATGCATAATTTTAACTTATTTAAAAAAAGTCTTAATAATGTTGAATTTTTAAAAAACTTTTTCTTAAACATTTTTAAAAAATAATAATGAAATATAGGTGATATAAACACCACACATAAATCAATTAAATGTTATTGACACGAAGACTAAATTATTAAACTCGAATTAAATCAATATTTTAAGATAATTATAATAAATATCAATTTGGGTTCTTTTTCAAAAAAAAAAAAGGATGCAGGTCAAAGTAGACATGTATAAAGTATTTGCCACTGTGTATTGAGGTTTTATATTAAATACATCGATGCTCATAGGATTCCTAGGGCGATTCATTAAATGGGTCAAAATGTGCATCACAACCAATGAATAGAGAAACAACCAATACATTCAAGGGAAGAAAAGGATAAAGACAGGGAGACCATTATCTCCCTATCTTTTCACAAATTGTGTGGAGGTGCTATCCAGAATGATCACCAAGAGCATTAGTGAGATTAACAAGTTCAAATACCACTTCGAGAGCTAAAGGAACAAAAATTCTCATTTAGCATCCATAGACGACCTCCTGCTTTTGTGTGGAGCTAATGTGGGATCAATCAAAGACTTATTAGATGCAATGAACCAATTTAATGTTATGTCAGGACTCACATAATCAATAGGCAGAAGAGAAGAGCGCAATCTACATCTCAGGGCTTAATCATCACCAAAAAAGCATAGACACGGACACGGACACGGGGACACACCAACTTCTAAAATTTGGTGGACACGGACACGGCATATATATATATTATAAATTTTAAAATAAAAAAAATCAGAATTTATAATATGATATATATTGATTAATGTGTTTCAAAACTTTCAATAGTTTGCTTATTTCATAT
>JANSVA010000003.1:29208753-29238879 GCA_025504915.1 Erythroxylum reticulatum | reverse complement strand
AGCATGGGTATAAATATGAAGCTTATGATATAAGTTATTCGGAATATATGAAGTTTAGATGAACTATTTCTGCACTTTATTGCTTGGAATCTATTTCTGCACTTTATTGCTTGGAAACTATTTCTGAACTTTATTCCTCTCATAGTTGGCGTGACCTATAGCTATCAATGGTATCAAAAGTGGACCCACAAACTCTGCAACTATTATCATAATTAAAGCCATTGAAAGTGGACCCAAAAACTCTTCAACCATTATCGGAATTGAAGCCATTGAAAGTAGACCCAAAAACTCTTCAACCATTATCAAAAGTGGACTAAAAAACTTGCGTTTCCCTTTAGGCCATTACACACGACTCTGAAAATCGTGTGTAATGGAAACGACTTTGGATGGGAACGTTGCCGCACCAGTCACCACAGAGAAGAGATAACTTCCACAAAGAAGGAATAATTTTAACGAACCTAAATGACTTTATGAAGACAGAGTTGTATGAAGAATCAGTGCAGACGTGAAGGAGGCAGGAGCAGATGAAAGCTAGCGTCGTATGAAGAAAAGATGGAACCACTGTAGAAGAATTTGAGAAGACAAGGAGGAGAGACGTTGGCTGGAAAATCACAAGGAATTTGAGAAGTCTAAATAAGGAAGACTATCGTGTAACTAAATAAAATCTTTAATAATTCATAAAATTGCTACGAGCCATATTAAGACGTGTCCAAGCCATTTTTACCGTGTCCGAGCTGTGTCCGCGCGCGTGTCCGAGCCGATGAAAATAATTTTTTTAGCATGACACGTATGGACATGTGTCCGACACGTGTCCACCGCGTGTCCACCGCGTGTCCGTGTCGGATACGTGTCAGACACATGGACACGGCTCTATTTTGCCGTGTCCGTGCTTCATTGATCATCACAAAGCTGAACAACTCACATCCCACACTGATTTGAAGTCGAAGAAGCCACCTTTCAAGTACCATGGAGTGCCAATAACAACCTCCAGACTCACTACCAAGGACTACTTGCCTCTACTTATACAAAGGAGACTTAGGTGTTGGAACAAGAAGAAACTACGTAATGCTATACAAAGGAGACTTAAATGTTGGAACAAGAAGAAACTATCATTTACGGGCAGAGTCCAACTAATTACTTCCATCCTTAACACTATCCATGTGCACTGGACAACCCACCTGGCACTAACCCGAAGTTTCATCAAGACTATGAAGAAAACAATACAGAACTTCTTGTGGATAGGAGATCCATGCAATTACTCACATGCCAAAGTGAATTAGGAGGTTCGTAGTCCTAAAGAAGAGGAGGTATAAGAACCAACTCAATAAGAGCAGTCAACAACATGCTTCTTGTGAAAAAAAATCTGGAAAGTCCTATTGGACAAAGATTCCATATGCGTCAAGTAGGTGTATACCCATTCGTTATAAAGAAACATCATTTGGAGCCTTGTTCTACCTACTAATTCATCTTGAACATTCCAACAAATGTAAAGCTAAGAACCGAAAGCAGTAGAATGTTGTGAAACTCCTAAGTAATGGCTATGTTTTTGGTTTGAAAATTGACATAGATTTGGACCCTTATTCAAGCTTCTTCTATATCAACTACTCAAGATAAGGAGAAAGTGCCTGAAAAAACATAGAAAATGCAAGCTTAGGGGCTCCAATAAAATCATGGCTAATGTGCCTAATTAGAATCCAAACCCAATAAAGCAAGACTCTATAATCTGGAAAGCTAAGGAATTAGGGACACTCACTTATAAATCATATCTTTCTCTCTTAAAAACACCTTACAGTCAAAGTGGTTCAAAATGCAATATCCTTAAAGTCAGTTTCATCTTGTGGATGGCCATTAAGAGCAAGCTGCCAACCAAGGATAGGGGCAAAAGCATAGGGACAGACAACAAATGTTGCTTTTGTAAACTAGAGCAGGAATCATCTAATCATCTTTTCTTTTCTTTCTTTTTTTTTCCCCTTGTGCGTAGTCTGCAAGAGCATATGGGAGGAAGCTGTGAATTGGAGTGATTTGTATTACCTTGAAATAAACATTGAATGTATAACTAGACGGACCAACTCCCATATATCTCTCACAAAAGAACCTCTTTAGCAGAAAATTAGTAGTAGCCTCCACATGATCTGGAGAGAGAGTAAGAAAAGAATTTTTCAAGACACAAGCAAATTGACAAGAGAGATGAGGAGTTGGATGAAGTAATGGCTTTGGGTTAATACCAACTCTTTGAAGTTGAAACTAAGCTAAGAACAAACAGTTGCATGGAACATTTAACGAGGTTACAATAAAGATTTAAGTCTAATTTGAAACAATGAGCAACATTTTGTGTATTATTAGCATTGATAGGAATATGTTCTAGTAGTATGATTTTGCACTATATATGAAGTGCCAGGATATCTTTTGTCTATATATTGCTAAGATGGTCTCATCCTAAGTTGTGTTTTGGGCTAAATCCCCATTTTGAAGGATTTATTAATATATGCTTTTTTATATTTAAAAATTATTAATTTAGGTCTAATTTGACTTGTATATGTTGAGTTCAGTCATTATATCAATAATATTTGATTAGTTTATATATGACTCAAATTTTCGAAGCTTCTTAATTAAACTCATAAGATAATATCAAAACTTATCTTTAAAAGAGAAATCCATTACTTTAATTTAAGATTCATAGATAATTATAGATATTATATGTTGAGCTACCTTTAAATCATATTGTGTTATGTAAAATCTAGTGATAACGAGTGTTTTACTTTTCTCTTCTCATGTATAGTCGTTTTCTTAAGTGACATAAAATTAAACTTAAAGTTAAAAGCTAAAGTATTTTTAATTTAGAGTAATAACTAGTAAAGAATGTTTTAAGTATTTTCTTTTTCAAAGATATAAATTTAATTGTAGTCATTTGTTCATTATTTACTTTTATATTATCATTTGAGAGTCTTATATAATCAATAAATATTCATCCTTTCCTTCTTCTTGGATTATTTTCTTTTTTATTTCTTATATTTTTAACTAAAACTGTTTTGATGGATCAAATACACGATTTTTTTATAATTTAAATTTTTATTTAAAAAATATTCACAATTTTTAATTATTATTCTTAAACTTTCGTAAAAAAACAAAATACACTTCATTCATATATACATAACACAATTTTTTTATAAAATAAACACAATTTTTATAAAATAATTTAACTAAATTTTTTTATAAAGATAATTTATTTTTAAGTTTTATTGATATTTAATTATACAGATAATTAATTACAAAAGTACACTTTTACGGTGACTAATCTACCCTCTGCTTTATTTTTCCAAATGAAGGGTGAAAGAGTAATTTAAACCAACTACAGGGCTGTTTACTTTTATATTTTTAGTTTCTTATCATATTTTTAGTTTTTATTTTTACTCTTTCACCCTTCATTTTGGAATAATAAAGCAGAGGGTAAATTAGTCACCGCAAAAGTGTATGTGGTGTGGCTTTTTGTGCTGTCCGGTGTTTATTGAGATTGAACTTGTGCTTTCGTTAGCTTCCAAGCTCAATCGTTCTTGAATCGACCATGCAACAGGTAATCAAAAACCCTACTTTACGTTAAGCCCACAAAATTTTTTCAGTTCTCTAATCTTTGGTGGATGTGAAGGGTGGAGGATCTGAAACGGAGGTCACTTGGGAGGACCAACAGAATATCAACAAGTTTGGTAGATTAAACAACAGATTCCACGAGCTTGAAGACGAAATTAAGATTGCCAAGGTAATATACATATTTTTTTAGTTCTACCTCTAAAGAGTTTGGTGTATTGTATATTTGGTTGGTACTGAAAAGTTGAAAGACTTCAGCTTTATGCTTTTTTTTCTAGCAAATGGGTATTAGTTATTGTTTTTGTGTTTTGTATGCCCGGTGATGTTATCTCTGCATATGATCGTGGAAGAAGGCTTGGTGCTTTTGGTTATTTAGTGTGGGGATAATCTGAAATTTTCCTTTGAAAGGCTAACTTTGTGCAATTTATACTGAATGGTGAGTGCAAGAAGGTTTCTGGATTTTGCTCTGCCAAAGGCTGCTCTTAGATCCGTTTCTGAAGATGAATTGGGAATGACCGATGAATGTTGAGCTGTGTTTGTTGTCTTGATTAAAAAAATGATGATCAAAGGATAGAAGTAAGAGTAAACTTGTGGAAAATATTGGAGTCGGTGGTTATTTTGCTCGGCTGGGACCTATTCATTTATTGTAACTCTATATGATGTTCATTTATTGTAACTGTATATGGTGTTTATATGCATATGACCCTGCACCCCATTTACACCTGAAACTATGCTCTTTGCTTGTATATGGTAGCTGTCAATTTTTCAATTTGCATTTGAACAAGGAAAGAGTGCAAGGATTGTGATGAATTTTCCCTTATTAAGTTGACAATTCCTTTTCATTGCCTCTATATTGATTGGAGGTTACCCATAATTTGGTATCATTGTGACAAGTCAACTCCATTCTCATCTTTTCTGTTTAAAAAGCATAGAGTGTGCTTGGATTGCTGTTGTTTCTTCACTAACTAAATAGTTACAACCTTCAGGAAACAAACGATAATCTAGAGGATGCAGGAAATGAGTTGATTCTTACTGATGAAGAGGTAGTTCGCTTCCAAATAGGAGAAGTTTTTGCTCATGTTCCAAGGGAAGAAGTAGAGACTAGGATAGAGGAGATGAAAGAAGTGACTATCAAGAACTTGGTAAAGCTTGAGGAAGAGAAGGATTCTGTGATAGCTCAAATGGCTGAGTTGAAGAAGATTTTGTATGGAAAGTTTGGAGACTCCATCAACTTAGAGGAGGATTAGAAATATATTAGCTTTGTATTACTAATTGTTGGCTCAGCCTGTACCTTTTTTGTTGGAAGTCACCCATTTACCATGTGTCCTTTTATATCTCAACTGGTGATCGATTTGTTTGTTTACACATTGTTGTTAAGTTCATGCATATCCATTTTGAAATGGTTTCTTTCTCTTTCTTACATAAAATTTCTGCACATTTTATTCTTCGGAAGGATTAATTATGTGAAAGTCTTGGTCTTTTGGTGGTTGCAAGTTAATTTGCTTCAAATGCTGAAAGCCCCAACTAGTTTTGTTTGCCAAATTCTCAGTAAGATACTTGCAGATCACAGACTGTGCCCCTAGGGAATTGCAACTTTTTTCATAGAGTGCTTAACGACAAGTGAAATTGCTAATTTGTGCTATGGAACCAGTATGGACTATTTCGAGTGTATGGTTTGACTGCTGTCTTAACATTATTTATATTTTAGACAGTAACTTTGTGTGGGGCAATGAACACCTGTTTGGAGTTGAGTTGTTAAGCTTGTAAACAGCCTCATCCTGTTCGGAGAAAGCAACAGAGAAAAAGAGTTTAAAGGTGGAGTTCCACTTGGTTGTAGTGGTGGTGCTTTTGTGGAACTGACCAATTGCAGACGGTTTGTAACATGCGGATGTCTTTTGCCTTTAAGCTGCTTTCTTCAACCAACACTTGCTGAACAGCTGATGATGCCTGAAAACCAACACTTACACACGCTGTCACAGGATCTAAGTTGAGGTTGGACAAAACGCTCACAAACAGTTCTATATCGTACTTAATTGTTTCAATTAGTTTCGTGAGGCCAACAAACTAAAAAAGTATAGACGAAGAGACGTGTTTCTTTATAGATATAACCATATTGCAAGTGTTTTCTCCTTTATAAATATAACTATATTGCAATTTATTTTCTAAGTGAACAGCCAATAATCGAGTTTTCTCACACTAGGTTTAGTAATTTTTTTTATTAAACACCTTATTTTATGACCAACATCATGAATGATATTTTTATGTAAATCTTACCAAACTTAATTACTGGATAGTTACAGCAGTTTTTGCAAAAGAGTTACTTCTAACTTCCATTATGGACAATAATAAATAATAATAACCAACAAATAAAAGAAGATATAGTTGTTCAAATCTACCATATAAGAAGGACATCTAAATTTAGACAGTCAACTATCTCAAAACTGACTTAAAATCATCATAAACTACTTGCTACACTTAGTTCAACAAAATATTGAGCTGTGAATCCAACTTTTAGTCTATGTTTTGAGCAAATTTTGATACCAATTCCCTGCACCAACGATTGCCTCTCAAGGTGCTGAAGCATCATCACCAAACAATCTAGGTGTTGTATTTCAATTTCTTAGCATTTAGCTAATTTGTTGAACAGATTTGTTTGTACTATTTTGTTTTTCTCAAAACATGTCACAGTTATGCTAATGATTTTGTATAATTATTATTTTCTTACACTACTCGGTATCATTTCATTTTCCTCAACTTAAAAAACTGCCGCAAAATACATGTAAATTTTCTAAGCTCAGCCTTATGTTTTTTTAATGAAAATAAAACTTGCATCTTTATTTGTTTTTCAAAAAGTGTCAAGAAATAAGCCTATTGGATAACAGCTTCAAAAGAATCAAAACACACGGCCCCCGTATGCGCGGATCTTTATGCATTATTAGGCTACACACTGTCGCGTCACAATTAGCCAAAAATGAGAAAACAAATGAGTTTCGACAGAAACGCACCTGCCAACCTCTGTCTAAGACTGCTGATAATGGTTCCATGTGACACTTGAGCTTAATTGCCATAGACCTACATTCTTCCTTATCACACAGTAAATGATCCAGCTATTCGCCAAGAGACTGGCTTTCTTTTCATGTATTCAAGCCAATGAATAGGTAGTAATCGTTAGATGTCGTACATGGACTAGTCCTACTCCTACCAAACCACCTTTTGATGGAATTGGATGATTTACAGAAGCTTCCAACCATACGGATTGAAACCTTTTACAAGCTGTAAATGTCATTAACTCATTAACATTCATATAATTTCCTTCCACCACTTAGATGGCGAGCTTGACCAGTAATTTCTATCCATCTGTTTAGTGTGCAATGCTATGATCCAAGTTACATTTGAGAGCCAAGCTTATGTTAACCCCCTAACTTCATAAGACTAGATGCATATTTAACCTTATCAAAAACAGAAAATCAGAGAGTTACTTCAACAACTCTATCAACATGCATCAGACGGAAGTAATCATTTACTTTGGAGAATGGCTAATGTTCTTCACAATCACTAAACCCTTGACAAGGACAATAGATAACAACCATCTAGCATTCGGATTACGGTTGGATGAAAGCTATCATGTACCTGTTACCATCTATCTAAAACTTGCTGTGCTATAGATACTACTACTAGCAAATTTTTATATGAAATATAAACAAAAAGGACCTCCAACAGTGGAACTCCCTCAAACTACAAGTTCCTGCAGTGTGTGGAATGATGCTCTCTCAGGAAGCCTCCCATCTTTCCAGATGCAGGCAATACTGAAGAGAAATTAAGTGAGAGTGAATAAGTTATGATCAATAGGTGTAATCTGAATCAAGAACATAAGGCAAACACAATCCATATTTCAGTCGGAAAAAAAATTAAAAAGTACTTGAAGCTTGTTTTATCATTGCAATGATTCGAATGTGCTTGAAAACAAGAAAAACATGTAGCTTTTCATCAAGGTTGAAGAATCTGGCAAATAAGCAACCTGCTTGAATCACTACAAACTCCAAGACACAAAATTCGGATAAGAGAGAGAAAAACGCCACCTCTATTACAGATGTTACAATTTGATTCATATCAATTGTATCTTACAGCCACATTGTTGTTTTAGAAGATTCAACAAACAAACCGAAGCTACCAACCTCCTCATCATCTTGCACAAAGAACTGATTGTTGAATCTCTTGAAACCAAAAACCAAAAACCAAAAATCAGCACCCAAAACCCAAAACCCCAATCAGATCAAACCCCATAACAACAAACTACAAACTTTGACGGGCTCAAATCCTCGTATAACCAACCGTGGGTCGCAAAGGTTGACTACTCACAACCGAAAGCAACCCACCCTCAACAGCACTTTCCTCATCAAGAAACAAATCTTCAGTGCCTCTGAAAGCAGCGTGAACTCCAACAACGACAAATCCAATGATCAAAGACACCAACACATTCAATCCGACATTAGTAAACACCAATGCCACCACTGTAATAAAACCAAGTGCCAACGACACAAGTCTATCATCAAAAGTTTTACCAAATAACACTAAAGGCTCATCCCTCGCAAAGTATAGGAAGAACCACCCAATGAAAATCACGATGAACACTATCATGGAGACAGGGTGCCAAAGAAGGCTTAAAAAGAGAATCCCCAGAAAAACCATAGCGTAATTGAACCTGAAATAGTTGAGATTGAACTTGACGCGAGTCATGGCTTCTCCGTAATTGATAGGGCGTGAAAAAGACGCGATCTTTAGAAGTTCAGACCATGGGCGGCGCGTCGTCATAACAGCCTGGGATGTGGCTCTGGCGCGTGAGGTGAAAGTCAATGGTGTGGTGGTGCTTGGAGAAGTCGGGTTCGTCGGAGGTCTTGTGATAGTTGTGGTGGTTGTCGTCTGAGACACGGTGCCATAACCGGCCGATGATTTGAGCGACATTGATTGGTGCACGTAGGTAAGAACACACTAAATCAATACAAAGAGAAAGCACCCACTTTACTAGAGGTTTCGACGATGGGTTTTATTTTCTTTTCTTGTTTCCCTTCTGAGGAGACGATGAACTTTATTATTTAAAACGTTTTCTGATCCGGGAAAGTAGTTTCTCTTTTGCTTTTCAAGTGCTTGGAAAAGGGGGATTGGGCTTGGTAGGAGTTACAACTTGCAATTCACAAGTGATTTTAAGATGTGATTATGCCAATCCAACACTAAAGTGATTCTTCTATGAGAAGATTTCATCACATTAAAGCTTTGTCCAATGTGCAGTCTCAAGGGAGCTCTCCCTTTCAATTTCCACTCTTTAACCTTTTTTTTTTTTTTTTAACAAATGATCGCTCAAGTCAACACCACTGAACAGTATACTGACATAGGTCAAGTTAAATTCTAATAAGCGCCTGTGTGATGCATTATGGTAAAAAAAAAAAAATCTGAAGAATTAGGCGATTAATGAATGGGTTGTTTGAGACTTTGTGTAGATGCATTTTTTAATAATATGTTGTTTGAGAATTGAGATGGGCATTTAGTACTTACGATCTTGTAAATTTTTATTTCTGACTAAACATTTTTGTTTCTCTGGGCACACCTTCAAACAATTTCATTGCTATAACTTTTTATTATTTTTCTCATCAATGATCAAACCAGTTTTTGTGTTTTACTCTAAATTATTTGTTATCACTCTGGTGTCCAAACAGTATTCAATAATATCTCTTAGTTCCATGTTAATAGCCTTGTTACTTAAATTTATGGATCATCTTATTAATTATGTCAATAATATTAACTTAAGAGTTACGATTACTTCAGAGTTTCACCTCTAATTTCATAACAAATTTTAAATTTATCTTTCACTTTAATTCTTGGCCATTATTACTAATTAGGAGATGACATGTCTAAATTGATTTGTGCAAAAGTTAATTATAAAATCTAATCAATCATTATTTGTTTGTGTAAATGAACCAATGCAATTAAAATTATTTATATGCTTATGTATACTTATTTTTCTAAGGTTAAACATGTCATGATAAAAAACGTTGCTTGCAGAAAAATGCTAACTTAGTAAAAAGAGTTTAAAGATCATATACTTTAAATAAACTTTCACATATTCAATTCCAACTTAATGATCATTTCATATTTACAAATAGTAAATGCACTTGTATTGAGTATATTGCAATTGATAATGAAAGTAAGTTGGAAGAATATTTTATTTTTTAATATAAGGTTATCAATTTAATTTTGATATGTCTTTATTTATTTTTACAGATAATTGGAGGAAAGTTCAAGTATTCATGATAATTCAATCTCTTTAGAAATATTCGATTATCTAGCTGCAGCTCATACTTAATTGGTTCATAATAGGAAGAACCATACTATTTGTTTGTATTGTAACAAGCATTTGAAAGTAAGAGACACATGACATTAAATAACATTTAGCTAAGATCAAAAGTTATATCGAATCTTATAAGAAAGTTAGCCATGATACGAAATAATATATGAAAATTTTGCTTGAAAAGTATCGAAATGAGAAAGAAAAAAAAAGAATGCAAAGACATAACTATAAAATTGGTAATGAAAGTTCTTTTTCACAATCGTCAAATTATATTAGCAATATGAAAGGTAGTATTCCTACCTAATAAAAAGGTATTGCTACAACTGAAATGGGAAAGAAAAGAAAACATTTGTCTATCTTTTTTACTCTATGAATAACTCATAGAGCTCAACCTTTAATTGATAGTTCCCTTATAATCTAAAGAAGTAACTCATAATGTGGACATGATAATGGGTAGATAGTGATGTGATGTAGGTATTTCATTTAATTATGCTCAATTGTATTATTACTAGCATATGATGCATGATATTTTGAGCAGCTCCGCTTTCAAAAGAAAAAGTTTTTTAAATGAAAGAATAATGACTTAGACAACTTATGAGTATTCAATAATATGTGATAGTTGGATAAATAGAGAACATGAGCCTATTATCAATTTTTGTTTATTTTGCTAAGGGGACGATGTTTTGAAGTGTATTAATGCATTGAATATTATAAGAAATGATGATATTCTATTTGAGATATTTGATAAAGTTATAAATGAAGTTTGAGTTGAAAACATTATATAGTTTGACATTGCTTATAAATTAGTTGAGAAAAGGTTGCAAAACATGTATAATTCTTTCTTTCTATTGGACTCCTTGTGCTACACATTATATTGATTTGATTTTGAAAAATATAGGATAGGCTAAATACTTTCTGTCATTGATGAAATTATGTAGAAAGCAAAAAAAAATGACCATGTTCATCAATACTTATGCATGAATTTTGAATTTGATGAGAAAAAAATTCACCATTAGTAATAATTTGTGTCATCCTACTATCACAAGATTTGTAACTAATTTTTTATCACTTTAGTGTTTTGTTTTAATGAAGAAGGAGATGAGATAAATGTTTGCAGGTACATCTCAGTATGTTAGGCCTAATGTTAAAATGGAGGTTTTCAGAATTATATTGAAAGATTATGAATTTTGATCCTAATATCATCTAAGTTTGTAGACCTTTAGTGAAAGTACTTTGTACAAATGATAAAGATGAAATGGAAACAATAAGTTACTTTTATGATGTTATGAAGACGTCGAAGGAAATAATAAAGATCAATATGAAAAATACTCCTTTTGTATATATCTTAGCATGTAGTTATCAGTGAAAGAAAGGAAAGATAACTTTACTCTTTATTTGTTATTGGGACGTTTTTAAACCTTATATTTAGACAACAATTGAAGTTAATAGGAGAATCATATTAATTATCACAATAATTGTTTCACATGAGATTGTGCAAAATCTCCTTAGTTCATAAAAGGAAGAATACAATGATCCCTGTGATGATTTTGAGATGTCTATTACAATTCATCAAAAAGACAAACTTAATCTAGGTATATATTTATTAACTTTTGTTACTTGTTTAAAATTAATCATCACTTTATTTTTATTATAAGATTACCTTTCTTGTCTTATAGCTTCTTAGTGAGACTAATTAAAAAGTGGTATTTCAAAATTGAAAAAGTTTGCAATTCAAATTCTAAGTCAATATATGAGTGCAATTAGATGTTAAAAGCATTGGAGCACATTTGATTTCATCCAAAAAAAAGAAATAAATTTGAACATAAAAGATTAAATAATTTACTTTTTTCGTTACAACTTGAAACTTCAAGAAAATGTATGTTATTATCATTATTAAAGTGAATACAATTTGTGATTTCGTAATAACTTAATAAAACAAATAATTATATAAGTTCAATTTTCCTTGACTATGTTAATCCTTTAGCGGATTCAATTTCTAAGGCTATATTTGGTTAGACGTAAAGTTTTTAATGGAATGAAATAAAATAGAATGGAGGGTAAATGAAATTAAAAAATTGTTGTTTGAGATAAATGGAAAATTTTGTAATGTAATGTAGTAAAATGTTGTTTGAATAAAAGGTTTATAATATAATATAATGTAAAATTATTTATCATTTTACATTTCATTCTAAACCCTCCAATTTGGAAGTTTTTTATTTTTAATGTTTAGGATGGAATGAAATGTAATATGAAACCCTCTTTTTCTATCTCATTCCATTCAATTCTATTATAAAACCTCATCCTAAACGATGAAATAATATTACATTTCATTTTGTTTCATTATAAAACCTCTATCTAAATATAGTCTAAAGGACCAAGTCTTAAAAATGACTTGGACTATTTGAATGACAAAATATTGACATGTTATTTAGTGTTATAAATTTGAATAATAGTGATGATAAAACTCCTCTTAACAATAAAAATTTTCTAATAAATATAAATTGAGATCAGTGCAATTTGAGCAGACATGACTTTGAATGAAATTCTAAATGTTTTGTTTTCTCTTTTCTTTCAGTTTCACTTACATTTGATATATATATTAAATTCTATACATATGATAAAAATATAAAACTTTTACCTATAAATATTTTTGTATTAGGTTTTAATTATACTTTGCTATGATGCTCGATACAAACTCTTATTGTAATACTCATGGACATATATTGTTTCTACTATATGATGTTTTAATAATTATTCTTTACTATATAATATAACTTGTAATATTTTAAATGCCTTATTCTTAATTTTACATCATATAAAAATAAAACAATCTTTTTCTTATATTAATTATGATTATTATTAATGTAAAAACATATGCAAAAAAAATAAAGAGAATTATATCATGTATATATTATTATGATATTATGAGACAAGATTTAAATAAAATTAAAAATGATATAAAACAATAAATTGAAGAATGTTTTGCAATTTTATAAAACTTAAGGACTATTTTATAATCTTATAAGATTATTTGAAACAATACTCGATATTAATCGATACTGATATCGATATTGTATCGTACTAAAACTAAATTCACCACCAAGTCCAATACGATATTTATAACATTAGTCCACAAATACCTACGAGGTAACAAAAGAATTATTATATTTTAATTAATATAATATTTAAAGAAAGCAACATATAACAAAAATTAAAAAAATCACCCATTATTATAATCAAAGATGGTTATAAATATGAGGAGTAAATTCTCATAATCATTAACAACTCAAGTCATACTCTAAAAAGGACAATTTAAAAATTATATAGAGAACTAAAATCTAGTCATAGTAAAACTAAAATAACTCAATTACCAAGATAGATAAGGTCGGTTTTACCAGAACTCAATATCAAGACCAAAATTATTATACAAATTTATAGGTGAATATTACATTGCCAACTGATCGGAGATAGCATATGTTATTTAACGTTGAATGAAACATTCACCATTCTGCATATTGAGCTTTTTAACATGGATTTGTAAGATACCCATCAGTTATGATAGAACAAAGACAACCAGCTCCTAAAACTAAAAGCTCGTGGATTAATAAAAACTAACTACCAACAAAGAAAGTAAAAACTTGCCATGTTTCCAAGCCAAGTACTCCTAAAAGCTCATGGATTAATAAAACACCAACTTTCCATGTTTTAACACCAACTACTGTTTCTTTCCTTATCCCATTTTCTTTCTCTTTTCCAGCTATATGTCATTAACACTAAATGAAATCAAAACAAAACAAAAATGAACACTGGAAGATGGAAATCAGCTCAACCAAATTGCTTCCCTTGATATGTCTCTTCTCTACGAGTTTTTCCCGGCTGTGCCATGAAAATTCCTTCCAGCTTCAACGGCTTCCCTGTAATAATGGAAGTCAAATTCGTGCCAAATCTATAGTTAGATAATCGCGTGCAGAGACGGGGTTTCTAGAAGAGAATGTAAAGTGAGGAACTAAAGAAGAGCACTGGGCAGAAAGGTAAGCACCATGTGATTGCAAACTATATGCAGTATTTATCACAAACCTGAAAGCATTCACCAGCTCCTTATTCTCAGGGTCGAGCTTCACACCTTCATAGAAAGAATTTGCCGCTTCCTCAAATTTCTGAAAATGCTAACGCAACATTAAAAATATAATTCAAAAACTTACTTACTGAGAAAGAAAGAGAAAGAAGGCAGAAAAACAAACCTGCATCAAGCGCAGGGCTGCACCCTCACGATAACAAGCTTTTGGCCAATCTGGTTTTAATTCCCTGCAGGCTTTGGCATCAGTTAATGAATGCTCTGCTTGTCCTAAACGTAACCAGCAGAGACTTCTATTTGAAAGTAAAATCGCATCGGTAGGATCTAGATCAATGGCCTGCAAATGCAGCAAATCACAGTCAAGAATTAGTCAAATGATAGCCAGCTAAACAACCAAGAAGTATCATAACAATGTCCATAGTAAAAGCATCGGAAGATTCTCACATATATCTGTAAACCTCATGGTGCTTCAACTAAACTCTTTTTTTTTTCCCTAACCTTATCCTTATTGCTACAACCAATTATCAATATCTACTTCCCATATTTGGGAAATGATGCACATATATTTATCTATACATACATATACTTTAGAGAATCATATTCAGCTGAGGTGAAAGTAATCATGAGCACAAGTTGAATCCCATAGGTAGTTGATGAGTCTGTGGCAACGGCTTGTGTAATATGGGCTAATTAAGGACCACAATCCAACATTACATCTCAAGCAAAAGAATCAAATTTCGAGAAAGAAAAGGACAGAAGAAAAGAATAACCATTCTTTCTATGCAGCTAGAGGATGATGGAATACCTGTGTATAGTTATCCACAGCCATACGATAATCCTTTCTTCTGAAAGCATCATCTCCTCTTGATTTCGCTTCCGCAGCCCTCCTCTTTGCTTCAGGTGACACCTGGATGCCAAATTTCAATAAAATTTTCCAGAGGATTTCAGAGAATGATTAAAACAGAACTCACTCTGGATCCGCCACAAAGGAAACAACAATATTCATTTGTTTAGATTTACCAACTCAAAGCACTGTTGAACAACTCTTTTTGCTCCTCTCCATTATCTAAAATCATACAATACGCCCTGCAGATCAACTTTTCTTGTATATAAGACTGGTTATTTATACTTGTGAAGAATATCCAAGTTTGTAAAGTTTATGGCAATTTTGGTAAGTTATTAATTTGGTAGAACTGGGAAGGTATTCAAAAATAATTGGAAGGTATTGAACAGTCAGTTTGCGTTACGAAACATCATGGAGAGCCCTAGAATTCCATTTTGACAAAGAAAAAGGAGAGGAATGGAAATCAAAATCAAGTAATTACAATTATGGATGGCGAGTGAAAACCAGATCAACAGCAAAGACAAAGTGAAAGAGATACCTCAGGAAGATCTCGCTTTGGTACCACAGTGTCTTTTGAACCATTAGCCTCCTTTACCTTCCTTGATCCTTCCTAACAATTTAACTTGAATAAATAAAGAACTCCGCAAAGCTCAATAGTAAAAATCAAACAAAAAGAAACAGCCAGGGCAACTACCAAGAAGAAACTTGGGTTCTCTCCTTTTCTTAGCATAGTAAAAGTTTCAAGGAAAACACAACAAAAAAAAGCCCCAAGTATCTTAAATACCTCCTGTTTCTTAAGTTCAGATTGAACATGTCCAAGAACTCCATCCACAGTCCACTCTGGAATGGCATCAATTTTTGGGGTCAAATGAAGAAGGATTTCGACAGCTGCTCGATTGCCTCTAGCTGCAGCAACCTGTATTGGCTTCTCACCATACTGTTAAGCAAAGAATTGGGATTAGCTTAAAAATTAAGTAGGAATCACGAAAAGTATTGACAGAACTGAATAGGAAAACCAGAACTAAAGTTCTCTCCTTTTATTCTTTGACTGATGCATCTTAAATAGGAAAAAGATAAAAGCCAGTATAGAATCAGTATCTTAACAAAAATACGGCTAGCATAGAATCAATATCCTAACTACTTATCTCTACTAATCTGCAGCACCTTAACTACTTAGGTGCTGATTTATCGTATCCTGAATCTAGGATAAGATTTTCCTATTTTATTGGAATCATTATCCACTAGCTATCAGTTTTCCTAATTTACCAACACTCCCCCTCAAGCTGGTGCAAAAATGTCTATCATGCCCAACTTGCTAACTTGAAGTTCAAATGGTTGTCTTAACAATCCTTAAGTAAATATGTCTGAAACTTGTTGTGTGGTTGGAATGAATGGAGTACAGATTATTCCTGCTTCAAGTTTTTCCTTAATGAAGTGCGTATCAATTTCAACGTATTGTCCTGTCATGAAGTACTGGGTTATGGGCTTATGGCTGCCTTATTGTCACAATAAAATCTCATAGGAAAGCTCACTGAACTTTGAAGATCTTCCAGAACTCTTTGCAGCCATAGAACTTCACATACACCTTGAGCCATTGATCTAAATTCTACTTCAGCGCTACTACTAGCAACTACATTTTGTTCCTTACATCTCCATGTGACTAAGCTACCCCAAAGGAATGTACAAGATCTAGAAATTAATCTTCTATCAGTAGTTGATCCTGCCCAGTCTGCATTAGTATAGACCTACACTTCTCTACTTTCATTTAAAAAAAAAAAAAAAAGAGTCTCTTTCTAGGAATTCCCTTTAAATAACGAAGGATTCTGTACATAGCTTCTAGATGCTCCTCATATAAGGAATGCATTAACTGACTAACCATACTCACAAGAAAGGCAATATCAGGTCGTGTATGAGACACGTAGATCAGTTGCCCTACCAATCTGTGGTACCTTCTTGTATCTACTAGGATTCCATCTTTAACATCTCCAAGTTTGACATTAACCTCTACTAGAGTGTCTGAAGGCTTGCATCCACACATTCTAGTCCCCTTTAAGAGATCTAAAATATAATTCCATTGTGAGACCACAATTCCCTTTTTTAATCTTGCTAGTTCTATTCCAAGAAAATATCTTAGCTAACTTAGGTCCTTAATTTTGAACTCCTTGGCTACACTTAGCTTAAGTTACCTCATTTCTTTTATATCATCTCTAGTTAAAATTATATCATCCACATAGACAACTAGAACTGAAATTTTATCTTTGATGGATCTCTTAGTGAGCAAAGTATGATCAGATTGTCCCCAACAATAACCTTGACCCTTAACAAACTGTGTGAATCTTTCAAACAGGCTCCGGGAGACTGCTTAATACCATACATGGATTTTTTAAATTTGTGTACCTTGGTTCCAAACTTTTGAAAGAATCTAAGGGGAGGCTATATTTATGCTTTTTCATCTAGATCTCCATTCAAAAAAGCATTCTTTGCATCTAATTAATTTAGAGGCCAGTCAAGATTAACAATAATTGAAAGCAGGACTCAAATAGTGTTTAATTTTGCCACTGGTGAAAAAGTCTCATAATAATCTATGCAATAAGTCTGGGTAAAGCCTTTAGCAACTAGCCGAGCCTTGTACCTCTCTAAGTATCCATTAGAATTGAATTTGAGAGTAAACACCCATTTACATCCAACAATCTTTTTTCCATTTGGTAGATTGACTTCTTCCCAGGTTGTATTCTTTTCCAAGGCTTTCATCTCTTCAAGAACAACTTCTTTCCACTCAGGAACTTTTAGAGCCTCCTAAATACTATTAGGAATAGGAATACTAGATGCTTGTGAGATAAAGATAAAATTAACGGGGTGAAATATTTTTGTAAGACACAAAGTTAAAAAGAGAAGATCTAAAACCTTTCATAAGAGCTATAGGGATCAATTTGGGAAGAAGAGTTTGGCTTAGAATCACTTAACAGGAATACTTTCAAGAAATGAACATTTGTGGAAATAACATGATTTTATTGATCTAACCTTTGGCTAGACTCATGAAGATCCTGCCGTTTTTATGCTAGGTGTTCCTATGGACATTTAAGACCTTTGTACTGTTTCTCATATATCTCCATGTTTCCAATATTATCATTTTGTGATGGCATTGTCACAAGTTTACTAATCAATTCAACATTGTCAATATTTACTTCATTTGCTTCCAATAACTTTGTGACGTCTTTTTGTGAGTGATCATTATAGTTATCACTTTGAACAAACTCAAACTTGAGATCTAAACAATCTAAGAACCCATCTTCACTGATATTTTGCTCCCCCTAATGTTGGTAGTTATCATAGTATGAAGTATCTTCAAAGAAAGTAACATCCATACACATAAACATCCTTTTTGAAATTAGATCAAAACATTTGTAACCCTTTTGATTAGTGGGATAACCTACAAGTATGCATATATGTGCTCTAAGGTCTAGTTTTGAAAGTTTGAAATCGTGATTATGAACAAAGGTCAAGCCACCAAAAATTTTCAAAGGATTGACTGTAATGAGTCCAGTAGTTCGAAAATGCTCAATAAAAACCTGAATTGGTGTTTTGTAGTTAAAGATCAAAATCGGTTATCTGTTTATCAAGTAGGTGGCTGCTATAACTACTTCTCCCCAAAGATATTTAGGAACCTTAGTTTGAAGACTTAAGCTCTGACTATTTCAAGAAGGTGTTTGTTTTTTCTCTCAGTCAGCCTATTATGTTGTGGTGTATTATAACATGAGCTATGATGAACTATTCCTTACTCGACAAAAAATTTTCCCAACATATTGTTAAAGAATTCTTTCCCATTATCGCTTTGAAATATTTTAATTTTATTATGAAATCGTGTTTGAATCATGTTATAAAAGTTTTAGAAGACTCTTTCATAATCAAAATTTTCTTTTAAGAGAAAGACCCAAGTGACCATAGTATGATCATCAATAAATGTAACAAACTAACATTTCCCAGACAACATAGTAACTCTAGAAGCCCCCCAAATATCACTGTAGATCATGGTAAATGGTTGTGAAGTTTTGTAAGGTTGTAGGGGAAAAACCGCATGATGATGTTTTGCTAACTCACAAGACTTACATTGAAACGTTGAAGGATTTTTATTTATGAATAAAGTCAGAAACAGATGCTTTAAATAGAGAAAACTTGGATGGCTTAGTTGACCATATCATAACTTTGTTATTACTAGAAACTGAAATAAAATTGAAACAAGTTTGATGGTATTGCTTTCCAAAGGTGTGTCCTTTGTGAAAAACATAAAGGCTACTATTCTGTTCAGCATCCCCAATCATCTTCCTGGAGGTTAAATCTTGAAATTCACAATGAGAAGACCAGAAAATTAGTCAACAATTATGATTAAGAGTAAGTTTGCTCGACAAGAGGTTATATGATAGGTTAGGAACATGGAGGACATCTTTGAGTTTTAAGGAAGGAGAGATAGACATTGTTCCTTTGCTTCTCCTTTTCCAGCAACTGAAGCAAAGGAACCATCAACAATTTTGACCTCTTGATTTCCTACACATGGAGTATATGACAAAAAAAAGTGCAGAATACCAGTCATGTGATCTATGACACCCGAATCTAATATCCAGGAGCAATTAGTGTTGGTACAGGCCAAAGAAATAGGGAAAGTATTACCTGAATGAGTTAGAGAACAAGATGGATTAGGATTATTTTGAGATTTAAACATTTGGTGTAGGCGTTCTATTTGTTCGTTAGTGAAAGGAAGAGATTCTGAAGATGATTGTTGTCCTAAATCAGAATTTCTCACTTGGAATACTCTGACTTCTCTCCCTATCTTGGTGTCATTGCCTAGTTTCTTTTTCCAATTAGCTAGTTTTTCGTTCAGATTCCAGCAAGTTTCCCTAATATGCCACGCGTTTTTAAAATGGTCACACCAAGACTTTTGTTTTCCACTACGTTTTTCTCCATCGTAGTCAGCTCCTCGAGTCACAAAAGCTAAACCTTCCGTCCCTATTTTGGTTTCACTAGCATTCTGCAACATCAGTTGTCTTCTTGCTTCTTCTCTCCGTACCTTTGAGAAGACTTCTCTTATGGCTGCTAGAGGATTTCTCCCCAAAATATGACCTCTAACTTCATCCAAGTCTATATTCAATCCAGCCAAAAAGACTAATATGGTCCTCTTTCAACTTTCTTCTTGTACCAAGCAACGTCACTCGGATTTACCCAGCTTTCTTCATCGAACAAATCTAATTCCTGCCATACAAACATCATTTCATTATGATATGTTGTTACATTCTTCTCACCTTGCTGCATTTTCCACATTTTGGTGTTTAATTCAAATAATTGTGAGTGGTTACCCAGATCTGAATATGCTTCCCTAACTGCATCCAAAACATCACGAGTTGTTGGCGTGAACATGAAGGACTTCCCAATGGCTGGTTCCATAGCAGCAACCATTAAGTTTTCTAAACACAGTGGCCAATATCGAGGGTCATTTGCAGCTGGTTATTCGACTTCACCATTTAAATATCTGAGCTCCCCCCTGCCATCGATCACCAAACGTACAGACTGGGACCATTCAGCTTATGAATGGTGACTTGGAGAGCATTTTTTGAGAGAGAAATAGGTGCAGGTATGCTGCTACTTCCTCCTGATGTCGTCTCACTACTGTCATTTGAATAAGTCAAACTAGAACCCACCACGGCTGCCTTGAAATTCATGATCTAATCCTAAAGCTCTGATACCATTTTGACAAAACTGAATAGGAAAACCACAACTAAAGTTTTCCCCTTTTATTCTTTGACTGATGCATCATAAATAGGAAAAAATACAGCCAGTACAGAATCAATATCCTAACTAAAATACAACTAGTATAGAAACGGTATCCTAATTACTTATCTCTACTAATCTACAGCACCTTAACTAAGGTGCTGATTTATCTTATCCTGAATCTAAGATAAGATTTTGCTATTCAATTGGAATCATTATCTACTAGATATCAGTTTTCATAGATTACCAACAAAAAGTAACAGAAAATCAACATTCTTCAACACTGATCTTTCATTTTATTTCCTTTATTTATATGTGAAAGAATAACTCATTAAGAACTATGGAGTTTCCACAAAAAGGGATGTAATCATCAGTTGAAATTGTTCAAGCATGTGTACAAAATTCTCCCTGAGTTTCCACAAAAAGGGTTGTAAATTGTAATCATTGTTCAAGCATGCATATGAAATTCTCTTTGTAATTAATGTCAAGAATTCCACTTCTACCTAAACTTAATCCAAAGAAACACCAAGCATATCCATATGGATATTAATGGGTGCAGACACAAATACAAACAAAATTTTTGTGCCTAAGACATGTCGACTCCTCTAGTAGTAAAAACGCATCCAAAGAAACAAAGTTAGGACAAGAAGGGGATATGATGCTTAAGCAAATCAATGCAGTGGCAATCTCACCTCGTCTGCAATGTTAGGATCAGCACCAGCCTCCAATAAACAGTTCAAAATTTCTGGGCTCCCAATATCAGCAGCAATATGCAATGGCGTAGTTCCACCAGCAATCAAATTCACTTTAGCACCCACCTACACCAAAAATCTAAAGGTTATAGCAATATAAAAGACAAAGCCATATGCATTAGTGTAACTGGAGCAATTGTAAAGATGCTGCCAAGCATTAATGAAGATGTTTTCCTGAATCACATTGAAAAAACCATGTACAGAACAAATTCCAAAAGCAAATTCCAAAAATTACAATTGATACCAACCATATAAACACAAAGTAATGAATTTAAGAACTGCATACAACAGTGAAATTCCTTCAAGTTAAGCATTGACAAAAGAGAAAAGCGGAGCAGCGGATTAAAAAAGTTTAATTTTAAAAAATAGTACCATCAGACCTACCCACCCAAGAAGCTTGTTAGTAGATAAAAAGGGCAAAAGTTGATCAAAACCAAGTGTGAATAGGTGTACCATAAGTTTGCTACCCATTAGTTTAGGATTTAACAATTTGCTCCTTTCTGGTCAACGGTCAGCACAATTTTTGTGTAAACATAATGCATAATGCAAGAAGTAATTCTAGAAACTTAATGTGAATCATCCCTCAGAAAACGTAATTCTGATTTTTCAACAATTTGGCTCATACACTTACGCATGAGGCCCACTCCGTTCCCAATTTTAAAACTCTGTTAATTCCTTTGAGCAGTCTAATTGACAACACTATCAATCAAATAGTTTCCTTTTAAATTTCAAAAGAAGCAGAAAACCAATAAAGATGACAAGGGCTCATTTTCTCCACTCTTGGATTTATAAGATATATGCCTCCAAAAGCCAGGTAGCATCTTTTGCAACCAAATAAAATAAGTATTCAAGACTACCTGAACCAGCAACTCAATACATGCCAGCGAACCAGCTGCTACAGCTGACATTAAGGGCGTTATGTTATCTTCAGTTTCAGCATTGGGCTGCAAAAAGAAAATTATAAAAATCAAACAACGTAAATGGCCAAATCGGAAGTCAAATTTGACACTCTGAATCACACTGAGAAATAGTCAAATACAGATGCAATGAAAAGGGGGAAACGTAAGAAACTCTGAAACCAAATGAAAACGAGAAATGAAGAGAAGAAAGAGCAGAAGGAGACTGTGAAGTGACAAAAAGGAAACAGTGAGAAATATTTTTAGACGAGAGAGGAAAAAGATATCAATTATTCTATGAGAAATCATTCAACTTCACAAGCAGACTACTAAACAGAAAACAAAAAGGAAAAATACAACAAAATAGGCAGTAAGGTAACACAAAAGAATGCAGTCTGCTTTAAAGACAAAACCAAATCCCACACTATTACCGAAGACAAAGGAAAATCCACCAAAAATGAACAATTGTATTCTTAGACCTAGTATAAAATTCCCCACCATTAACACATATATTAGGAAATCTTAGAGGACCATGCATGAAAAACTCAACGCATAACAGTATAATGACGTATAACAGGACTACTAACAAATGATGAGAATAACAATGCCTATGATGCTTATGTGTCAAATCATGTCAATTCTCACTAACTATTAGAATGGTGACCCTGTGACTAGCACAAGCCAAAAACTGGCAAAATCTCGTTATGTCAATTCAATCTTGTTTCAAGAAACAATCAGCTGGAAACAAGTGCATGCGGAGCACATAACACATCCATGTCTGGAGAAAAGAAGTGCTCCCCAAAGAGGAGACATGAAACCAAGAAGAAGAAACAATCAACATACATAAAAATATAAGATTGCTAATCCTGGGAAGGAAGTCATGTTGTATGCCCTTCCAACTAAGAAATGGTTGCCACCGGTAATACCAAACAGAACTCTAACAAGAAGAAACAAGGTATGGCATTCAATTACATTTGCATGGTGCTCTAATAAAACTTTTACAGCATCTTTTTGTCCATGGCCAGCAGCCCAAATCAATGGAGTGCCAGCATCACTTTGTGAATCAATATCAACACCCTTAGACAGTATGTACTTCAGCAACTCAATGTCTCCTGTAAATAAACCAGAGTGCAAATTCAAATTCAATTAAGATCCAAAGGATTAATACTGATCATATTTCTATTTCTGGACGGATATCGAAAATTATATACATGCATCATATAGAAATGATGCCACAAAAGCTTGTAAGTGCATTAATATCCTGGCATCCTCCAAACCATTCTGCCCAAAGCAACAAAACAAAATAAAGCACTAAGGGTATGAACACCTGTCCCAGCAGAATGATGTAAAGCTGTAGCCCCCAAATCGCTTGATATAGCAGGGTTGGCACCATGGTCAATAAGGTATTTGGCAGTGGTAGCATGCCCTTGCCGAGCAGCATGCAGCAGAGGAGTCTCACCTGCACACAAGTAACAAATTTTGCAAGATGAAATAAACCAAAAGTTCAGCAACTGGAACACTTTTTTATAGATAGTGTCACAAAGTAATCTGCATATTCATAAAAAGCTGTCTTATCATGAGAATTTGATAACAAATCAAACGAACAAATTTAAAAACTCAGATGTTTAGAGGGAATTTGTATTCACACAAAGAAAAAGGTCTGATATAGGTGAACCCTTGTTAATTAAGTAATTCCCAGTCAAATACATACCTTCCTCGTCTTTTGTATCCACATCAAGCTTCAACTCCTCTACCAAGTACTTGCACATCTCCGTCCGACCCTCTCTCGCAGCAAAATGCAATGCTCCTCTTTTATTAGCGTCCTTGACACCCGCCACAGATTTTGCCATCCCCTTTCCATCATCGAGCTCCGTTGCAGTTTCTGTATTCAAGCCAATATCCCTGAATTTTCATTATAAAACCCAAAAGAAAAGGAGGACCGACAAAACTCCAACGAAAAAAAGCACACAGGAGATCACCCTCCGCCAGATAAAAAGCAACAATAGAAGACAGTAAGTGCATACTCTTAAGAAGATCAAGATCCCCAGTTCGTGCAGCATCCAAAAATTGGTGAACTTTCTGAACTTCTATAGTTTCAACCAAAACATCATATAAGAGAAATGCTATAAACTTCACAAAGAAATAGAAGGTGAACACCGAAAAGTTCAAGGCTTTACCTTAAATATTGCAGATTTATCTGCTTGCAGAACATTCAGTGGTGTTTGCATACACATAAAAAACAAGAAGCGAAATACGAGGGAAAGCATACGTACCTGCAAGAGCAGTGGAAGCATCAGGAGCCATGGTGGTGAGATTGAAGTAGAATAGTTTTCACAAAATCAGACAAATCCCTGAAGGGTTAAGTAGTTGACAGAAAGATTTTGATGGGTCCAATAATGTTTGTAGGATTTTGTTGTGGGAAGTACTTCACAGGACAGTTGGGTTGCTGCAACTGTCGTTCTACCCTCGGCTTCTGGGGCTTATAAGCACAGGAACTACAAGGGTTTTTGGCAATGTTTTTAAAATCGACCGGAAGTTAAGCGAGTCAAAAAGTTTAAAGTTAAAGTATTTGTAATATGATAGGAAATTTAAATAAAAAAATTATTAAATAAATATTAATTAATTAATTGTAGTTTATAAAAAATCAGTAAGTTATAAAAATTGGCATAAGTTAATTGCTTTTTAACAATAAAAATTATTAAAATAAATCTAACTGAAAAGTTAAAATTAAATCTAAAAATTAAATGATTCAAAGTTTTTACAATTAAATTGGTTGAATTTTTTAATTATTAAATTTTAGTTTGTCAAAAATTTGTGGAGGACTTAAACATTTGATCTTCAAATAGACTTATGTTCGATTTTTTGGAAAAAAGACTCTTTTTTTTTTTTGGGAGAAAAGACTCATATTTTTACTTTTTAAAGAGAAAGACTTATGTTCTTTTTTTTTAGAAAAAGACTCATGTTTTTACTTTTTAAAGAGAATAGAGACTTCTTCTTGGAGTTACGAGTTTTGCTTCACTACTTGACTTTTTAACTAGTCATGCTCCTTTTATGTTATTAACCTTGTTAAAATGCTAGATCTTCAAAATTGATTATTGGTTGCCTTTCTTTTTGTTCCGATTGCTTGAATTAGTACCTTATTTCTATAATGTATTAACTATTACACAAATCCTAAGAATTGATTGACAAGACTACACCATGTAGAGTTCAGACTGAGTTCTCACCTTTATTCTTCTCTCCTGTCTTTGCTCCTCCAGCTGAAGCTCTCTCTTCTTCTTCTTCTTCAACCTTGTTCATCTGTAAATCAGCCTTTCTCTTTCCTCTAGCCTCCTCACAGCACCTACTTCAGACTAGGGGTAGTATTGTCTTTCCTTCTCAAAACCTTTTCCCGCCCTTTTCATATTACTATTTCTAGACCAACATTTCCTGCTCCATTCTTTGCACTGCTATTTCCTTACCAAAATTAGGTTTTTTTCTCACAATGTCTGACCTCACACCTCCCAACCTCGCTAATTTTCCCCCTTTACTCTCGTGCAATTCACCATCCTCCTCTGTTGAATCACCCCCAGATCTGCCACTTGCTAACACAAAACCTAATATCCATTCCCCTTCATCCTCATCCTCTATCAAGCCCCTTGTTTTCCAAACCCACCCAAACCAGCCATAAGAGCTTACCAGAACATTAAGGGAACCAGGAGAACCTGGAAACAGGTCATAGGGGAAAGCACTGAATCCTCTCTTTTCTACACCCCCTCGATGGAAGTTATTGAGAAGTTGGTGGTGGCCCAAAGTCTTGACGTCTTGTAAGAGGCAGCAAAAACTTGGGAAGCAGTGGTCATTGGCTTCTTTATGGATAAATGCCCGCCTTTTCCTATAATACAAGCATGGATTTAAAGAAATTGGAAAGGAAGAGGCATTCAAGACGTAATGTTAACAGAAAATAACAACATTATTTTTACATTTAGCTCAAAATCAGAGGCCCAAAAAGTGATAGAAGAAGGAATATGACACATCTCACAACTTCCATTATTTCTCTAAAATTGACAGTCTGGTATGGAACTAGAGAAAATTAGAGTTAAGAAATATCCCCATAAGTGAACATCCACAATATTCCACTGGAATATTGGACCACTAAGGGGTCTAAGCTTGTTAGTTAGCTATTTGAGAAAACCAATTTACATGGATGAAAATACAGCTTTAAGGAAACAGGTTAGTTGTGCTAGATTATGTGTGAACATAGATATTTCAAAGGAGATGAAAGATTATATTCCTATTTTAAGGTTAGCATATGGAAATTCTCTAAAGGAGGATAAAGTCATGGTTACTTATCATTGGAAACCTTCCCTATAAGTTTAGGGAAAAATATGGAAACCAACATGAAAATTTTTTGTTAGGGGAGATTTTGGAGAATTGATGGGGCTAGATGAGAATAATATAGAAGGGAAAACAGAAACTAAAATACTTGAAGTGCAGAAAAGGATACTGGTGGATCAGGAATTGGATATTCAAGTAGATAGAAATCAGCCTTTCGCGGCCAAAGGGGATCAAACTAAAAATAATGTCGAGGATCAATAACATATACGGTTGGTAACAGAAATTATGAAAGCACAACAAACAGACGGAGGGGCAGAAATGGATAACTATATCATAGATAAAGAAGACTTGCATAATAGAAATCCCCTAGAAGTTCAGCAACAGGCTGCCACCTAAGGGCCACAACAATAAGATCTTTTGCATTAGGTGGAAAATTAGGGGGAAAAGATGGAATAAGTACAAACTAGAAAGAGCAATTGGAGTAGTAGGAAAAGCTTAAAAGATAAAATTATTATTACATGACCTTTCTAGTTTGGAATGTTAGAGGAATAAACAACCCTTTGAAACTCAATGCCTTGAAGGAGTTTGCCTGACATGAGAAGACTAAATTATTTTGTCTTTTAGAAACAAAAATCAGACTTGTAAACCTGAATAAATTAGATTATTTTGGGAGTTAATGGAAGATAAAATCCAATCACTAGTACCATAGGTATGGAAGAATCATCATAGTCTATGATGATGAGTTTACAGAGGTAGAGGTTTTGGAATCAAGTGAACAATTTATGTATACAAAAATGACTTTCACAATAGAGCATACTTCAGTGTTGGCGACCTTTTTCTGCGGTCATAATATTGCATTTCAAAGAATGGACCTATGGAATTCTATAAGAAGACTTAAAGGAACAACTAATGGTTCATGGATCATAAGTTGAGATTTCAACTCTACTATTTATCAATTTGAAGCAAAAGGGAACTGTAATTTTCACTACTACAATACCGACTTGCTGGATTGCACCAAAGATGTGAAAATTTCTAACTTAAAATACGAGGGTCATAGATTTTCTTAAAGCAACAAGTAGAGCTCTAATTGGCTTATCAGAAAGAAATTGGATAGGGCTTTGGGGAATGTGGAGTGGTTAATAAACTTTCCAAATAGTAAAGCCATATTTTTAGACACAGGATTCTCGGACCATACCTTGATTAAGGTGGACAATTTATTCAAAAAGGTTTATTTTAAACACCCTTTTAGGTTTAACAATTTCTTCATCAATGTAGAAGGTTTCCAAGAAGTAGTCAGCAAGGGAATGGGGGTAAAAGTAATTGGAACTAAACAATTTATCTATTTGCAAAAACTAAAGGCCATAAAGCAGGAATTGAAAAGAGAAAATGGAAGAAGGGGTATTAGCACAATGTAAGGGCTAATGACTGCTAGGCATCGACTCTCACTCTTGCATAAATCATTGGCAGATAATTCTACTATTGAGATTATTGCGAGGGAGGATAAGAAGGCCCTGAAGTCCTACATGTAAGCAGTTGATAACCACAACTCTTTATTATAACAGTGGTCCATAATCAACTGGATTAGGGAAGGAGACAGATGCACTAGGTTTTTCTTCAATACCATTAAGGCTAGGAGAATTGTCAATAGTATTACTTCAATAAAAACATAATCAGGGGAGATTTTGTATGAGCAAGCTAAAATTGCTCAAGATGGTTTGAAACACTTCCCAATGATCCTAAGATTTAAGGGTAATACTAGCTCTTGCGGTGTAGATCTTAGGAAGTTTATTTCTACTAAAAATCCTGAAGATCAAGTAGATCTTTTAATTAGGCAGGTTACAAATCAAGAGATAGAAGCAGTGGTAATTAAAATGAATGGCTCAAAGGCTCCTGGACTAGATGATCTGAATGGCTTCTTCGATCAGAAAACTTAGAATACAGCAAGGAAAATTATGAAAGAAGTAGTGCTTGAATTCTTCAAAAAAGGAGTATTCCTTAAAGAGATCAGTAAGACTTCCTTAGGCTTGATCCTAAAAAAATCATAGCACTACTTAAAACTTATAGCACTACTACATAGAATGTAACATCTCATCCCCATATTAAGGGTTAGAACCCAGATTTCAATAATGAAGAGAATAGCAATGTGAGAGTAAGAAAAATTTGCATTTCATTCTCAGTAGAATGTCAGCATACATGCATGTGAATTTGATTCTTTGCACACATGAAAATAATTGTACATGCACTCATTGACATTTTAGGTATATTGAATAGTAATGGGATAGATTGAGGATTATGATTATAGTGAATGAGTAGAATGAAATGGAGTAGAAAGATTAGGAATAAAATTTAAATGTTGGATTTAGTGAAGGAAAATACGTGGAGAAGTTTACTAAGAATATTTAGTATGGGAGTTTTAAATAGTGGAGTAGAAAGTTATGGTCTTTATAAGGGAAAGATGTTCAGGAGCATAGATGTATCGTCTGTGATGATGTCATTCGTCTTAAGAGATACATCGTCTGTAAAGATGTATCATCTGTAAAGACGTATCGTCTGTGATGACGTCACATCGTCTATGGTGACGTCATATCATCTTAAGAGTTGCATCATCTTAAGTTGACTTTACTTCGTCTTAAGTTGACTCCGCTTAAGAATTACATCGTTTTAAGTTGACTTTGCTTCGTCTTAAGATTTGCATTGTCTTAAGTTGACTCCGCTTTGTCTTAAGTTGACTCCGTTTCATCTTAAGAGTAGCATCGTCTTAAGTTGACTATGCTTCGTCTTAAGTTAACTTTTGTTTCGTCTGCCCTTTTCACTTCGTCTGCTTATTGCTTCATCTGTTTATTGCATTTGTCTGCTTTGCCATTCATCTGCTTATTGCATTCGTCTGCTTTTCCATTCGTCTACTTATTGCTTCGTCTACGTTGCCATTCGTCTACTTATTGCATTTGTCTGCTTATTGCTTCATCTGCTTTTACATTCGTCTGTTTTTTGTTTAGTCTTATATGGATAGAACCTTGATGATTCTTTCAGTCATCACTTTGTCGTCCGACCTTCAAATGACCTGATTTTTGAAGCGTTGGATTCATAACACATTTCTCTATCCCTTCCCATAGAAATTATAGCTTTTGGTTTTGACTTGAAAGAGATTAATCTAATCAAAGTATGGGTATCGGTTGGAAGAGCATGAACTTGATATTTTACTGAACATGTTCTTGTATTTTGATGATATCCGAATATATAGGATTCCAAATGAGATAATTTTGATTTGGAGTAAACTAGAGACATAAGACATAGGGGAACATGTTTTAGAAGAAAGTGTTGCAAAATAATTTGACTTCAGTGTCGAGGTCAAAAAAAACATGTAAAGTTGACTCGAAATTATTTGTTATGGGAAAAATCTAAAAGTGAGTAAAGGGTTATGATTTGTACTTACAGTGGTTTTATTAAGTCATAAACTTAAGTATAAATTATACTTAAGTGAAGTTTAATAAAGGGAAGTGGATAAGTGGATAAGAAATGGACAGGTGTCCTAGCTAAAGTTAAGATTTTTATTACCTTAA
>JANSVA010000003.1:29196674-29208653 GCA_025504915.1 Erythroxylum reticulatum | reverse complement strand
TTGATAGTGATATATACATAATTATATACTTTGTCTTCCTCTTCACTAGTCACATATGAGATTATATTGGTAAATTAATGAATGAGTTATTGATATCAAAGTACCAAAGGATTGAAGTTGCAATTCAAAAAATTGATGAGTGATTAAGTTATGAAATGAGAATGTGCATAAGATATGAAGTTCGTTAAAGTACCCGGGAGTGTCATTAAGCATACATTGTACATAGTCCATGTATACATTTATGCATAAATAAATACTTATACATGTGCAATTATTAATGAGTGTGCAGTGTGTGTTGCATAAATGGGTTATGCAGGTCAACTGTTCGCATTCAAATGTTCCCAGAATTTGGAAGCAAATGTTAATCTAGAGCGTATTGTGAGTAGACCGAGATGGTCTCACTTCATTGTTTACTTTGTTTCAATTTTGTATTAATTGACTATTAAATGTGATTGATTATGTTGGTTTCCGGACAGGAGGTCCGATGATTGTGATGTTTGATTTGGATATTGAAGTGTTACTTGAATGTGAATTGGATGAACTATATATACTTGATGTGATTGTTAAATGTGTTCTGAATGCGCATTTGCATATGAATGAAAGTGTGAATTCTCAACTCTAATGTTGAATGCTGGAGTAAGATTTGATGATATGAGAAAGTGATTGAATGGAATTATGTAAATGTGAGTGATGCATTCCATCTCATGAATGCATGAAATATAATGGCAGTTATGACCGGAGTAGCCATTGAAAGTGAAAAGGAGCTTAAAGCTCAAAAAGTAAAAATGAGCCTCGAGCTCAAAAGTGATTAAGAGCCTAAGACTTACTATGTATAATGAGCCCTGTATCCCCCAAGTGGATAAGGGATAGTTAATAATGAGTCCAGTATCCAATGGATACGGGACAGTTTAGACACTCGGTCACTACAAATTAACAAATGAAAATTAAGTCTCATGCACATTGCATATGTATAATATGAATGGTTAAGTGTATAGAATGTGAAATGTGCAATAATGTGATTTATATGTTATGTGACTGGGTGAGCCATTGATGATGGTCACTCATTGAGTTCGCAAAACTCACCCAAAATTTGCAATTATTTTTCAGGGTCAGAAGAATACCCCGTTAGGCCAACGGGAGTATACCTACAACATACAAGTGAAGAATAAAGGTCGGGATCAGTTCGCATCTGCATTGCATTTCTTCATTTTGTATTGAATTACTTATTCTGCAACTTTTGGTATAAATTTGTATTCCGAAATGAATAAAGGGTTTTGTATTTATGAAAGGGCCCAAATGGCTATTGAAAGTTTTGTTAATTGTATTGTTATGATTGAAAAAGTTTACGAATAAAGTGGGCCCGAAATTGGTTATTATTTCCACATATGTTTATTGTTGTTTCAAAAAAAATTATATCGATTTTTTTTAATGATTGAGTGCTCTAGCATGTCACTCACGATGTTAGGTTTGAGTCCTGCGGGAGTAGGGTGCTATATAGACCGATTTCAAGCCTATCTCATGCACTAGCTTCAACTAAAAGATTATTGCTAAAATACTAGCCAACAAGCTAAAAACTGTACTACACTACATCATCAATGAAAATCAATGAGCATTCTTAAGTAAGCGAAATATTAGGAACAACATCCTAATTTTTCAGGAACTTCTGAAAGGGTACATAAAAGGAAAATCCCCTCAAAATTGCATATTAAAAGTAGATCTCCATAAAGCTTTTGATAGTGTCAATTGGAGTTTTTACTACAGATTATGGAAGTTATGGGTTTCCTTAGATTTTTATCAATTGGATAAAAGAGTGTATTTTTATGATTTCTTTTGGGATCATGATCAATGGGAGTCCTACTGAGTTGTTTAAAGGCAAAAGGGGACTTAGGCAAGGGGATCCTCTTTTCTCTTACCTATTTCTAATCTGCATGGAGGCTTTTACCCTCATGCTGAAATACAAGATCTCCTCGACTCTACATTTCAAGTTCCATATCAAGTGTAATTTGCTTTCACTAACTAGCTTATGTTTTGGAGATGTCCTAATCCTTTTTAGTAAGGCTGGTATCCCCTCAATTATAGTATTAATAAATACCTTACAAAGTTTTAAGGAGATGTCAGGATTGAGCATCAATTTTCAAAAAAGTTACTTCATCTTATCGAAAAGTGTTGCACACCTAGCTAATGTTATATCTCTTATCAATAGAATGGGTAATTAAGAGCCTCCTATCACTTATTTAGGCATCCCTATCTCTTTGAGAAGACTCAGATTTAAAGAATGCCTACCCCTTATTGAAAGGATACAAAGGAGAATGGATTCATGGACAAACAAAATGTTATCCTATAGTGGAAAACTTTAGCTCTTAAAATCGATTATTATGTCTATGAATACTTATTGGTGTTCCCACATTTTCCTTTCTAAAGGGCTAATCAAAACTATGGAAAAAATGATGAAACAATTCCTATGGAGTAAGGGTAATGGAGAAAGAGGGATGGCTAAAGTCGGTTGGACTCAAATTTATCAACCTAAAGCAAATGGAGAACTGGGCTTGGAGTCAATTGGCAGAAGCAACAAATGCTTATTGTTGAAAATATTGTGGAGAATTTTAAGTGAGGAGGAATCATTATGGGTTAAATAGGTGCATACCTATATATTAAGGGGTGGAAGTCTATGGGCAATCAGACCTAAAGATAGTTTTTATAGTTCTCTAACCAAATTCTTAGGTTGAGGGAGAGAGTACAGCATCAAATTACTTACAGGATAGGGACAGGGGGTAGAATTTCCTTATGGTATGTGTTAGACCCCTAAGTTTAGACTATGGGATCGTGCAGGTGTTGGTGAGCCTTGGCCAATACTTGGCACACAAGTTAGCACAAGGAAGGCATTTTGACTAGGGAACAAGGCGAAGTTTTACGAGTTGGCGAGCAAAACCTGAGAAACTTGCGAAGTAGGCGAAAGATGCAGGAAGTATTGGCAAAGATCTCGAGAGTAGGCAAGATTCCATACGTGTAAGCGTGCATAGGCAGAAATCTTCGATGAGATGTGAGATTTGGATTCGAGGCCTCGTGAAGTTAGCAAACTAAGTTATGCGAGACCCGAGGGTACGCGAGAATACGCAAAGGCATGCGAGACCCCGAGAGGATGCGCGAAGGCATGCGAGTGAGGAAATGCGCATAAGCATTGGGCTTCTGCGAGGTAGGTCGAAGGTATATAAAATCTGCGAGATTTTATACTAACTCAGATTGTGACTTGTACTTAGTCATGGAGCGACGAGACTATACCATGAGTGAGATTTTGATCATACAAGATGGACTTGTCTATAGACATGCATTGATGGACCTATGTGCGGATAGGTCGTGGTGACTTCGAAAACATATCAACAGTGACATGGAAACTATGGATGATGTGGCACATGATGACATAGCACATAATGATGTGGCAAATAAGATCACAGTGGATGAACATCAACGTTAAGAGATAAAGATCATGTGGAAGGGTCATCTGAAGATAGAGAAGATCTTCATAGATAATGATAATCATTCCTAAATAGGGTAATCTTTTATCTGGTTAATGTGATGTAACTTAATCCTATTAGATAGAGTCCTAATTAGATGGGGATGTCATCTATTAGTCAATTTGATGTAATCTGATAAGGATAAGATTGTGATCTTAGCTAATAGACTTCTATTAGGATTCTAACTTAGTCATCTAGAGATGCCTATAAATAGCTCATTAGAGTTAAGAGCCATTCATTCAATCATTGAGTCATTCACTCATTGAGAGAAATCACTCAAAATAGAGAGCTTTGAGAGTTGAGAGCTTTTGGGGGAGTTCTCATTGTAAAGGCTTCGAGAAGGACGAACTTGTATCTTTTCTTAACATTTTGTTGAGGGTTAATGAAAGATTAGCTTCAGCTAGATATCTCTTATTGCTTTCTTTACTCTATTATACACTTATGTTATTTTATATGTGAGAGAAACACTTTAAATACTTAGGTGCGCGTGAGGTGTTCGAGGGCTAACAGATTTGTTTGACAACATTCATGTGAGAAGGCTGAATCTTGCTTAAACGGATCTAAGTGGGATTGTCATATAAAGGTGAGCGCGACTTGTGGTGAAAGTTCGAGTCCAAAATAGACTTTTGTGACAGTATGACAATTAGATAGGTTAAGGAGCTCTAATTCACCTTCTGATCGCTAGGTATACTCTGGATAGATTTTCAAAAAAAGATAACGTCCAAGAACTAATTGCTAGTGGCAACTGGGATCTTTCCCAAGAGGAGATCAGGTCTCTATTGATACCACAGTATCGATACAATGAAGGAGAGGATACATACTTTTGGAATGGACTAGCAGTAATAGACATAACAAATAGGCAAGCAAAATAACTAAAGTATGGGAAAAACCCTACAGTTGGATGAAGTAAATTGATATGGAGAAACAGTATGAAGCCAAATGCCCTCTTCTTGAGCTGGTTAGCCATGAAGGATAAACTAAGCACTATGACAAGATTAAAATTCTTCTCCTCACCTAAAAGATGTATCCTTTACAATCTAGATGAAGAGGACATGGACCATTTATTTTTTAGCTGTGAGTTTTCTAATAGAGTATGGAGGCAAGTTGCATCTCTATTTACACTCAATGGCTATCAAAACAATGTAAATGACATTATCCAAAAGATACTACTGAACCATGTACCCAAACATGACAAGGATGTTTTCATGGTAGCCCTTACAATATGTAGAGATCTAGAGGGAGAGGAATAACAAAAGATTTGTAGAAAAGGAAAGAGGTATACTTGCCCTCACGGAAATCACCACTAATAGTATTAGAGAACGACTGGTCATAAACCAGATGGAGAAGAGATGCAGCGAGAGACTAGCTATTTCTTAGAGACTCTAATGAGAATCCAAAAATACCCAGTATGTAGAACGGTAAATTTCTACAACCTAATCTAGCTAGAGACCACACACACAACATTTTTTTAGGAATCTAAAGTTGGATTCTTACCTTACGGAGTCCCTCCTCTACGAGACCTTTACGTTAGACCCCTTCATAAGTGCTAAAGACATGCAGTTAGGAGAAGCGAGAGAGTAGCCAGAGCTCAAACATGTAGGAAACCCCTTCGAGTATTCCTAATAAGAAAAAATGAGTGAAAGCGAAAAGGGAAAATGAAGTAATGAAGATCAAACCAGAAAGTTCTTACCTTCATAACCATCTGGAGTCATTGATGACAAAGATTTGGGGCCCTAATTTGGAAACTTCTGGTGAAACTTAAAAAAGCGGATTTTTGTTAACTTGTTTTAGGAAAACCCAAGAATACATGAGATGGCTTTGTTCACAGTGACGTTTCTTTAGATTACGAAGTCGTTTGGTCTTTGTTTTGATATCCTGTTAGTAAGATAATGGATGTACTGAACTCCTTTCTTATTTAATTCATTTTAATTTTTCAAAAAACAGTGAAAGAAAATATATAATGATGCTGATAGATGATAATTAGGAATACAGGGTTGACTAAAACTCAACAACTTATATAGGAATTAGATAACGAAAGAGGAACATAACATCGTGTTTGTATGCAGATAAAATCCTTTATTTCGGTTAAGGTGTTTCAACCATGTTTTATTAAATCTCATCCACACATTTACAATATGATAGAAACATCATAATCTGAACAGAGGATCTGTTGCCGTTTGTATGCATCTTAATCCAATGGTTTGAGGGATCAAATCATTGTGTTTCATGTCTTTTTCTCAAACTTTACCTGATATTTTAAATTTTAATTTAAATTAAAATTTTTAGTATATAATACAAATTAAATAAAATTAAAAACTTAAAATATAATTAAAAGACTCTATTTTTACTGATTAAAAAATAAGTTTAATTGTCAAATTGATTTTAATTAAAAAGGAATTAAATAAAATTAAAAAACTAAAAAATATAATTAAAAAGATACTATTTTTACTTATTAAAAATTGAGTTTAATTAAAAAAAGGGATTGTGAAATGAAAACTAAGTGGTTTATTTTGGTTTATAAAAATTGATTAGTTTAAAAAATTAGTCGATTAATTAATAAATCGATTGATTTTAAATAATAAGAGTTATTAAGATAAAATGCACATTTTAAATTTTATAAACTTAAAATTTTAAAGTTTTTACGGTTAAACTAATAAATCAATTCATTTTTTAATAATTGCCCTTTTTTCGATGTTATAAATGATGTGTAAACTTTATATTCCTAGTAGTGCAATATTTCAACATGATTCATATAAAATAATAATACCTCCAGCTAGATTATCCAAGTAATGTTTGAGAAGAACTACATCAATGAAGAATCTCTTGAAGCCCTGAAACTTAATAAAATCTCCCTTTAACCCTGTGATAAAATTCCTCAACTATAATGTTTGTGATGAACATTCATAATAAGCAATGTATTCAGCCTCCATAGTTGTTGATGCAACTATTGATTTTTTTTCATATTCCTTTAAGATACAATACTTTTAGTAAGAAGAAAAAAAATCCTGAAGTAGATTTGTTTGTATCTTAACATCCAACAAAATCTGAATTTGAAAATCTGACGATCTCCAGTTCATCAGAGTGACTATATATGAGTTTGAAATCCTTGGATCCTTTTAGATATCTCAAAACCCATTTAGAAGCTTTCCAATGTGTTAGACCTGCGTTACTTTGGTATCTTCGAAACATTCCTACCACAAATGAAAGATCAAGTCTTGTGCAAACAAGTGTGTATATGATACTTCCAATTATTGAAGCATATGGTTTATTTTTCATCTCCTTTTATTTTATATTGCTTTTGGGACATTAAGAAAGACTGAATTTATCCCCTTTAACAATAGGTGATCCTTTCATAACACTTTCTTACATATGAAACATTTCTAAAACTTTTTCAATGTAGGCCTTTTAAGATAGTCCTAGAGTCCTTCAGGGTCTGTCTTTATGAATTTCTATCCCAATGGCATAAGAAGTTTCACTCATATCCTTCATTTCAAAGTTTTGAGATAGAAATTGTTTTATCTCATGTAACAAACTCAAATCACTACATACAAGTGCTTTATATTATCTACATATAGGATTAAGAAAATAAATTTTCCCTCAATCAATTTGACATAAATACATTGATCTGCAACATTCTCAACAAAACCATATTTGAGAATTATGTTATGGAACTTTATATCCCATTGACGAGAGGCCTATTTCAATCTAGATATAGATTTCTTAATCTTGCAAACTAGTTGAGAACCATGTTCCTTATTAAATCCCTCAGGTTGTTTCGTATATACCTCTTCTTCAAGACCCTCATTAAAAAATGTTATTTTCACATCCATTTGATATACCTCTAAATCAAAATGTGCTAATAATTCCATAATGATTCTAAAAGAAATTTCTTAAAAATTGGATAAAAAGTTTCATAATAATCAATACGCTTCTTTTGAGTGAAATCTTAAGCTACAAGTTTAGCCTTATATCGTTCAATATTACCAAAGGAGTCTTAATTGGTTTTAAAAACCCATTTGCAACCAACTAATGAGGCCCCTTTTAGTAACTCAACAAGATCCCATACTTGATTTTTAGCCATTGATTCCAACCCTTCCTTCATGGCATTGTACCATAAATTGGATTTTTCTCCATTCATTACTTATGAAAATAATTTAGGATCATCCTTAAGTCCAAATTCAAAATCAGACTCTTATAAGTATACAACATAATTGCTAGAAATTGCTAGTCTTTTAAGCCTTGAAGATCTCCTAAGTTCAAAAGAGTCATGTAAGTTTTGAATAACAGGTTCTTCATGAGTTTGCCTTTCATGGGGTGACTCTACATGAATTGGTTGTTCTTCTATAATGTATGAAGGATTTTGAAAAACAATCAACTCATTTTCTTTCACTGATGAATTAGTTTCCTTCATTCCTCGAATTGTTTATTATAAGAAATTTCACTCCCACTAATGGCAAACTACTAAAGAAATTTGGCATTTCTAGCTTCGATAAGCTTTGGAGTGTACAGAGGATAACAAAACTTGTATCCTTTGGAGTTAGTTGTATAGCCAATAAAGACGTCACTTTGGGTTCTTGAATCCAATTTCTTAATTTGAGGATTGTAAACCTGAACCGCAACTGGACAACCTCAGACATGTATATGTGCTAAACTTGGTTTACAACCTTTCCATAATTCAAAAGGAGTTTTAGGAACAACCTTAGTTGGAACCCTATTTAAGATATATACTACCATTTTTAATGCCTCAATCCAAAAGGATAATGGTATATTAGAATTACTAATCATACTCCTTATCATATCCATTGTCGTTCGATTCCTCCTTTCAGTTACGCCATTTTTGTTATGGTGTGCCTGACATTGTGTACTGTGCCACAATTCCTTCTTGTTTTATGAATTTCACAAATGGACCAGGTATTTATCCTTGCTCAGTATATCGACCATAGAATTCACCGCCCCTGTCTAATCGCACAATCTTTATTTTCCTTTTTGTTTGTTCCTCTACTTCAACTTTATTAGACTTAAAAGCATTAAATGTTTAAGACTTTTTCATTTAATAAGTAGAGATATATATATCTAGAAAAGTCATTAATGAATGAGATAAAATATCTCTAACCATTCAGACAAGGAGTGGAAAATGGTCCATAAATGTTAGTGTGTATGATTTCTAAAATTTGAGAACTTCTTCTAGAACCTTTGTTGGTATTGTTAGGTTGCTTTTCTTTAATGCAATAAACACAAGTACCATAATTAGTAAAATTAAAGGTGCGTACAACCCCATCATTCACCAATCTCTTAATTCTCTCAATAGAGATGTAGCCTAATCTCTTATGCCACAATTTAGAAGAATGTTCATCAATAGTCATTCATTTAATACCAATATTCTCAACAAGCATAGTTAAGAGGCTATTCTCAAAAGTAGAATCCAAATATATTTTATATAGATTTTAAACAAGATTTCCATAACCAACAGTTACTTTATTCTTTAATAAACTAAGAATAGGGTCATAAAAATAAAATCCGTAGCCTAAAGCAACTAATATGGAAATCAAAATTAAATTTCTATAAAAAGAAGGAAGATAAAAGGAGTTTTCCAAATCCAAAACAAAAACCCAATTTCAAAACAAGTCTATAAGTCCCAATAGCCTCCACTACTGAATGCATCCCATTTCTTGAATAGATGCCTTGTTCATTGCCCTTCGGCTTCCTTAGATTGAAAAAGCACTGCATGTTATTAGCAATGTGAATTGAAGAGTCATAATCAATCTACCAAGTGTTATTTGTTACTTGCATAAAACAAGATTCATAACACACAAAGGTGAAGAGGTTACTTTTCTTTTCAAGCCATTTATGGTACTTTAGGCAATTTTTCTTCATATGCCCTTTCTTTTTGCAAAAGAAACACTTGTTCTATTTGCCTTGTGCCTTCATATGTTGTTTTCCCTTTTGCTTAGAGAAAACAAAATTTTTGCTAGTTTTGGTATGTCCTTTATCATAATTAGTCAAGTTTGACCCTTCAAACTTTTCATGCTTCAACCTTTCTTCCTCTTAAACACACATAGTCAGAAGCTCATTAACAGATCATTTATCCTTATGTGTGTTATAGGAAAATTTGAAAGGATCATATGCCATTGGAAGAGAAATAAGAATAAAATGCATCAGAAATGATTCAGATATTTCAATCTCCAGAGATTTCAATTGTGTAGCAATGTCTCTTATTTGCATAATATGCTCATGCACACTTTTCGAATTGTCAAATTTCATACTTGAGAGTTTCTGCATTAGGGTACTTGTCATGGCCTTGTCAAAAGTCACAAACTACTCCTCAATGGCCCTCGTGATGTCCTTAACTTTAGTGCATTGAGGGATGGAGCCTCTATTTTTTTTCTTACATGATTCTTAATAAGCGCCAAACTCAAACAATCTGATCACTCCCACTTTTCATAAGCAACTTTGGCAATTGGCATACTTTCCTCATTAGGAACAGGAGGAGCTTCTTCATGGAGTGCCAAATCAAGATCCATGTACCATAAGGTAAGAAGAAATCCATCTTTCTAATCGGAAAAGTTCTCACTGTTTAAAATTGGAAATGAGTTACTAAAAATAGTATTAGGAATCACTTAAAGGTGCAATATGCATAGAATTTACTATAAATTAATAACAAGACCAATGAATATAGATTCCAAAATATAATTTCTATATCTGTGGACCTAGGAAATTACAATATCTAAATTCACCATCACGTTCCAATTAAGGAATAAAATTAAAAAAAACCTCCCTGTGTATAAAAGTAATTATTTTGTCCAAACTATTATAATTTAACTAGGCATAGTCATACGACAATTAATAACCCTTTATTTGATGTCAAATTTTTCAAAAGATTAAGATGATGTGGCTATTCTTAATCACGCATAGATTCTCAAGGACATCAAATAAAAAAATAAAATGGAAAAAATTAAACAACATCATGAAATGAAAGTGCAAAAAACTTAGTATACATACAAACTATGTGTACATCCATCAAAAGAATTTCAATCTATATAAAACACATACATATACCCTTATTCACACCAAATCAAATACTCACAACAAAACTTGTATTTTGTAATACTAGTTGAATGACATGTATAAGGCCATTATTATCTTTTGAAGTCATTAATGTAATACCCCATTCCCGCAAGGACCCGAACCCGACATCGTGGGTGATATTTGAGTTCGTGCCCTATGAGGGTGGCATGCTAAAACACTCAATCATTCAGAAATCGATATAATAATTTTTTTTCACAAACACACTATGCGGAAATTTATAACCAATCTAGGTCCACTTTCTTTCATAAACATTTCCAATCAACATAATACAATCAACAAGTTTATCAACAGCCATTTGGACCCTTTCACAAATACAACACACTTTAGTCATAATGCCTTTACATTACAACATAAATCATTTATACAATAGTTTCAGAATATGCAATTTTATACAAAGTAGGAAAAACAAAAATGCAGACGCGAACTGATCCTGACCTTTATCCTTCACTTATGCTGTAGGTATACTACCATTAGCCTAACGGGGTATTCTTCTGATCCTGAAAAATAATTGCAAATTTTGGGTGAGTTTTTGCTAACTCAATGAGTGACCATCATTGATGGCTCACCCAATCACATAACACATAATCACATTCACCACATTTCATAATTTTGCACTCATAACCATTTAATCATTCATATTATGCATATGCAGTGTGCATGAGACTCACTTTCCCTTTGTTACTTTGTTGTGACCGAGTGCCTAAACTGTCCCATATAGGGCTCATTGATAACTGTCCCTTATCCGCTTGGGGGATACAGGGCTCATTAAACGTTGAGCCTGAGGCTCTGATTCACTTTTGAGCTCGAAGCTCATTTTCACTCGTTGAGCTTTAAGCTCTGATCGGTGGCTACTCTGGTCACAACTCCATTATGTTTCATGCGTTCATGAAATGGAATGCATCAATCACATTTGCATAACCCCATTTAATCATATTCACATACCATCAGATCGTAGTCCGGCATTCAACATTTAGTTGAGAATTCACATTTTCATTCCTATGCAAATGCACATTTAGAACACATTTAACAATCACCTTAAGTACACATAGTTCATCCAAGTCACATTCAAGTAGCACTTACAATATTCAAATCAAACATCACAATCATCGGACCTTTTGTCCAGAAACTAACATAGGCAATCACATCTACATAATCATTTAATAGTCATATAATACAAAATTTTAAATAACAAACAATAAAGTGAGACCATCTCGGTCTACTCACAGTACACTCCAGATTATCATTGGCTTCCAAATTTTGGGAACACCTGAATGCGGACACTTGACCTGAACAATCCATTTATACAAGACACCCATTTCACACTCATCAATAATTGCACACATATAAGCATTTATTTATGCACAATTGTATAGGTGGACTA
>JANSVA010000003.1:29165339-29191548 GCA_025504915.1 Erythroxylum reticulatum | reverse complement strand
AAATCAAGTCATTTGGATGTCTAGAGAAGAAGTTATGACCAAAAGAAGCAACTATGTTTATGACCTCATTCGTCTTAAATGAACAGTAACTAAGACGATATATATGAACAGTAATATCGTCTTAGTTTTTATCATCTTAGTTCTATCGTCTTAGTTTCTATAGTCTTAGTTGAACAGTAACTAAGACGATAGGTATGAATAGTAACATCGTCTTATTTCTATCGTCTTAGTTTTTTGCGTCTTACTTCTTGCATTTTACTTTTTACGTCTTACTTCGTGTGTCTTACTTCTTACATCTTATTTATTGCGTCTTACTTTTTCACTTTCCAGTACATCTCCACTTGTAAAGATTATAACTTTTGACTCCTATGACCAAAATTTTCATACTATATACCATTGGAAAGATAAAAGGAAGATCTACAACTCTCAAGGAGGCAATTTTGCCAAAATCTATCTAAATTAACCCAGATTTTCTCCCAAAGTCAGAACACGAAATTTACATTCAGCTCCCAATATACTGGACCCAGTTCTCAATTTTATGAAATTTTGAGACTCTTAGAGATAGAATTGAAATTTGATGTCTTCATACGAAATGTAGCCATGCATCTCTAGGTTAATCCAAATTAAGAATCATCTTGTTTGGACAACTATAGAAAATGTTATGGCTAACAGGCCGAAGCACACTTAGTGCACATTTTTCAGATCAACCACCACTTTTGTTTCCAAATCTATCCTTATCACAACTCATAGCAAGATCACTCTTTCTACTCCCTCTACTTCTCATTTCCAATAAAATCACATTTAACATCAATCATACCTGGACCTTAATGCATGTACCACTTTTTTATGTGCAAACATTCAATATTTATGTGCATATATGCTAACATTATGCATGAGCAAGAAAATGCATTTCCTTAATCTCTCTTTGAGTTCATATGTACTGAAATTTCGGGTCCTGACCCTTAATATAAGGACTGGATGTTACAATTAAAACCGACATATAACATCATACTAAACAACATACGCAACAGAAGCATGGTGGGCCTATAACCCAATGTAAACTTTATATTCCAAGTAGTGCAATATTCCAACATGATTCATATAAAATAATAATACCTCCAGTTATGTTGTCCAACTAATGTTTGAGAAAAACTACAACCATGAAGAATCTTTTGAAGCCTTGAAACTTAATAAAATCTCCCTGTCACTCAAAATTCTAGTTTAGCCTACTGTGTTTAGGAAAACGTACATTGTACATATAGGCTAAGGACTCATATATATATATATATATATATACACCCACAATCAAGGTAGTTGTTTAAATGGAGATAATGTCCCTATTTTCTCTCTAACTACTTTAACTATCATCCTTATCTTACTGCTATCCCATATTAATTAAATCACTTGGGCCACTTAATAGAAAGATAAGATAATTGTAAACTTCCAAAATTTATGTAATTGATAAAATAAATTTATCAAAACATTACAAGAAAATTACAAATTACCAATAGAATATTACTGACAATAAAAATATTGTAGGCAATCAGCAACAAAAAATTAATTCCCATTGGTAAAATTGTCAAAAAAATTTGCATTTAGCAATGGACAAATTTTCCGTTAGTAAAGATGGAGGGAAATTATCCCAGCAAATTTTACGATGGAATATAACGATAGAATAGTCATTTCCGTTAGTAAATTTGTCGGGAATGATTTGAGACAAAAAAAGAATCGGGGTGTACCGACAGAATTGGATTCCATCAGTGATTTATGGATGGAAGAGTTATTCTGTCAATAAAACTAAAACTTAAACTGTTTTTAGTAAATCAAAAATGACGTCATCACCAAATGACATCGTTTTGGTTAAACTTCTAACTCTACTGCTATCATCGTCCGTGAGTACTTCGATTCCCTTCTCTCTATCCATCTTCTTCCTTTGTGTGCTTCAGTTCCCTTCTGTGTTTTCGTTCTATGTCTTCGCATGCTTCGATTCCCTTCTTCCTTCCCGTGTTTTTTGTTCCCTTCTTCCTTCTGCATCTTCATTTATTCATCGACTGAGGTAAGATTAGGTGTCTAATGGCTCTGAACTTTCTCACCATTTGACAAATCGTCAACCAATTGGATGCTTTTATAGCTTATTTTCGTATGAGTACTGCCTAGGCTAAAGTTACACTAAATCCCATTAGAACAAGGTTTCAACCTCATATGATTTTTGGGATTTTTTGTAATTACCTGTGTATTATTTGATGGTTTTTTTATTCTCATCAATGAGATATAAATATTTTATTTCTTTCAAAAAATGACATCATAGATAAGGACAAGCGCTTATTTAAAACTTTTCTAAAATATTAAGGTGTAATGCGAACCTTTAGTAAAACATTGGTAGGTAGTTTTCTTTATTATGTTTTATAAGATTACATGCTTTACAAAATATACTTTTCTATTATTAATGGTAGGTAGTTTTCTTTATTATGTTTCAAATAATAACTTAATCCACATAATTTAGTCTCTAACTTAGAAAGCTACCCTGTTTGAAAATGTATCATTTCGTTTGTCTATCTAAAAGGTGAGTTACTATTATTCTTCCTCTAAAAGTTACTTTGTTATTTTAAATTGATGTTCTTAGTTTTTGATAATTGAATTTGTTTCTGTAGGAAAATTTTAAGGTGACGAAATAAGCTTCCTAAGATTAAAAACATTAGTTTTCTTTGGCGGGTAAGATTGTTGGCTTCTCCTCTTTCTATTAGTTATAATTATTTTCTTTTTAGATTATAATGCATATTTAATTTGCTGGTATTTATGTCTTTGTTAATATTTCATAATATATTTTATTTTTGTGTATTTTTTAAATGATTCAAGGTTCAAGACACTTTATTACTTTGTGTTTTCTCCTATTGATCTTTTAATAACATATACCACAAGTTTGTGATAGAATTAATTAACCAATGCTGGCCATTACATGGTTAATTTTTGTTTCTAATGAATGTTTTAGGTTATTTTAAGTATAAATAAATTACATATATATGCTTTAGGAAAGGAGATTGTTGATAATTTTGATGGGATTGAGGTTACCTTAGGGCTTCTTAAAGAAAATGATGATCAAAGTAGTGGAAAACAAAGATGTTATACTAATGATGAGGATAGATACTTCGAGTTTTGAAGAGAAGGATAGTGATATTGTCTTAAAAAAGGACTTGATTCACATACTATGCACTCATGGATCTCCTTTAAAGTAAGAAAAAGATGTCTTATAGCTCTTCACCAAGAGCAGCTATTGAGCAATTGGACTAGCATTTAGTTCGACAATTTATTCACATTTGACACTATAATGAATGATCTAGACATATTATTATTAAAGAAAGATTTCTACATAAGAGTAGGTAAGGTTTGGAAAAAGGTTTACCTATTGTATGGTCATCTTAGAACTGAAATTAAGTTTAATCGTAAGAAACTAAGGCCAATTACTTGAAATATGATATGACTTAACTTGGAAGTGTTAGGTCGGATGATGATTTAAAAGATATGTAACTAGATATAGGAAATAAATTTCTAATAATTATTGAGGATATTAATTTCAATCAAGAAGCATGTAATCGAAACGAGGATGATGGTAATGATGAAAATGGGAAATATTAATTCAAAATATAGGATATGAATTTTAGGTTGAAATATGCCACCAAAGAAAAAACATGATATAGTGCGACTAAGGTTCAGATCACGATTTGGAGCCAGTTACTATCCAGGTGAAGCATCACATTTTGTAATCGCAACCAAATCAGATGTTGTACCTCCAGCTACTACTACACTTGCAGATGAGACATCACCTTCCATACCTGCTACTACACCATCCACCACCTCTATATCGACAAAGATATCAAGGATAAACGATGCGGATGAAGGAGGCGACCTCCAACCTAGAGCTGAGGGAGCTGATAGAAGAACTTAAATCACAATTGTCAACAATATGTAAGTGAAAATACATAAAACACCATATGTTTATAATTAAGTTATAGGTTTAAATTTAAAAAATGGTATAAAATTAATTGTTTTAATAGTAGGTTGATTCCGTTTGGACCATGCTCAAGAAACATAACATCCAAATTTAAGGAGAAGATTAATGTTGAGGGTTATATATGGAAGAATATCTCTCAGGTGATAAAGGAATTTTACTATTAGGAGTTTGAGGTACAAAAAATTATTATTATTTAATTATTTTTATACATTTATTAGATAAATATGATTACATTATAAATACTTATCGTATGTTTTTCCTTTTATTTCAGAAATAATTTTTTTGGGATTCTGAATTTGACGCAATCATTTATAAACTATGGGAGAGACGAATACGTAAACGTTATCGAGACTTTGTTGGTGCGATACACAAGACTGGTGTGCGACCGTCTTATATTTCTGAACAAATATGGAGTCGTTGGTAGTAGTATTGGACATCACCTGTGGCAATGTCTATTTCAGAGCGTAATTATACCAACAGACGTGGAGGACCAAGGAAAGAGAGTCTTCCTGCATATATTGGAGGATCTATTACCAACCTCGAGCATACAGAGAGACTTGTAAATATCTACACTTTACATTTATATTCTGATTTTTGTACTTTGATGTATTTCAATTTAATTTGATGTGTGAATTTTGGAATGAAAATATTTATATTATGAAGAATGATAATGTTATAAATGTCTGGTGTCATATACAACTGTGTTGTTGAGTTATTTTCTTTGTTCAATAGAGGTAAATATCATAAAAATAGAGGAAATTCTGCCAAAATTTTTATAAATTGTAGTTCACTTATAACATTTTATTCTGGTGCAGGAAAAGTCTATGGGCACGAAGCCTGTAACCCGTCAACTCTTTTTGCACACTCACGCTAAGAAGCATGATGATGTGATCTTCGTTAACACCCGATGTAGAGAACTAAATGTATGTGAAATGTATGCTTTAATATTAATGCTTAATAATTATCACTTACTAACATAAACATTGCCTTATGATAGGACCAAATACAAGAAAGGATTCAACAACAGTCTCAAAAGTCTGAAGAAGTTGATGAGACTCAAACCTATCTTCATGCAGTGGGTAGTAGGGATTGTTGTGGAAGGATCTCCGGCTTAGGTTCATTTATGAACACATGTTATTCACAGTCTTCGACATCCAATACAACAACATCTAGTAGGCGTCCGCACCAAATAAAGTCCATAAGCTTCAGAGCACAATATAGACATTGGCAACTCAGTTGCAACAGAAGATAGAGTACATAGCTTAGCTCCGTAATAAGGTTTATGAGTTAAATGGGAGGCGTTGTACCTCATCGCAGCAATCAGAGCATCCGCAGTCACTAAATGAATAGCATACTTGTAGTCATTTTGTATGAATTACAAATACTTATTATGTGCAAAATAATTTTTTATTATCAATTAAGATAATTTTACTTTATATCATCAATCAACTTTCTGTTTTAACAAATTAAATGTTGAAACAAATCAAAATATTATCAACAAATAAATCATAGCTGTTTAAATTACGCATCAACCATAACATCATCAAATAAAATTTAATGCAGGGAAATTTTAAAAACAGATTTTAGTAAATTTACCGACCGAAAGTCAGTAAAATCTATTCAATTTACCAACAGATAACTAATGACTGTCAGTAATGACATCATTAACTTACCGATGGAATAACCAATCCCATCAGTAAGTTTTCTGATAGACATATCATATTTTCCGTAACTTTACTGATCAAAGACAACACATAATAACCGTCAGTATATTCACCGACTATTACACAAAATTTTTGTTTGCAAATTGTGATAGACATTACACAATTCGTCACAAATTATTACCTATGGCTATTTCTTCGACGCCTTGGTCCATCAGTAAATTCTGTCGCTAACTTAGTTGTCCGACGGAATGTGTAGATGTTCTATCGGTAATTTTCCTTACTAAGCTTCATTTTTCTTGTAGTGAAATTGATAACAGTTTACATATCACACTGGTACTAATACCAGATTTAGTTTTGGTATGATACTGTAGTAATATCGAGTACTCTTTTGGGTAATTTTTAAATTTATAAAGTAATCCTTAAATTTTTAAAAAATTATAAAATAATATATTACACTGTATAATTTATAATTTTACATCAATTATGTCTCTAAAATCATAATAATAAAATTTTAAATAACAACAATTAATTTATTTTTATTAGTATTTTTCACATATTTTAAATATAAATAATAATGGCATTTAATACAAAAAGATCATTTAATCATCATAAATATATAAAATTAAAAACAATATAATGCATTTAAAATATTACACTTTTATCAGATAATAAATAATAATTACATCCAAACGTCAAATAGAAAGGATAATAAATATTCATAACTATTTAATAATTACAATTTATGACAAGAGTTCATGTCAAGAAAACAATCAACTAAAAGAGGAGATAAGGGATATAGAAGAGAGTGTCACTCGAAAACCACTTTTAGATGCACTACAAGAGTTCAAGTATTTAGTGACAAATTTTTTATGACTAACTATAATTTAGTCACATATATGAGATTTTTTGTGACAAAATAATTGATTGATACTATTTTTGGATTAATTGTGATGATTTATTTTTTGTCACTAATTTATTGATAATTGTAACAATTTAGTAACTTTCACAATTAAATTGTCACTATTAATATATTAATAGTGTCAAATTTTATTTTATCACTAAGTTATGTCACTAAAAGCATATGTAATTTGGTGCCAAGGTAATATTGGCAAGAATGAATTGTAATTGTGATAAAACATATGTTGATCACCAATATTTTCTATTTAGTGTAACAAAACATAGTTTGGTCACTAATATTTTTCTCTTGCTGTAACGAAATAGTTGACCGTCACACCATATTTTACTTTTTGTGATGAAAAGAGTTAATAAAAATTCAATTAGTTAGTGTCTATTTAATGTTGTCACAAAAACGAAACTATCTCTATGGCCACTACTATTTGTAATTTAGTGACAACTTTTTTATGATTAACTATCATTTCGTCACAGATATGAGTTTTTTTATGACAAAACAATTAATTGACATTATTATTTAGATTAACTGTGATGATCTGTTTCTTTTTCACTAATACAATGGTGATTGTGATAATTTAGTAACTAAATTGTCATTATTAATACATTAATAGTGTCAAATTTTATTTTATTTCTAGGTTCTGTCACTAAAAGCATATTGGTGCCAATGTAATTTTGGCGAGAATGAATTATAATTGAGACAAAATATATGTCGGTCACTAATATATTGTATTTATTGTGACAAAATACAGTTTGGTCATTCATGTTTTTCTCTTGTTGTGACGAAATAGTTTACCTTCACACAATATTTTACTTTTTGTGACGAAAACTTTTGTCAATAAAAATTCAATTAATTAGTAGCTACTTAATATCGTCACGAAAATATACTATCACTATGGTCACTACTATTCGTAATTTTTGTGACAAGAAATTTTGTTGTCACTTGATCATCAACTTTTTGTTACAAAGGTTATTGTCAATATAAATGTAACAAATTATGATAATTATTTCTTATTATAATAATATATTAAAATTAACCACTCTAATGATTGATTTGGTCATTATTGTATAAATTTTAGGGACTAGAAACTACTTGTCATGATTTTTCTTTAATATTATTATTTGCAAAAAATTTTAAATATTTTGTTATAAAATATTCAAACTACATATATTAACAATCCAAAAGTAATATTTTACATATCAATAGAAATTTGCTAAACATAACTTTGAAATTTCATCAAAATAAATAAATGTTTAAATATAATGAAAATCTTGTTCCAAAATATTAAGTAAAACTCTTAACCTATTCAAAATTTAAAAACAAAGTCTTGCCAATGCTTAATCATTGTCATCATCACATTCGTTATCTTCAAATACTAAATTTGTCTCATCATCATTCATAAAAATAAATAATTAAAATAATATTGATTTAATTCAAATTTCGATTATATCAAAATTGGGTTATCAAGTCAAGCCTTGATCTTTCAATTAGGCTTGGTTTTAAATTCATCATATTATGTTTGGGTTTAAGTTGCATTATATTATGAATGTGGTTTCTTTATTATAAATATAATCATAATTATAAGTACATTAACAATCACTACTATTTGCAATTGGAATATAATTTACATTTCATAATTTAAAAGTCTCCCTTATGATAATAAACTAAATTATTTTCTTTTAATATAGGAATAATTTTTATAAGTAGCAAAATCACAAGCTTTAGAGATGCTATCCTTTTGAAAGGGGAAAAATACACTAGAATTTATATTGAATTTATTTTTAAATTATTTATTTTAAATAAGTAATAGATTACTGTATATTATACAATCCAACATTAATGTACCCTTAAAATTGTGGGCACTAACCGAGAAAAGCCATAGAAGCTCGAGCAAAATTTTAAATTTGAAATTAACCAATTGAAACCCAATGTCAGGGGAAAAAGATGAGCATGACCACATTAAAAACTTATGAGATGTTTTAACACAACCTAAACTCAAGGTTTTAATCAAACTGGCTGTGTGTTAATATATTTATAGCCACTATAACAACGTTACAGAGCCATAATTAACTACGCGTAGAGAACCATCGACGTTGTAGAGAAGTTATCTTATGTACAAGGGTGGGGTTATTTATAGTTTTGGCCCATGTTTTAAAAAAAGAGGTTCTAAAACAAAATTTAATTAGTTAATTTTTTATAAAAAATAATTAATTTAAAAAATTGGTCTATTAATTAATAAATTAGTCAATTTTTAATAATAAAATTTATTAAAATAAATCAAATTAAAAAACTATAAATTCGATCATATCGGTTAAGTTTTTGAACGACTAGTTTTTCTTGTAAAGTGGATATTTTACGTTCCTTTTGACATCAGTTCAATTTAAAATATTAACTTTATTTTTAACTTAATTACAAAAAATTGAAATAATAATTATGAACAATTACTGTTTGACTAATTATATAATTTGAGGAACAAGACAATTTGGTAATGGCCAAGATAACGGTATTTGTATCCAGCAAGTGAGTATAATAAATTCCAACCCACTCCACTAAGGTTTCCATTCTAACTTTTTAAGACGCAATAGAAATCATTTTCTCTTCTTTACTTTCTTGTCTTCCTTGAATGCGCTTCCTTTCCTCCTCTGCTCTGCTTTACTGGAATTTGAAGAAAAGTTAATCTTCTTTTTTATGTTGTTTATCTATGTTTATCTTGCTCACATTCACAAGTTACTTTGTTTAACTTTTTTTTAAATAGCAACTCTGAAAGGATGTTCACTACGAAGCAGAAAATCCACAAAGATATGATGTTTGGGAGATGGCGTCAACTGAGGAACAGGAAGTGGGTTCAAAGCAACTTAAACAGGAGTTTAGTGTGTGGAAGAAGAACATGTCGTTCCTTTATGACCTCGACGTCTCTCACCTGCTCAAATGCCCATCTCTCGCCGTCCAGGTTCCAATCTCCACTCCTATGCCCTACTTCAACGACCCTTCCTCTTTCGCCATCTATCGGTGAAAGAACTCAACTTGAAGTTCCCTTTCCGGAATCCGAGTGGAGCTTTGCTAGTGACCCTATAGTAGCCCTTCAATCAATATCTGACTAGATCGAAGGGTTCCTACGAAGCCAAGTCGTTTAACTATTTAAAAGCTTTTATACTTTAATAACTAAAAGTGCGAAAAATAATGGAAATTTTTTATCATTTTATTTAAAATTTTGGCAACACAATAACTATATTTTGACTTTCTCAAAATTTTGAAAACCTTACATAATACATTTTAAAACACTTCTAATATTTGGTATACCATCTTAACTTTTGAAATGAGACCTCAAGACCACATCATAAGCAATCACAAACATACAATTCTCAACATTTTAAACATCATCGAGATAAAAGCCCTCGTAGTTCATTAAGAAAAGAGATTTACAATCCTAAAGATGTTTACAAGATCACACTTTAAAACTCTTTCGAAAAATACTTTACAACATATATACAAACAACTAAGCCAAGATTTACAATCCCAAAGATGTTTACAAGATCACACTTTAAAACCCTTTCGAAAAATACTTTACAACGTATATACAAACATCTAAGCCAATTTCAAGCAAACACATACATAAGAAAGATAAGAAAAATACAATAACACTCGATGATACAACTAATCCTATGGCGGAGTCTTAATTACTGTAACACCTATATGCATACTTGGAGTGGTTTGTTTAAAAACATAAAAATAAGGGTAAGCTAAACGAGCTTAGTGAGTGTAATTAGTTTACTAAAAGTTAACTTTTTATGACAACATAACTAAAATATTGTCATAAAATCATAAAGCTCATGTTAAAATAATTATCATAACAATTCACTCGTGTATCATAAAATATGGTAATCCAATAGCATGTCGTAAAACATAACCTCATTTTTCTAAAATTACTATTTCAAAATGCCTTTTTGAAATTAAACTCATAATATAAGAATTTACATTTTCCATTTTCCTTTTTTCTTAACCAATAAACAATGGTGACAATAAGTTTTCTGAAAACTTTTATATTGAAAATAAGTCAATCAATAGAATTAGTACAATACGCTGCCTCTCAAATTACTGTTAAAAATAAATAGTGGCGACATTATTATTTATTGTCATGGACTTCTTATACGATATAGCCCACCATAAACTTCTTTACACTAAAGTACCCTTAGGCATAAGGTCACGGAGCTGGTTCTGTATCACTTACCTATGATTAGTTAACCACTAATTACGGAGCTAGTTCTGTATCGTTTACTTGTAATTAGTTAACCACTAGAGACTAGTAGTTACGAAGCTAGTTCTGCATCGCTTATCCTTAACAAGTCATGGAGCTGGTTCTACATCGCTTATCCATGACTAGTTAACCATTATTTACAAAGCTAGTTCTACATTGCTTACCCGTAATAGGTTAACCACCATAAATATAGCGGTATGATAACATATATAAAGCCTAGTGGTGTACTATAGGCAAAAGTAACTCTTGCATTTATGAATCATCTTATTTTCTAAGTCAAGTATGGGATGATTCATAATTAAATTATTTCAATGTAACTCCTAATCATATAAAATTCAACTTTCAAATTAAAACTCATTTATTGCCAAAGGATTCACTTATGCTAGCAATATTCACTTCTCATATGTTATCAATTCTTTTGCAAAGAATTTAGTCATATAAAGCAATTAAAATATACTCATAGTTTTGCAAACTAATCTCCAAGCAAACTCATGCATTCGGTGTCTTTACTTTAACTACATAAAACACATTTTGTTTGGGTATTTATTTCCAAATTAGGAAATAAGGCATTAAAAATATATATTTGGTTTAACCTAATTTGAGATTTGTATCTAATCGTGTAACATACACGTTAATTATATTTCTACTTACTTCCGTAAGTTAACCTATTGATCACCATTTCCTAATCTAACTTCAAAAAGTCACTTGAGTACCATATTCTATCCATTATAACTTACCAGTTTCTTCAAAACACAATCTCATCTAATTTAATTCACCATATTACAATCATGCATGATGAGTCACGGTTATGACTCATGTCCAGAATCTATACTTCCACTTGTTCCTTAAAGCGTTCAAATTAGGTTAGTTTCTATATCATAAAAAATCATGTCATTTCAACTTCTAAATCATGAAAAATATACCAAATATCACAAGCTGTTTTAATATAGGGGTAGTATCAAGTTACCATTTCCAATCTCAAATTTCAATATCATTCATCCCGAATTAGGTCTAGGTTTCTTCTAGAGAGTTTTAGTAATATGTCTTAGGTTTAAGTTCCAATTGTAATCACCCAATTTGGAGGTCTGTGGGCCAAGTTATGGCCAAAAAACTTGGGATTGGTTCAAGTTAATCTAAGACAGAAATCCACTACAGATTCCTCTCTTGCCATATTCAACTAATTCCTTATAAAAAAAACATCAAAGTAATACTAAGACAACATTGATCTTAAACACATCCGTGTCACTCAAGAAAACCCCTAAAAATTAGAAATTTAAGCTAGGAAACTTACTACTTTTTCTTTCAATCTTTTGAATATTTAATGAATACTTCAAGATTTCTTCAAATCACTATCAAACTCCATAAAAAATGACTACACTCTTCTTCCTCTCTCCTTGGACAATGTTTACCCTTGGCTTCTCTTCTTTTCCCATTCTTTTTTTGTCTCTCACATTACTCTCTCATCACTCTCACGTTTACGTTGAAAGAATGAAGCAAAATGTCTTAAGTTATACTTTTTATACTCATTTAATGGATTACACATGTCACCTTCTTATTTGTCATCACTAATGACTCATCAAACAAATGTCATCATCTCATTGGTCATCTTTAATGATTCATCAATCTACTAATATCATGTAAAAAGACCAAATTGCCTTTAATTAGTACAAACAGACGAAATTGCCCTTTAATGCATTTAATTGACCATCTAATCGAATTAAATCCCAAAAACATTCCACAACTGTCTTATTTTCAAAATGACCATTAAATACTCTAATTAGGGTTAATAATTATTGATTGGATGCTTTTAAAATTTTTGAATGGGCTTAAAATCGTAAATACCCATTATTTTCCAAAAAGGGCATTTTAGTCCAGTAATTTTGGATTCCCCGAGTTCTATTCAAGCAACCTCCGTTTTGACCCGTTTCAACTCTTATAGACTCCAATCCTAATTCTGGAGTTTTTCATCATATTTTGAAAATATTCGGTAACTTTTCAGTTGCCTAGAAGAATTTTTGGATTAAATTCGGAAATCACTGAATATTACCAAAATCATCTGGATTTCATTCAAAAGTGTCACCTTAATCTTCAAAGTACATTTTGGGGCTTTTAAAGCTTTTTCAGACTTATTATGTTGCTTTTTAGAGTTTTCGAAAAAATTTTGAAAAATTTTCGGATGAGTCTAGAACTATCTCTAGTCTATCCGTGCTCTTTGTTATAACTTTAATAATACATTTAAATGCTTAGATTACTTTAACACATCATAAATAGAGCATACTCTATAAAATGTATGTATAACACATTATAGAGTATAATAATCGAAATTTTTTTGATAGAGTCTAAAACCATCTCTGGTTTATCCATGATCTTTGTCATAATCTTAATAATACATTAAACGCTTAAATTACTCTAGTACATCATAAATAGAGCATACTCTATAAAATATATGTACAACACATTACCGAGCATAATAATTGAACTAGGATATTACAACCGACTTGTGCTCGACACCTACACCTTTAATGGTATTCCTAACTTCCTCATGCTTGTCGACTTTGTGCTTCCCATTGACGATATGGAATTTGGGGTTGATGGGAAATCTAAATATTCTGTGATTCCCAAGGTGAGTTTTTCATGGAATTTCGACAAATGGCTTCTGGGTGTCCATTGGAAAGCTGAAAAGGCTACATTTGGTCTTATTTTTGTTAAACATATGATAATTATGATTGATTTTTTAAATATGGTTTGTGGGTTTGAAGCGTTCGATGATATTATTGACCGAGAATTGTGCTCGACCCCACACCTCCAACGATGTTCCTTAACTTCCTCATGCTTGCTGACGTTGTGCTTCCCACCGGTGCTATGAAAATTGGGGTTGACGGGAAATCAAAAAATTATGTGATTCCCAAGGTGAGTTCTTTGTGGAATTTCAAGAAATGGCTTGTGGGTGTCCATTGAAATCAAAAAATGCTACTTTTGGTCTTAGTTTGTTAAACATATGGTTATTATGATTGATTTTCTTAACATGGTTTGTGGCTTCGAAGTGTTTGATGATACTACTAGCTAAGAAAATGCTACCTTTTGTCTAACTTTTAGAAATATTATTAAATGGTTATCTGGAGTGCTAATTGACAAGGGTTTGGTTGTTTTTCAGGTGGAAATAACTCGAAGGATACGAGTTGATGATGGACAGGTGAATAAGGCACGATTTATACCGCTGAACCCATTAATTATTAATGTAAAGACTAGAGATTGTAATAAATATAATCATCTAGATATTAAAATTATCAATTTTATATATGGAAAATTATATATATATATAAGCATGACAATATCCTTGGCATTGAAAATCCGTTTTATTTGTGAAAACTTCTATTTTATGGCCACCCATGCAAATTTTTTTATCAATTAAATAATTAAATTGTTTAATTTAATAATATTATTTATGACAAACATAAACACATTAGTGATAAATTTATTATAATATATAATCTTTATTTAGTGACATTATTATTGTAAAATGTAACTTTCATACTTGTGATGAAATCTGTTAGACAATATAGTCACTTATGTAAAATTTTTTGATCACTAATGGAATTCCATTGTTGAATTGATAATTTTATTTGTGACAATAATAAACAAATTAGTGACAATATTTTTGTAAGAACAGTTTTTCATTTTTGTGACAAAATGACTTTGACATTATTTTCTTAAAATATTAATGACAAGAAGTAATAGACACTGATAAAAAAACACAAGTGACAAATATTTGGTTATTATTTTTAATTATTTTAGTGGCAACAATATTATTACAATAAAATAAAGTACTATTACGATTTTATTCGTCACTACTTTACATCATTTGTGTCGACAAACTTGCTATAAATATGTAAAGTTATTGTGACCATATGTTTTGTCACACATTCCATAGTTTTTAGTGTTAGTATTTTTGTCACAAATATATAAAGTTACTGTGACGATATAGTTTTATTACACATTTAATAATTTTAGTGTAAGTACTTTTGTCACAAAAGTGTTGCATAATTGTGATTATTTTTCAAAATTAGTTACCATTGCATTAGTGACGGAGGTATTTATGATGAGATGTGACGATTTATATAAATGAACACTATTAATAGTAATGACTAAAATTAGTGCTTTTAGTAACAACTTTGCTTTAACTAAAAATACAATTTCTTGTAGCGATTGATGTTGCAGTTGGATAATTAGAAATCTACTTTTTCTTATTTAGCTGGAATTTGAAGATTATGAGAGTGGTTTTATTAACAATAGGTTTGAAATCGAAGATAGTTGAATTTATGATTTATGAGAGTTATCTTTTTAAAGACTATCTTAACTTATGAATTTTTGGATTAACTATTAGGATATATTATTAACAATAGTTTAATATTGGAGTTTAACAATTTAGGCTTCATCATCGGATAAAAGTAAGTAGGAAAAATGAACTTAAGATGTCATACTAATTATTCAATTATTTATTAAAATCTAAATTATTTAATTTTGTGTCTCAGGGGAGTAAATAAGTTAGTTAATTTATATATATATTTAGTCAATATAATTTCAAAAATAAAAAAGAAAAGAAATTACCTGAACTTTTATGTATAGACTTTATTATTCCAATTAAGGATACCATCGATTATATTTGATTGCTTTATGTTGAGATATTGTATAATAATCTTTTACTTTTGGGTGGTTAACAAATTTGACATTCAAGCTCGATATTATTTTGAAGAACTCTAGTATTCTATTTATGGTATGTTTAAACTAGTAATAGAAATTTAGGAATACTTATTTAATTTTTTTGAATTAGTACTCATTAAAATAAATTTAGAGTAAGTTATTTTATATTATTAGGTAAACTATAATTTAAACTTTAAAAGGTTATCTAATTTTATAATATTAGATAAAATTATAAACTATATTAATCAAATATTCAAAGTTTCATTTTATTGTAAATTAATTAATTAATTAGTTATTATTATTGATATAAAAATCTATATGGATTATAAAAATTAAATATCAAATAAATAAAAATCTCATTTAGAATGACTTTTTTATCCCTTCTCCGTGTTCTTTCTCCTCATCAATTTCGGACAACTGAATCCTTTTGACTCACCGCCGTCGTCACATCACATGCATCGATTATCTTCCATGACAAAATCACGCCCTATGTACCGTTTCTTGACGACCCGACAAAACTAGTCTCTGTTCTCTGTGTCTATTGCTGCCAAATCCCTTTTGCTTCGATTCCTAAGGAGGTTTAACAACTTATGACGACTACGGCACATGAGGTTCATACTCTCCCACTATTTAATTTCTTGGTTTCTCATTCGAGTCACTATGTTCTTCTTGATTTTATTTGGCTTTTGCTTTTGTTCTCTCTCTTGCCTTCCTTCGACTTTCTTCACCTCACCTTCTCTGGCTTTTTTTCCCCAACAAGCTCAAATGCAAGTATAGTGTGTCTCAGCCTTTAGTCAATTAGGTCAAGTTCAATTTCAAAGAAGAGGGTTGATTTAGGGTATAAAGTTCAGATTTATAGCACAGGAACAAGTATGAGGGTGGTGGGGCTGCTGTATCTGAATGCCGAATGGTCTGGGTCTGGGTCTGGGTCCGGGTCCTCACCTCCTGTGAAAGTTCAATGTTAAATTTTGTTCTACAGACCTCTTTCAGTTCCGTAACGTTATTTGTCGGTATGGTACGAAATTCTTAACATTATTTTTATCTGAACTTTGATTAACGATTGAACTTGACGTGGGTTCATCAAGTCCGTTCATTATGGACAATCAAAATCTCCTTGTTTTTCAAGTTATTTTCAATCGTGGCCTTTAACCTTTCTGCATCACATCTAGATCGTTCATTGGACCATATAAGTAGTCTTTGTTTATTAATGGGTACAGGTAGGAACAGATAATCCTCTAAAATAGTCTCGATTGCCAAAAACGTTGTCGTGCCTATCAATCATCAAACCAAACATTTCTGAGCTCAAGAAGCAGACACTGGGTAAGATTAGTCTCGGTCTCTTTTGATTCCCACACTTAGTCCTTTTTAGTTATTTAATGGGCATAGGTAGGAATACACAAAATTTTGTTGTTGCAAAGGATTTCGTTTAGCTTATAAGTTGAAACTACTTGATGGTTGATTACTTGATGTAATTTCGGGTGCATTTTTCAGATTCTAATGAATAACAAGAGTGCTGAATTTGATGAGTTAGATAAGGTCTTGGAACATGCATTTGATATGGATAATGACGATGAAGAAGAAGATAATGATGATAAGGAAGATGATGACGGTGATGAAGAAGAAAACGACAATGAAGGCGAAGAAGATGATGGAAAACATCCCTTAAAATCAGATGAAGTGGATGTTTCACGTGTCCAGCTTTATCAACAATTCAATCACCTTGAATATCAAGCTCTTGCAGATAAAAAGCGTAAAGCACTTTCTGATACTAATGTGTTAGTAACCTTCCTTTCCCTACAAACTTGTTCTTCTTTTATGTCCTAGTTCTATTTTATTTTGTTTTCATTATTTTCTCTCTATTACGGAAACTTCACATAATAAAGATTGACTTCTTTTTTTTAACTGATTTGTTGGGTTAAAATGCATATCAACTAAAAAAACTGTGGAGTTCAATGTGTGATGTTCATTCTATGGTTGTTAGATGCTATGTGCTTTCTATAAATGAGAGTGATTTTTGTTCTTGCTCTTTAATGTTTCTTTTGGAATAGTGAAGAACCAGGCAAGAGAGCTAGACAAGATAACATCTCTGGTGCTAGCTTTGATGAAATAATGGAGGCCATGAATTATGGTATTAGACGAAAATCGCATCAGGTATGTTAATGGTATCATTGTCATGTGTTTGCCACTTCAAAATGGTGAAAAGTCAACAGAGGTTCCACCCGTTACCTCCTGCACTAGGGCCTCATAAATTGATAGTCTTACTAGTTATATACGACGGAAAGGGCAATTCTATCATTTGTGCTCTTTTTTTCCCCCCTCCCTCTATATCATGTTTTAATACAAATTTGCTTTTCCATTCAATATTAGGAAACTAAGTTGGTGAGATGCTCCTACTTACAGTTGACTTGAGAAAAAAATTGTGTTCCTTGATTATGTAGCATGATTTAAATAAATAGATTTGATCAAAGCGAGGGCAATGGCTTGTAGATTATGCATTTCTATGTTGCTACCTGCCAATCTATTACTTAGTTGTTATTGCTACATGTTTAGTTCAATCCTCTACATGCTTTTCTCTTTGCAGTCTAAGAAAAGAGGTAGGCGGAAGGGATCAAAAAACAAACATAGCCCAGAAATTACACGGATGCTAGGAGATGCAGTTGTTCATCATGTACATGGCCGTTATGAAGAAGTATAACCCTTTCATTAAGTATCTATGTTCCTTGTTTTGGTTGTTAAGTTTTATTTGGCGATTATATTTCATGCAAGCAACTTTGCCTGCACATGGGAGTACCTATAAAATTGAAGTCTTCTGAAAGTCATCAACCATTTGATTGAAGAGTTAAATCATTATGATGATAGGTATGAGGTGATCATGCTGTGTGAATTTATACATGTCTTTTTCTTTGGGTTCAAAGAGGAAAGATAATTGTATATGCTAAATGATGAGAGAAGAGTTGGAGCAGACAGTTGCAAGGGTTCTCCAAACCCATTTCTGACCTGGAACTTGTGTTCTTTTTATTCTGTAAAATGGAAAGCACACAAAATCAGACCTAAGTTGCCGTACTCAAGAAAGATCCATAGTAAAAATGGAAGTTGGGAACTTCCTTGTAATTCATAAACTTCTCTTAGAAATAGAATCCATTTTGTGAAGTTCAAAATTGAAACTTTAATCAAATTAGACAAAGTCACTTACTGTCTACAAGTCTAAATTCATTTTAAAAGATATATATTTACGTGATGTGGTTTCAGAGAAACAATGCTTACTGCTTAACATTTCTTGGACTGAATAAAGTATAAGCATGCATTAACTTGCAGTAATGACGTCAATTGGCTTTTGACGGAAAGGAGGAGAACTCAATTGTTTCCATTGTGGTTTCATTTTTCCTTCTAACAAGCTTCCTGAAACAAAGACTCTATCCATAAAGTTCCTATGGGACATAACCAGGAGGACCTTGATGGAAATACAAGTTATTAACCTGCAGTACATTCAAAGCCTCAATATATGGGTTGTTGGTTAAGTGCATATATTAATAATGCGCCCTTTCTTTAGACATGCTTTATGTTGAGTGATTTTAGCATTTCGAACTAAATTCAACTATTTGATCCTATTTGGAGCTTTGGCATAGACTTCATATGTTTAAGATTTATTAGGAACTTTGTATCTTCAACAATTACTTCATTTCACTTTTCTGAGGGACATGATGCAGACTCTTAACATCTTTAACTGTACAATATAAATAACATCTTTTCCTTGTTGCTTTTCAATCAACGTTGGTGATTATTTGGTTTGTTTGATGGTATGGCACATACTTTATGTGTGGGACTTTAATTTGTAAGGGGTTCGGAATATTTTTTCCTCACCTTATTGTAGGCTTTGAACATTACATTTAATGCTTGAACTAGATTTAGAAGCTTCAAATTCGGTTAAAAATTTCTTAGTTCATTTTGGTGATGTAACATTGATTGTGTTGCAGTCCATATCGGTTTTAAAAGAAGTTGTTAGATTAGCACCTCAAGTTCATGAAGCATACCACACCCTTGGACTTGTCCATAAGGCACTTGGAAATACTGGAAAAGCTATGGGATTCTATGCAATTGCAGCACGTCTTAAGCCAAAAGATTCTTCTTTATGGAGAGTACTTTATACCTGGCACCTGTAAGTGCTTAAAGTTAACCAAACATGTGATAATGTACTTTTTCTAGTTTTATAGTACTTGGCCTTAATTAAATCTAAAATGAGATATGGCCTTAAACAATGTTAAATGACATAGAAACTACAAAAATTTTCAATATTCTTTCTTATAGTTTAGGCTGCTACAAAATACATTAGCAAGGTATAGCAGAATAGATGTTTACCAATCAACTCTCTCTCTCTCTCTCTCTTTCTCTATCTACCTATCTATTTGTCTTTTCCCATCTCTTTTCCCTGAATACATTTTATTATGTTCCTATACATACTTGGCACGAGAAAGAAAAGCTTGCCTAGAAAAAAGAACTTATATATTGGCCTGGAAATAATGTTTTTAGACTTATTTTGCATCTTGGCACTTATGAAATGGTTGACAACTGCAGAGAACAAGGAGACCTAGCACGAGCTAGTATGTGCCTTTCTAAAGCAATTAGGGCAGATCCTAGCGATATCGGTCTCAGATATTCACATGCATCTCTCTATATTGAACTTGGAGACTATCAAAGAGCTGCTGAGTTATTTGATCAAATAATAAAAATATGTCCTCAGGATGGTAAAGCACTGAAGGCCGCTGCAGAGGTTTGTTTTTCCTTACTTTTTCCTTATGAAATGTTTCTTTTGATTCCTTATTTGTGATGTATGATCAATTGAATTATTCCCATTGTCAGCAGTCTTTGTGTTTCTTGTGCTCTTAGCAACTGGTTTTCCTGTTTCTTAGTTTTGAAATATGTGTAACCATGTTAGGTTTAACTGTGAAAGCCTAAAGTAGAATAGTTGTTAATGTCCAACAAATGGAAAGATGCTTCTTTGCTTAAAAGGTAAAGCAACACAACATGTCATGTTGAGTAGGTTATCTTCTTAACTAGGGTATCTTGTTAACTTGCTTTAAATTGAGTACATTTTCCCTCCTTTCACAAACAAATTAATGGCTTGTTTGATCAGGAAAATTTGTTGAGCATCCTAGTTTTCTGTTGAAACTAAATTAGTCATCTTATTGAAACTGTTGTTGGGAATAGCTTAGTGAATTAGTTTAATCTAAACCTCCCTAATATTTGTATGTGTGTGTGTGTGTGAATGTACACTAGAGTACTATTGCATATGTATCCCTACATTAGCATTGTATTAGTCAACAGAAACCAATGTCCCGTTATTAAGTTATATTTATTTTGATCACAATTCACAAATATTTAATGGTTATCCATCATCATTCCTACACATCTTTTTTGTTGATTTGTAGCCTACCTATTTATGAAGAGGTGAATGGGATTAAATGAATGCAACTTTCAGGTTAATATGGTATGTCATTGGTCATCTTTATTTAAATTCAACTTAGGTGGACTTTTGCTTCTAGGAGAGATAAGATAGACATAGAGGTTCCCCATGAGATACTAGGCATATTAAAATATTTTCTTGAACACGTCACAATATGTGCACATAGTGCTTAGCTTAGTGTTTGTTTTATTAGGTTAAAATATGGAATTCTTTTATACTTGTTCGATTCATTTCATATCCTGATTCAAATGAAGAAAATTTGCCTGCTTGGCGAACTAATAACTATCTATTTGGGGCCTTACTTGCTGTCTCACAACTTATTGTTGATTTTGTAAATATCAATAAAGTGAAAACAACATTGGGAATAGATTCTAGAATTGTTAAGTGATTGACGTATTTAATTTCAGATCTTTTTTTTCTTCTTTTCTTTTCCTTTTCCCATGTGGTCCTTGTTTACAAGATATCTTGTGCTAGATCACTATGGTTACCATGACACTTTCTTTTTCTGATATTTCGAGTTAAAAATATTGAATTGATATAGATTAACACAAGCAAGCACAGCACGATAATAATTGATGTATATATTGTGGTACAATACAATAAAGGCAAAGATGTTGGTGGTTGGGGTAATTCCTTTTGTATATTGGGTAATTACTATCTTCGTTTTTCCTCTCCTACTTCCGCTATCCTAAATAATTTATGCATAAACTTCACTCCTTTGACGCCCTTTAGAATGTCTTTCCTTTTTGTTTGTATTTGTCCCCTGACAAAACAAAAAGTGAAGCCTCCTATTTTTCCACTAGTTGTGTTTGTTGCTCTCCTAGGAGTATTCTCACTCTTAAAAGGAGGAAAGAAGCTCACAAAATGAAAATGGACTTGTTGGAAATGATTCATTTACTTAGTCCAACGGTTATGAACATAAGCATCTAATGTATACGGTCCTTTCTATATGTTTGTTGATTGATGGTTATGACCTGTGTTTGGGTGATATCTACAGTCATTGGTGATATTTAACTTTGGTACTTCGAACTGTTGTGTTGGCTGTGAACAATTAGTTGATGTCTGACTATTATGTATTTTGATGGTTTGGGGGTGTGAAATAAAGGAGGATTAAGTTTAATTCGGAGATTGAATTACTAACTTCAAAAGAACTATTGGGTCATCCATGACTTGTAAAAGGAAATTTCAAGTAAGTTCTGCAAAATAAATGATGGCTCTAATTTATTATAAGGTTTTGCTTTACAAGGACAAAGGCCTAATCAATGAGTCAAGCCTCTCTTTGCTCTCGTTAAAAAGTTTTATGTTCAATTGTTGCATTACCTGGTGTGAAATATCTACTGTCTTTTTAATTTCTAATTTGGTTGATGATTACTTGATTTGGATTGTGCAACATACTTATGAAGAATGCCTATTAATTCTGTTTAGTTATCCTCACAGTGGAAAGCTTTTCCCATAACTATCCTATTATCTTCTTTCTTTTCAGCTTTACTTCCATGCTGGTCAAATTGAACGAGGTCTTAACATTTTGGAGGACTATATCAAAGATCATCCAATGGAAGTTGATCTTACTGTGCTTGATTTACAAGCTTCTTTATTCATGGAAATTAATGCTTATAACAATGCTCTTCAACATATTGAACATGCTTGCTTGGTCTTCTATTCTGGAGAGGAACTCCCTTTGCAATTAAAAATCAAAGCAGGAATTTGCCATATTCACCTTGGGAATCTTGAAAAAGCGGAGGTTTGTTGCATCAGTTAGTGACCTTTCTAATCTTTGCATTTATTCAAAACCAGAAAAGAAAGGAATTTGGTAATTTCTATCATTTTCCTATTCTTTGTAAGGAATAGTATTGTGGACGCTTTCGTAGGACAGACCTACGAATGCAAAAAGTACACTTTATTTTAACAATATGGTTGTTCTTAGCTGGTGGAATAATTTTATTTGCTTAGGAAGATTGTTATTTTATTTAATTGGGATTCCTAGCTAGCTATTGATTAGGAAGTTTGTTATTTTATTTGATTAGGATTCCTAGTTATCTATTAAAGAAGCCTACGAAATAGGAATTCTAATTTTGTAATATGTCTAGCCTATTTATAGAGGAAAGGAAGGAATAAAAAGGGAATGACTGAATTTTTATCAAAAGATTGGAGCTCTCTTTAACGAGGTCCAAGGTTTCAGCCTCCCTTTGATGAGCTGAGTTATTAGTCAAGATAGGTCGCTTGAAGAACTGCAACAAGAACAAGGGAAATTTAATACCACCAGATTTTGATTTTCCTGTTCATCGTCCGATTACTCGATCTTTAACTCAACGTCCAAACATTTTGGTATCAGAGACAAATAACATGGGCTATGATATTGATAGAAGGTTTCAAGAAGAACGATCCCGTACAAATTCAAAGCTGTTGACAATGGAGAATCGGTTGGGCGAAAAACTTGACTTGATCATGGACCAGCTGTATAGTTTGGGGGGTAATAACAGCAAGACAGAGCAGAGTGGAAGCGAAGCACATAGCAACACTTCACCACCAGCAGGTAGACATGGGAACGTTCCCAATTCATGTGTGCGCCCAAAATAACCGATCAGCAGCAGGCCACGCCTTGACAGTCCCGCGATATGCTAAGTTGGACTTCCCTACCTACGACAGTAAGGAAGATCCCTTAATTTGGGCATAGTGGTGCGAGCAATTTTTTGAGAATTAGAATACGGGAGAATTGGAGAAGGTTGGATTAGCAGGCTTTCACATGGTTGGAGAAGCCCAGCTGTGGTATGGAAGATTGAAGAAGAACAAGGGATCGATACGTTGGGAAGATTTCTTGAAATATTGCTTCCAACGTTTTGGACCTCCAGATAGCTATAATCCGATTGGGGAATTAAGCACCCTTCGACAAACAGGAATGGTGGAAACTTATCAACACCAGTTCCAAGAAAAATTGGCATGCGCAAATGACCTTTCGGAAACAGTATACGCCAGACTATTCATAGCTGGTTTAGATGATTTGATTCGGTTAGACGTTCAAATACTCAAACCTCCTGATTTAGCAACAACGATGAGCTGAGCAAAGGCTTATGAACAAAAATACCACTTGCAACATGGGAGTAACAGCAGGAGAAATAATTGGCAGCCATCCAGATCTAGTTCCATGACTTTTAGGAAATTCACAGTCCAGAACCACACCCGACCAACCTCGTCAATCATAGCTAGTTCGCCTGCAAACAATTAAGGCCCTTTTGTCAAGCGGCTATCTCGTGCTGAAATGGCTGAATGACGGTCAAAGGGGTTATGTTACAATTGTGATGAGCTATATTCGATGGGCCATCAATGCAAACGACTTTTTTGGATTGAAGTTGGAGATTCGGAGGAGGAAAATATAGAAGAGAAGGAGGAGGCAGCTCCAAAAATCTCATTGCATGCTCTTACTGGTCAAAAGAACAGCAGAACTATGCAGATGCAAGTTATTATTAATGGAAAACCAGTACTCAGTTTACTTGATTCCGGTAGTACGCACAATTTTATTAGCATAGCGGCAGCATAACGGTTAGGCCTTTACATGCATTCTCTACCAAATGCCAGGGTTTCTATTCCAAATGGGGACAAAATGCAATGCTTGGGGATTTGTCTTCGGGTACCGTTCTTTATTGTGGGTCACGATTTTTCTGCAAATTTTTATGTAATTCCCTTAGATGGCTTTGATACTGTGCTGGGTATTAAATGGCTAGAAATGCTTAGGCCAATATTGTGGGGTTTTTCAGCTCTTACTATGTCTTTTTCGGTGGAAGGGAAATCAGTTTTGTTTCAGGGACATCAACGTCCTGGTCCCTAGGCTCTTTGCATGATGGGTGCCACCACACCCACCAAAACAGAAGCGTAGGACTTGGATGAATTGCTTGCAAAATTTGAGGACTTGTTCCTTGACCCCACGAGCCTCCCTCCTATCCGACAGTGTGATCACAGGATTCCTTTGCCACCGGGGACAACTCCTATAGCGGTTCGGCCTTATAGATACCCCCACCAACAAAAGGATGAGATTGAGAAGCAATGTGTGGAAATGCTCCAACAAGGGATTATTCGCCCTAGCAAGTCCCCCTATTCTTCTCCAGTTTACTAGTTCCAAAACAGGATGGATTGTGGCGACTTTGCGTAGATTACCGTGAGTTGAATGCCAAGACTGTAAAGGATAAATTTTTGATTCCCGTGGTGGATGAGCTTTTAGATGAATTACATGGTGCCTTTCTTCACCAAATTGGACATGAAATCAGGGTACTATCAAGTTCGTATGTTTACAGATGATATAGAAAAGACAGCCTTCTGCACTCATCATGGGCATTTCGAATTTTTAGTAATGCCATTCGGCCTAATCAATGCCTCGTCGACCTTTCAAGCCTTGATGAATGATGTATGTTCTACCTTCTTGTGCTGATTTGTACTTGTTTTCTTTGACAATATTCTAATTTATAGCAGTGATTGGGAGAGTCATTTGCTCCACTTGAACATGGTTTTTGGGTTGCTTCGCGCACATAAACTTTACCTCAAACAATCTAAATGCTATTTTGCATCACCCTCTGTTGCATATTTGGGCCATGTTATTTTAGCAAAGGGAGTTGGTGTAGATATCAGTAAGGTACAGGCTATTGTCGACTGGCCACAACCGTAGTCCATCACTTCCTTGGGGCGGTTCTTGGGTTTAGCAAGATACTACCGGAAATTTGTGTGCGATTATGGAAAGTTAGCGGCACCTTTTACTAGTATGTTAAAAAAGAACTCCTAACAATGGAGTGAAGAAGCATTATAGGCTTTTGAACAACTTAAAACAACCTTGTCCATAGCGCCGGTATTGCGGTTGCCCGACTTTGAGATGAAATTTGTCATTGAATGTGATGCCTCTGACGGTGGTATTGGGGCTGTTTTACAACAATCCGGGCAGCCCATTGCTCTTTTCAGTCGACAACTAGCGGCTAGACATCAAAAATTGGTAGCTTACGAGAGAGAATTGATCGGTTTGGCAAAAACAGTGCAGTATTGGCGTCCATATTTATGGGGGCATCCCTTCCTTATCCGAATTGATCATTTTAGCCTCAAATACCTGCTAGAACAACGGTTGACCGCACCTGCACAACAACACTGGCTTGCAAAGTTAATGGGTTATAATTTTCGGGTAGAATACAAAGCCGGTTCCATGAATAAAGTAGCAGATGCCTTATCCTGCTGC
>JANSVA010000003.1:29139137-29165239 GCA_025504915.1 Erythroxylum reticulatum | reverse complement strand
AGTTAATGGGTTATAATTTTCGGGTAGAATACAAAGCCGGTTCCATGAATAAAGTAGCAGATGCCTTATCCTGCTGCTGTGTGGAAGATCCAACCGTGTTTGCCATTAGTTCTCCTCGCTGCTCCTTGTTGGATTCCCTTCACACGGACCTCTTGAGCTCTATAGAATTGCAGGAATTGCGGTCCAAGGCAGAATCGGGTGAGTTAGGGGCTGATTGGGCTACGCGGGATGGATGGTTGATGTTTAAAGACCGAATTTACCTTCCCAAGGGTTCTTAGTGGCTTGCGGCCATAATGGAGAATTACCATGATACCTTCCATGAGGGGGTTCAAAAGACATTGCATAGGATTTGTGGGGATTTTTACTGGAAGGGTATGAGGGCTGATATTGCTACATATGTGTCAGCTTGTCCTGCTTGTCAGCGTAACAAATTTGAACACCTCAGTCTAGCGGGTTTATTACAACCGCTACAATTGCCACATCACGTTTGGGTTGACATCTGTATGGATTTCATTGACAGGTTACCAAAATCATGGGGCAAATCTGTTTTGTTTATGTTCGTTGATAGATTTTTGAAGTATGCGCACTTTCTTCCCTTAGCACATCCATATATAGCTGTTCGGGTTGCTCAAATTTTCTTTGATCAAGTGGTGCTTTTACATGGGATTCCAGAGACAATTATATGTGACAGAGATGTGGTCTTCACTAGTACCTTTTGGAAGGAATTGTTTCACCTAAGCGGATCTAAGTTACAATTTTCTTTTGCCTATCACCCCCAGACTGACGAGCAAACCGAGGTAGTGAATCGCACTATGGAAATGTATCTTCGCAGTTTTGTTGGTGACTATCCTAAGAAATGGGTCGCATGGGTGCCTTGGGAGGAATATTGTTATAATACCTCCTTCCATACGACTCTCCAATCCACTCCTTTTAAAGTGGTATATGGTCAAGATCCACCTTGCCTGATCTTTTATACATCAGGTTCCACTCGGGTTGATGCTGTGGATAATGCCCCTCTTTGGATCGAGATCAGTTTTTGCGAGATGTTTGGTATCATCTGCTGTTGGCTCAAACTCGGATGAAAGAGTACTATGACAAGGGCCATCGTGATGTGGAATTTCAGGTGGGGGATTGGGTTTGGCTTCGGTTGCATCCCTATCGTCAACACTCAGTGCGATTGAACGGATATAGTAAGCTTTCTCCTCAATTTTATGGGCCATTTTCAGTTGCCCGCTGCATTGGCCAAGTTGCTTATGAACTCGATCTGCCAAGTGGTAGTCTTATCCACAATGTTTTTCATGTCTCCTCGCTCTAGGCTTTTAAAGGGTCTCATTTGCCACCTATTACAACGTTACCACCCACAGAAGAGGGCCGGGTCGTTCTTCAACCTCAGGCAGTTCTATGTGGCCGTTTAAATTGAAGTACAAAGGAGGTTTTGGTTCATTGGGCAGGGTTCCCGGATTCTAATGCCACTTGGGAGACCGTTCAGCAGTTCTAGCAGTCTTATCCATCTTTTGAGCTTGAGGACAAGCTCTTTCAGCAGGACGGGGGTATTGTTGTGGACGCTTTCGTAGGACAGACCTACGAACGCAATAAGTAGACTTTATTTTAATAATATGGTTGTTCTTAGCGGGTGGAATAATTTTATTTGATTAGGAAGCTTGTTATTTTATTTAATTGGGATTCCTAGCTAGCTATTGATTAGGAAGTTTGTTATTTTATTTGATTAGGATTCCTAGTTATCTATTAAAGAAGCCTACGAAATAGGAATTCTAATTTTGTAATATGTCTAGCCTATTTATAGAGGAAAGGAAGGAATAAAAAGGGAATGACTGAATTTTTATCAAAAGATTGGAGCTCTCTTTAACGAGGTCCAAGGTTTCAGCCTCCCTTTGATGAGTTGAGTTATTAGTCAAGATAGGTCGCTCGAAGAACTCCAACAAGAACAAGGGAAATTTAATTCCACCAAATTTTGATTTTCCTGTTCATCGTCTAGTTACTCGATTCTTAACTCAACGTCCTAACAAATAGCTACATTAGACATTCTTATAACTATTAGTCATACAATTAAAGAAGGCTAGCAACTCACAATTGCACAAATAAATTATATGTTTCTAGGTATCTTGGTCTATTATTGTCTTAACTGGCTTTATTTATTTTTTATAATTTATTGCACTGTACATTTGATAACACTCATGACTTTTTTTACGTCAGAAAGCACAAATGTATTATACTTCTCGTCTCATGAACTGTTATTGATTTTGAATCATTTCCTATCCTTTGGAAGGAGTAGCTACATTTGATGTTCTTATAACTGTTCATGATACTCTAGACCCTTATATACCATCAAAAGAAGGCATAGCAGTTATTGATTGTACAAACTTGTAAAGTTCTTCAAAATTGTTTTTGTTCATTGTAATGATCTTAGAGATTAAGTTTCTAGGTGCTAATTTTATTAGTCCCTTAATCAACTTTATTTGTTTTTGATAATTTGTTTATGCTGTACATTTGAGAGCACTTGAATCTTTTCTCTTTATATCAATAATAAAAAAAATACAATTCTCATCTCATGCACTTCTCCTATTGGGGTTTGAATCCTTATAGGAGCAGTGTTTTCTTAATGGTGGTTAGACATTTGGACATTACACACAGTGGATGAATTTATACTAACATTTATTTTCTTTTAATTGTGTGACAAGGTTCAGTAGAATTTGTAAAAGCATATGAAGTTTTTGCTGCTTTTAATATTTCTGTTGCTGAATATTTTTGTATCATTTCTAGATTCTATTGGGTGGTCTTCAGTTGGAGGCTGTCTCCAGTCATTCTGATTTGATTACTGAGGTTGCTGATGCTTACATGAGTCTCAAATATTGCCATTCTGCGTTGAAATATTATCATATGTTGAAGCCACATGTTGGGGATAAGAAGGTATGTGCTTGAATATTTCTTTGATAGGACTTTTGTTATCAAAGGACTCTGTTTTGTTTGTTTGTAACAGGGTGAATTTACCATAGAGTTGTTTGTAAACTACTTTTAACTGTGTTTCTATTGGTTCTTATTTACATTGGATTTTTGGTTTGAGTGTTATCTCTAATCACTGAAAAGAGGAGAATAATGTGATTGATGGACCTTTTGAGCCCATTTTAAACATGTAGATGCGTTATTGCTAGCTGGCTCTTGTTTGTTACGCTGGCAATATTTCCACAGTGAAGTCTTGGTGGTATAAGTTATGTGCATTGGTTACTAGATGAAGCTGTATCGTTTCCCACTGGCTTCCATGTAATGATGCAAGTAAAACATCAATTCAGAACTATCTATTGGTGTTGAAGAGTACAACCTAGCCAGAGATACTGCATCTTAAACTCTAGGCTCAAAGAACTTGATGTTTGAGATAGAAAATAGGAGAAACAAATGTTTCACTGCACTATTTTGTTAATAGTTTTGCAAGCCTATATATACAGAATTCCTACCCATATAAGAAAACCTTAAAAATACAAAATATGGTAACTTTAAATAGGCAGAGGTGCAACCACAAATATAGGTAGTAATACAACCATAAAATAAACAATCATACAGCTGTAAAACACATGAAAGATTCATACAATGTAGTTGTCAACAGTCCCCCTCAAGGTGGTACATAAATATCTTGCATGCCTGTGTTGCAAACGAACTCATGAAATGGTTTACTACCAAGCCCTTTGGTAAAATATCAGCTAGCTGACCTGCCAAAACCATAAGAGAAATTGATGTAGGACTAGTAGAAGATACATCAACCTACTAGCTAAGACTCACAAAATTTACAAGTTCTAGTTGCTAGAATTTGAGTTTTATGTTTGGAATTTCAGCTTAGTTGGCTGGAGTTTCAAGTTTGGAATAGCTTGAATTGTAGGATTCGTATGAACGTGAATTGTATATATCTTTGTAAGACTACAAGATGTACGGATTTATAGCTATTCAGCCACCTAAGGAAAGAATCCTAGAAAATAAAGGTTAATTGACAACCATATATGAGCTATTCTAGGAAACTAAGTCACTCTAGTTGTGGCTTAATTGATTACAATTAAATCACATATTCAGTGCCCTCCTCAAGCTGGCTTGAAGATGTTTTCCATAGCTAGCTTGTTGACTATAAGTTCAAACTTACCCTTGTGTATTCCTTTGGTGAGTATATTGACTATTTGATCTATAGTTGGTACATAAGGAACATAGATTAACCCACACAATTTTTTCTTTGATAAACTACTTGTCAACCTGAATGTGCTTCGCTCTATCATGTTAATTGGGTTGTGAGCAATTGAGATGATGACCTTTATAGGAAGGGTCACTTGGATCTTTAGGTCTTCAAGTAGTCTTTTTATCCACATGGCCTTGCAAATTCCATGAGCAATAGACTTGAACTCTGTCTCAACATTACTTTAAGCCACAACGTTATGTTTTTAGCTTCGTCGTGTAATAGGATTTCCTCCAATAAAGGTGCAGTAGCTTGAGGTTGATTGTCAATCAATATTGCAACTAGCCCTGTTTGCATAGACATAGACTTTATCTATAGGTTGGTATGTTTCTGAAACATAAGACGCTTTTTAGGAGTTCCTTTTAGGTATCTTAATATTCTATAAGTTGCATCAAAGTGTACATGTCCAGATGAGTGCATATTCTGGTAAAGAAGGATGGAAGTTATATTCTGTAAGTTGTATACCCTTGTTTATTTGCACAAGGTTTCTAGAGGTAAAAAAAAGAAAAAATTGACCCAAATCCCTTAATCACAGCCTCTAGCAAGTCCTACAATTACAACCCTTAATTAAAGGAATAATAGAGGTTTGATTTGCATATTTACAACACTTTCTAACACTCCTGAAGTTGGTGAATATATGTTATGCATTCCCATAAGGTGCACACATAACGTGTACAAATAAAACCACTATTCAACTTTCTTTAATAAAGTGTTTATCCATCTCGATGTGTCTTCAGTCATGTTGTTTTAGATTGTGTGCAATACTTATCATAGATTTATTATCATAGTAAATTCTTATAGGACCACCCTCGTTAATCTTCAAATCTTATAAGATAATGTTCAACCATAGCAGCCAATGTTGTGAATACCTTACTGGACTTAGTACTGGATTGGGTTTTGGTATGGTACTGTACCTGTATCGATCAAAACTGGATTAGAGACATGTTTGGTTCTCTCATGGAAGACTGGATTAGAGACAATACATGCTTAATTACCATACATCAACTTCATTGAAGAGAAGTGCTCAAAACCAAGTTCCTCAAGAAGATGCCTTAACCCAATCAATTCACATCTATTACATGCCATGGCCTTATACTCGTACTCAGCACTAAAACATGCAACAACTAATTACTTTTTACTTTTCCATGAAACCATATTTCCACCCCTAAATACCCAATAGCCTGAAGTAGATTGTCAGTCATAAGAGCTTGCACAATATGCATTTGTATATCCCCAAATATGAGTATGGCCATGGTTTTGGTATAGAAGACCTTGCTCTGATGAACCTTTCGATTATCTCAAAATCCTGAGATAAGGTAACAAACGGTTATGAACTTGTATTCGAAAAATGTTCTTGAAGAGATGCCATATGAGTCGCTCGCAAATGGGGATACTTATCCCAACAGGTCTTCTCATCATGTCCACCTCTTTCACAATGTATGTAGTTAAGTTTTGAGCCTTTGCCATGTCTTCCTCTGCCTCCACGACCATCGTGTCCGCCTTGGCTACTCCTATGACCTCCTTTGGCATGTAAACTAGACTATGCAGCAAGTGTTGACCTATTAGAGTTGTTCTTGGGTGGACTATCTTTATCCATATAACAAGACAGTCTAAAATACACTTCAATTAAGGATGGAAGGTCTACTCCTCCCAGGATTTGTACCCGTACAAGTTCAAGCTCAAGTTTTAATCCTGCCAAAAAATGTCATAGTCACCAAGTGCTCCCTTTGGATTTGCATCTCCTTAACATCAAATGTAATGGGTAGTAGAGAATTCAACTCCTCAAATGAACGTTTCACTTTCTTAAAGTATTCAATCAAAATTTCTTCCTATCTAGACTGAAATAACTTGATAGAGATATGATACATGCTAAGCATATTATTGGAATAAAGGAGCTTAGCATAGTCCCAAGTTTGCTCATAAGTACTAACATGGGAGAATAGGATTTGAGGTTTCAGGCTCCATATAATCGAACAAGGATATGTAGTAATTGTGCATCATTAGCTTGCCAATTTTCTAACATTTTTTGAGCAATTGGGGAATCAGGTGTGAGGTGGGACAACTTTCTCGGACCTCTGAAGAACAATTCTACATTCTTAGAATAAAAAGAATAGTTTTTACCATTCAAACATTGTTTGGTGATTCGCTAATTGGAAGAACTCATTGTTGAGGCAATTGCCAGGACACTTGTCAATGACTTATTGCTGGAGTCTAACGTCATCCTGATATATTTGATGAGTTAATTGGCTAACAAATGCTGGTAACACTACTAACGGTGTTCTGGAACTTATGAACTACTATACTAATGGCAAGATGTGCAGGTTCTGGTCGGATTTGACAATAAACAAGACCGGAACCTCATTCATAATGAAAAGGCTAGCTGACCCATCAGATTATTGTTATTGTGGTCAATGGAAGGTGGCACGGATACCCACACACCAGCGTGTGGACTATTTTCAGACGACACTGTTGGTACTGTGCTGGTCTTCAGCGCTTCCTGGCTGCTTCTATGTGTTTGGCTTGTGGTTTTGGTGGGTGGAGGTAAGAGTTTTGGACAGATCAGAAGCTTTTAGGGTTTAATGGTAAGGGACGTAAGAGTTTAGGCTTTCAGGGGTAGAAACGATTACCTAGAGTACTATAGATTGTTATTTTCTTTACTAAGGGCAAGAGGAGTATAGATAGAAGAAGTATCAAGAATACCTAGAGTAGTTTCGAAATCAGTTGTTAAGGCAATCGATTGAGCCAATGCCAAAGGAAATAGTAGCCTTCTTGCCCTTTTGATGATCCTTCCTCTTTGAATAAGTGAGAATCTCTTTATCATATTCCATAGGAACTATTGATAGTATTTCTTGCCCTGTCAAGAATTTAGTTGTGTTTGGCAAAATATACTCAGGGTTCATTTGACAGTATTTGTAATTTCTTCTTTTAAAAATTATTTGGGAGATATGGGACTAGTAATTGAGTCAATAGTTTTAGGCAACATAATTGCATTAAATCCTAGTCGTAGGCACATAAACACTTCTTCTTGTAAGTCTTTATTAAGAAAAACATTTTTGACATCTATTTGGTGTAGGGACTAGTTATAATTAGCGGGTAAGGACAATAACGCCCGTATGGAGTTGTTTTTGGCAACTGGAGTGAAAGCAAAAGTTGACAGATCCACTTAAGCCAATCACATAGAGGCTGTAAAAGTTGCACATATTGTGAATTTCAGACTTAGTTAGGCCTATTCTTGGAGCAACAAACAACCTATATATGCCTAGTACAGATTTAGTTCTTATTTCACCCATATGCTTGGAATGAAACTTGTAAGTGGTGTAAAAAGCTTTACGTGGCATTATAGTTCTGAAGTTGATGGGAGATATGGCTTTTCACATTCCTCTTACTCTTTTTAAGACTTTTCTCCTATTCTTATATAATTCCAGCATACTGGTAGTACCATAGTAAAACATATCTGCATAATGCCAGTGTTGATTTTGTGCTTGCTCTCTCGTGCATAATAATGATATTCAGACTTCATTCATTATTTTCATGTGCTCATGATGCCCTTTTAGGTGGGCTATATTCAATCGAGAATTGCTCAGTGCTACCTTTCCTTGGAAGAAAGAGAAAAGGCGATTATGTTCTTCTACAAAGGTGAAATGAACTCTTTTGTAACTTCTGTAGTCAATTGGAATGGGATTTGACATTCCAAATATTCAAATTTTAAGGCCTTCTTTGTGCTGAAACACATTTACAAAAGAAAAATAATTTCATTGATGTACATGGGAGCTTGCATTACCGTCTAATTTTCCCCTTGAACTTAAAAGCTGTTGTGCATCTGTCAATTTGAAATCTATGATTCAACATTGTAGCCAAGAAGAAAGATTCTTGAGACACCATTTTTCTTATTGCAAATATCGTTGGTAAAATATATATGAAGAACTTTGTTAAACTTGTAGATTCTAGCTCATTGGTTTTTGTTGGGCCAAACAAGGTTTTTCAACCTAGATGGTTACATTCTTACAAGGTAGTTGAGGCACTCACCTTGATGCTAAGGTGAGAATTTCATTTTTTCTTAGGTGCTAGATGGGGTATTCAATTTAGGCGCTTTAATACCTTTGTTGACCTCTAGAAATGTGCTTCCAAACAAGTGCCTAATTAAGTTCATTCTTTTCTGTTGCTTTATATCCCTTCTTATATTTCATTAGTGTTTGTTTTGTATATTTTCCGTATTTTCAAAGCTTTATCCTTTTGGTTTCTAAGAGTCAGCAGTCTTTTAGCTTTTTAGCTGCTTACTCTCAAGTTTTGTTACCTTGAAATAATTGCCAAATGCACAATATTAATTAGCGAATGCTAATTTAGAAATTTAACGAAGAACATATGTAGTATTTCAATAACAGTAGAGTTCCTTTTGTCGCAAAGGTATCTATATTTCTTTCGGGCTGCTTATTCTCCTCCTGTTGTGTCCTATGACTCTAGCCAGTTTCCTATGCTACAATATAACAAGCTAAAAAGTCTATTAATGTGTCCTTCACCTCTAACTAGTGTCTGAAGACTCCAACCAATCATGTTTTATATGGCTTATATATTTTTTAAATAATATTTCAAAAGGATACTACATTGCTTCTATATGTATGTATTAGACTTATTATAAGAGAAACTTCGCGGGAATAAAGTTGATGAATTTTAAATACTTATATTAAATTTGTGGTAGAGAACGAATGCTTATTTGAACATCTTGAGAGGTACAGGAGAATAGTTGGTAACTCAATTACCTTGGAATTATTAGGTTTGATATATCTTTAGTAGTGTAGTTAGTCAGTTGTCTCTTTGAGACTTGCAAGCAATGTTTTGAGTATTAGATATTTGAATAAAGCACTTGGTTCAGGTTTATTTTACAGTGATGGACATAATTTGTATTGATAACTAGTCCGATATGGATTAGATTTGATCTTTAGTTCAACTAGAGATTATGTGTATTTACAGGAGGTAACTTGTGTGAAGATTAGGAAAATATCTACTGTTGGTGCAATATCTGTTTTATTTAGGCTCATTTTCATATGTTTATGTGGCGGTTTTAGTAGATTCATTGGAAATCCCTTTGTTAGTCAATTTCTAGAGTTGAGAGTTTGGTTTCAATTAGACCCTATATGATAGATAAATGAGCATCCTAATGACTTGTTTGTACATCTCTGGAATAATTATTGAATCTTCAATAGCTTCACTAAGTTCATACATTTCTCCCCTGGAAATACTTAATCTCCCTACATCCTTATGTTTCCAATTCTCTAACTAAAACACTCCTTTATTGCCTATTTCTCCTAATTACTCACTTCATAATGAAAGCTCCTTAGATCCACCCATTCAATTAAAGTAGGATTCATGATGGTTAAAGTTGCAAGAGATGGATGATCCCAACAAAAGTGATAAGATATGGTCTCCAAGTAGTACAACTAGTTCTCCTTAGCATGTCCAATCCTCTTCCTTGGGATCTGGTCTTGAAATTCTCAATAAGAAGGGTGAAAAAATGGCTTGCCAATTTGTGTCTTTGGTCAATTTTTGTACAGAAAGCAATGTTAGTGGGTAACTTAAGAATATGAAATACATTTTTTATTAAGAAGAATGGGTAAGGTATACATCTACTAAGCTTGTTATTGTGGTAATTGACCCATCAGTAACGGCAAATTTCCTGTTCCTTGTATATGGGGTAAATGAATGAATCGTATGGTCCGTAGCACCAAAACTTATAGCTCAAATATTGCTTAAGAGAGCTAATGAACTCGAATCTGATGGTTTATCAAACTCAGTCAACTGATTTCTTAGTTTGCCAGTTTATGCTCTGTTGCAACTTCCTAGTTCTTGAAACTTTTTCTTTATTGCTATGTGTTCCATGAGCCAAATAAGAAGTCTTCTGCTGGTTTCTCTTACTGCTCCGCTGTTAGCTTGAAAGTGTTACCATGCAGTTTCGAACATCGTTCGTTAGTATCTCGGCTTCTAGCAAAATCTATACAAAAGACCCTCCTTACTTTCTCTACGTTGTCCTACTCTGGCAATTCAGCTTTTCCGTAATCCTGGGTTAGAATTTGTGGTTAGCTGAAATTTGTTGGGTGGTTTCTGCAATTGTGTTTAATGCTGAATTTTCCACAGTTTTTGGGTTTAAACATCACATTCTGCCTACTATCTTCAGTCCTATCAAATGAAATTGTTTCATTCAGCAAGGGGATTTCTTTCTTTTCCAAAATCTGCCCCTTGATATGATGAAATTCAGGATTCAAGCTGCAAGAAAATCATACACCTGATCCTTTTGACCAAAATCTTTTGTTTTTATAGAATAATAATGACTACACTGCAAATCAACAGTCCTATAGTAATCTAATGCATATTTATGGATTTTACCTCCTCGCCTTGCTACTTTGGCATTAGAAATGGATTTTGCTATATGTTAGTTGATATAAATGTTACATCTTGCCCAACTTGATTGTATCTTTAGAAAGTATAGGAGTTATTCACCAACAAAGTTAATTGATTAAAGTTCTGCAGATTTTAATTCTAAGCATCTTTCAAGAAAAGTTGGTTTTATGACAGACAGGAAACAATTTTCACCTAGTTTAGTGCTAAGCCATTTTGAAGATTAATTGCAAAATCTTTCATACTAAGTTTGCTGGCATAGTTTGTTCGTATTCCTATATAATGGAGCTAGAGCTTCCTTTCTATATTGAGTTTAGACAGTTTGATCCTTGCATCTGAAAAAAAATCTTTGTAACTTGTTTCTCTTGCCTTCAGCTTTGGATGGACTTGAAGATAGTGTTGATACCCGACTGACATTGGCATCAATGATGCTTGAAGATGGTAAAGAAGAAGAAGCCATTTCTTTGCTGTCTCCTCCGGAAAATTTGGGTAACACCTTATAATAAACTTTGCCCCCAGAAATTGATTTTAAATACGTGTAAAACGTGCTGAAGATATCTTCCTATTGTGCTACATACAGACTCTGTTGATTCCGGTTGTGAAAATCAGAAGCCATGGTGGCTTGATGGAAAAATTAAATTGAAGCTTTGTTATATATATCGAGCCAAAGGCATGCTTGAAGACTTTGTCAATACCATCTTCCCCTTGGTTCGTGAGTCACTTTTTGTCAAAACCATACGACCAAAGGTAATGATAAAGGAAATCCATGGTTTGGAGCTTCCATAACATGTTCACTTTCTAATTTTTTAGTAAATATAATATTCTCAGTTTCACTAGCTCACTTCCAAAAGGAATCTGAGATTTAATGTCATCATAATATAATTTAAGAAAAAAATCTAATTGACATGCTAATTTTGATTTTAGTCCATTTGGTTGCCACTGTGATGAACACTTGCTATTTAAAAATCCTGATCCCATATTCCTCATAGTTTTTCATGGAGGTTTTGATAGACCTATATGTTTTATTTGTCCATTGCAGTTGCCTAATCATGATTTTTGTTCTGATTGATTCATGACTGATATCAGGTAAAGAAAAGGCTCACATTGAGCATTCTCCGAAAAAGAACCAAAATACTTGATATTGGAGAAGGTGTAGATGTATTTGGGGGAGTGAGACCATTGGCTTCTCGGTCTGATTTGTGAGTAGCAAATTTTCTGCATTTGTGCTTTTAAGTGTATTTCACAATTCATTAGTTTATGGTGAAAGAAAAAACAACTGACGGCATAAAGAATTCTGTTATACTTTTTACCGATATGGACATATTTTTGGAAGAAAAAGAAACTTGCAAATTAGACTTGATAAAGTATATTACTCTTCATATCATATTTCAGGACAGGAGTTTGTATCTTTTCATTTTGAAAATCCAATTAGTATCAAGTAGATTTGATCCTTCTCATTGGTGGAAAGCCAATCCTATCATGTATGGTCTTTATAGATCAAAAGCTGCCAGAGCAAGAAAGTTGCTTCAAAAGAAGGAAGAACAAAAAGCTGCAGCAAAAGCAGCTGGCATTGACTTCCATAGCGATGAATCTGATGATGACTGTTGGGTAAAGTTTAAACGAGTGTTTTTAAATTGTTGAGTTGGAATAATGATAAAGTCCTTTGCATTAGGCCTGACTAGCAGTTTATCTTTTCTGGATATTTTCCAGCAAGAAGTGATCAGACTGCCTCCGCTGCCAAATTTTCTAGAGAATGAAGAGCATCATGTTCTTATTATCAATGTTTGTAATCTTTCTCGCTTCTTTTTCTTGTATATGTTTAAGTAGATTGTATATGAAAAATGCATGTTTGTACGGTCACACCAACACAAATTTATAACTGTGTATTTGAATAATTTCTTGGGGATGTTCTAATAGTTTTAGCTTTTTACTTAAATGATTTCTTGACATGGTATTAGAGCTTTTATGACTTAAGAGGTTTCAAATTCAGATCATGATATTGTTGTGTATGATCGATTTGTGATCTGTCCACACTTGTTATGAGGAGTGTTAAATTAGTAATTGGACCATTTTCCAAGTCTTACCCAACTGTTTAAGATTTATGAATGGATTCTTGACAACTACAGTACAGTTTTTCCCTTTCTACAAAATCATTTAATGTTCATTTTTGCGTGCTTTTCATTTTTCATACACAGAACTTTCAAACTTTCTATTGGTATTGAACTATCTTTCATTAAGTCCCAGTTTCTAATAGTTCTTTTTAATATTATTTGTAGTTATGCAAAGCATTGCAATCTTTGCGGAAGTACTGGGAAGCCCTAGAGATTATTAGCCTCACTCGAAGATTGGCAAATGACAAATTGCCTGCTGAAAAGCTGGATGAACTTCAGTCTCTTGTAACCCGTAATCTTCAAACTTTTAAGATGATCATCATTCTTCAAGGCTGTCATAGTCTGCACTTCCCAAAGTCAACTTTGATTGCAAGTTTATGAAATTAAAATTGTTTTCCCTTCATAGAAATAATTTTATGGAATTTTATATTTTTGCTGATGCACAGTGTCTTGTATATATTTCTACAGAGATATCATACAACATCACTGATCCCAAGTATGGATTCGATTGTGTACGATCTATTGTTGTTCAGCATCCATATAGTTTTTCTGCCTGGAACTGCTACTACAGGATAACATCAAGGTGCTTTATACCCTTTTTCCTGCACAAGGTGTTTTATACTTTTTAGTGGTTTATACTGTCTTTTTGCATGTGGCTGAGGATCAAATATGGCAATTAGAAGAATGTTTTCATTTTTATGGCCTGTTATTTTGTTAGTTCGTCGAGCTAAAGCACAGCTGCTACTTTTAAAACATTGGCCTTGGGAGTCAATCAATGAACGTATGTGAAGAATGAAGTTTTTCAAGAATATAACATATCTGGTTAAAATTAAGTCCTCCTAGGAATCATATCATGGCAAGCTACGATAGTCTGTTGTGTTAGGTTGTGCTGAAGTTGTAGTGGCTATTTTGGATTAGGATAAGGTTCCTTATGCTTGCTTGTTTTTCAGTACAAGTAGCTATCAGATTTACTATGATTTTTTACTATCGCCTGACTGTTACTGAAGCTTTTTATTCTGTTTAATACAAGGCTAATTTTGGTTGGTTAATCCAATCAGTTCATCGATGATCAACAAGTGTGATGATTCTAATAATGATTTTGCACGTATAGTATGTGTATCTCATTGGTTGCTTTAAAGACTGTGTGAATTGACTTGGATTGTTATAACAAAACATAAAATAGAAAAAAGAAAAAAAAATCTAAAAATTATAAAACAACAAACAAATAGGACAAAAGCAAACACTGAATAATAAATAAGTGATAGGAAAGAGTCTTTTATAATTAGACTGCACATCATGTGATATCATATTATTTATCTCTGAAAAATAACCGTCCCTTACTCTATACTTGCTATTAGAGCAAATAGCTATTGGATCACTTCTCCATCAACTCTATTGTTGAAACATGATCTTAGCTTTCAAGCTCTTCTTTTAGTCTTTAGCGTCAAAAAAACTTGACCTTAATTGTCAAATATGTCGGGCTTCAATGCTTTACAGGAAACAGCCTTATTCCTGGTATCAACCTCACCCACTTGTCTAATGTATGTGAGTTTGTTTGTGCTAAGCATCGACATTAATTGTTACCATCGTTTGTTTTGTTGTCATTGCCTTCTGCCACTGCTGATTTGTCCTTGTCATCAATGCTAATTAGAGGTTCATCAGCACTGTTTGAATTGAAACCTTAGTGGTCTTCATGCCAGCCCATTGTTTTCAGCCCTGACCAGGGATTCAGCAATGACCTTTACCAGTGCTAATTATCTTGAAACCCTAGCCCCACCTTGCTTTATTAATTGTATTGCAATGAATCATATGTCACATAGTCCTCCTTAATAATTTATTTTGTAAACAAGATCCAACCACCATAAAAGTTCCATTGCCAACAGCTTAAGCACTTTTTCAAGGGAGCATTCACCCTTAACTTCTTATTTGACCACAAATCTCATCTCTGTTCTCCAGCTTGTCGAAGACCTTACTTGTATGCTTAAGTGACCAAGCTTGGATCTTGAGAAACACCTATTGTTTTCTCACGATGCCTTCTCAATCAACAGTTTTTAAAATCTGGCTCCAACGTTTGGATCATCTTTCTTTTAGTGACTTGAGCTATATTCTCTCCTTGTTTTGTGGTATCTTACATAAAGATTTTGATTGTGAAGCATGTAAAATTGCTAAAAATTACTCAGCCCCTTTTTCCCATATTCATTAAAAACTTTACTCCCTGGGGTCTATCTGAAATCTCAAAGCTAAATGGAGCAAACTGTTCTATAACATTTTGTGATGATTAAACACTCGATTACTTTGGCTTTTCTTGATGAAAGAAGAACCTGAAGTCCCATTATTCTTTTATATTTTCTTGGCAGAATTTGAATAAAGTTTAGAGTGTCGATAAATGTATCTAAATAGATGACCGAGCTGAATACTTCAATCACACTGACTTAGTTTTTCGATCCAATGGGACCATCCAAGAGCTCATGTGTTGGTCCTATTCAGTAAAATGGAGTTGTAGAAAAGAATTGCCGTGTACTTGATGCAACTTCAGTCCTCTCGTTGCAAATTAATGTTCCTAAACAGCTGTGAGAGTTTGTAGCTTTAATTCCCACACCTCATTAATTGTACCCCTTTTTGCATGTGTACTTACTCATTTGATTGACGAATTGAGGTGGTCTTTTTTTCTCTTGGGTTCATTTGGTGGTTCTTTTAATTTTCAAAATCTTCAGTTGCATTCTTTATGTTCAAATATGTCCTTGAGTTCAAAATATGCAAGTAGCAGAGTCAAAGTTGCTAGCTAGGCCAAATTCAACAACTTCAATGAGCTTTGGTTGAGGAAAATGAAAGGAGTTAAAAAACGAGGTTGGTTCAAATGTAAATCCATGATTCCAACCACAAAATTTCAGACCAGGCTTAGGCCTAGGGGGACTCGAGCTCGGCTTGACCCATTGTCACCCCTCTTTATTGCACTGGAGAAAGGAATAATATCATGTACTCAATATTCTATCCCCCGACCCTTTCCATTACCTCTTCACAGTATACAATTTTTGTTTCAAATCTAGAATTCGTTAACTATTTCAAGAACTATCCCTAAAGTTTTAGAAGATGATAATTGGTCTCTTTCTATGATAGAGGAAATGAATGCATTGCAAATGGAATTTTGGGAGTGGTTGACAGATTGAGAAGAAACGGAGTTGATGGATTTATACCATTAAATCTAGTTGATGGTTACTGAAGGTATAAATAAAATTAGAGCAGTTATGAAAATTTGGGTTGTACGTGTAAAGTTTACTAAAAGAGAACTTTGCACCAGTAGCGAAAGTCAAAACAACAACGGTTACATTATCCTTGGCAGCTCACATCATATGGGGGCTACAACATTGATGAAACCTTAGAGAAAAAGGTGTTCATGGAGGTATTAGAAGGTTTTTATGGAAAATTTCAACAGGATAGAGTGTGCAACCTAAGAAATTCACCTCAAACATAATTTGTAGATTCACAAAATTAATGGTTTCGATATAGAGTCAAAAAGATGTCACCCTCTTCATAAAGCATAGAATTCATAGGAGGAATTGAAGTCAGAATTAGTGGAGGAATTTGAAATAAAGGATCCTAGGTAAGCTCAAATACTTCTTTGGGATTGAAGTGACTTGACGGAGTGAAGGATGTTCACATCACAAAGGAAATATGTACTTTAATTTATTGAAGAGATCAGGAAGTTAGTATGTGGGTTTGTCAATGTGCCAATTGCACAAAGCTACTAACTAGGATAACGGAGAACCTTCACTGGGTTTGTCAACGTGCCAATTGCACAAAACTACTGACTAGAAGGATAATGGAGAACTATTAATGAAGGTTGCTAGTAGAAATTAGTAAGATGTTTGATCTATTTGTCTCATAATAAAGACCAGATGTGGCATATGCAGTGAAAATATTCAGTTAATTGATGTACAATTTAAGAGAGCACTTGCAGGAATAACATGGGTTATACAGTAACTCAAGATTAAACCAGGAAGAGTACTGTTTAAAAGAATGAAGAATATAAATATAGAAGCTATCTTAATGCTTTCTACCCTAGATCTTTAATGACTTGAGGTTTACGATTGGGTATTGTATGCTACAAGGGGAAATCTCATTTTTTAGGAGAAATAAAAAATAAGTGGTAGGAACAGAGGAACTGACATAATTCATGAATTTATGAAATGTTATGGTTAACATACTTAGAGATCTAAGGATAAAATGAGTGTTGTTGGAGATATTGATATTTGTAGTTCTTTTAATTTTTACATTGTGGAATATTCTAGATCTTGTACTATCTCCCTGTATGCTGCATGAAGGTCATGTATTGAACCACTATTGTAAATAGGAGGGCTGAAATATGTGTAACTCAACATTATTTCTATTCTACAGGTTGTGTGTCTAATAATGTTGCAGTTCTGGCGTTCCGTAGAAGTGTAGTTCTTGGATTATGGCGCAGATTTTTTTTTTCTTTTTTTGGAAAGCTTGAATACACCAGGCTTAAGTGAGATAATGCGTTCTTAAGATCATCTCAGAAGGCAGGAAAGGAAAATTGAATATTGGAGGCCAAGAGAACTATGCAACTCTCTTTTAGTCCTCAACTGATATAGTATCTTCTTTAATATAATTTGTTTTGTTATGGGCTTTCCTATCCAAGGGTCATATGAGACACGTGTCTGTCAGTCTATTGTTGATGTGTACCAGCGCCACTGATGATTATGTGCTTACCTTCAATATTTTTTTTTACCTCATGCTCTGTGCTTATTAGTAGATACAACTGCTTGCCTAGATATACTGGTTATCATGGTATATCCGTTATTTAGCACACTGAAAATTTTTTGCTTTGGTTTTCATCTCATGTCAACTACCCTGCATTATACTTTTCCTTTGAAGTTGATCATGAACAAAATTGAAAGCACTCATTTGATCAATATTCTTCTGTCTAGTATATGTTAGGTTTTGGTAAAAATGGCAGGAACACTGAAGATGTTAGTTTATTCAAATTTTGTTTCATTAATGTCACTCATGCACTGATGTTCATGTATACTTTTTCTAATGATATCATAGGTTGGGAAAGAGTTATTCGAAACATGCAAAATTTCTACGTTATATGCGCGCAAAACACAGTGAAAGTGCCCCGCCTCTAGTAATTTCTGGGCATCAATTTACGATGGGCAGCCACCATCAAGATGCTGCAAGAGAATACCTAGAAGCTTATAAATTATTGCCAGAAAGTCCTTTAATTAACCTTTGTGTTGGTAAGGTTTGCTCGTGTTTTTTTGTTTTCCCTTTTCTTTGTTTGATAGATATTATGTCTAAAGTTATTGTATTTATAAGATCTGTTATATGGTAATAATGCAATTTATATAAAATTCTCTTTCTTCTTCTTTACCAGGAACTGCATTAATTAACCTAGCGCTTGGATTTAGACTTCAAAACAAGCATCAATGTGTTGCACAAGGTTTAGCATTCCTGTACAACAATCTACGACTTAGTGCCAATAGTCAGGTTTGCAGCTATTGTTATACTTGTTTAGTTTCAGTTGATTGGATTACCCACTTTGACAATTTAACTTCTGTGTTGCCAAATTATTAGATTTTAAACCACATTAGTGTTAATGAATTTGCTTGAAGTACTTCCAATGTAGATATCAGTAAAAACTCGAAGATTCAATGATGAGTTGGTTTTTATATTTAAGGGAGTTTAGAGTTAAAATTGTAATTACAGTTATTGAAGTATCCAGCAGTTGTGCATATAGAACCACGGACTGGCAATGTTTTTATAAAATGGTAATTCACATATAATAGCACAAATTCTCTTGCAGGAGGCATTGTATAATATCGCTCGTGCATACCATCATGTTGGACTCGTTTCTATGGCAGTCTCATACTATCAGAAGGTGCTTGCCACTTGTGAGAAAGATTACCCCGTTCCAAAACTTTTGGATGAGAGTACAAATCCGACAGAAAACCTTAAACCAGGGTATTGTGACCTGCGGAAAGAGGCAGCCCACAACTTGCACTTAATATACAAAAAAAGTGGAGCATTAGATCTTGCTAGGCAGGTCTTGAAAGATCACTGCTGATTCTGAAGAAATATCCTCACCGCTTACATTACTGCTCATTCTGAACAATTATTTTAACCGCAAACATGGGTTAGTATCCATGAGACTTATAGATGACAATGGTTCAGGCTGGTCATGGGCTACAATTTTTTTCTCTTGCCCAAAGTCTGATCATTTTTTTAATAAAATAATCTCATTTTTGGCCATTGATTCTTATGTTATTTTAATTCTGACCAATTCAGGTTGTTCAACTCAGGCTGGGTTGACTTTTTTATGAGTCCAAATTTGGTTGGAAACTTAGTCAATTCGGATTTAGAGGGTTGATTTTGGGCGTAGGCCAAATTATGATCAGACCTGGAGGGGCAATCTAATTTGGTTTAAGGTTGTGATTGTAAATTTGATGGTCAAGTAGTAGGGTCCATATTGTTTCTTGTAATTATGTTTTTATGTTATTGTGTTATGAGTTAAGTTTTATGTTTAATTATGAAATTGATAATGTCTCTTGAATTAATTAATCTTTTCAAAAATAGTGAAACCATAGAGATGAACTATGATCGCATTTTTGTTTATTTGAAAGAATTTGTCATGATGTAAGTACATTTTCAGTTCACTTTCGTTACAATATCACTTAATGGATTAACTTTTCTCTTGCCTCCTCGTATTCTCGGAACTATTGCATATTGTTTCTTTGTTTTAACAGTTTCGCAGGAAGGAATTCCTCATAACATAACATAGCATAGAGGTTAGACGAAATGAAAGGCTGAATTTCTTCAAATTTTCGGAATCTTATGATCACTTTAAATAATAATCGTTAATAATTTGAGAGTACTGTGCACAATCCAAGACTAAACGACTTAAACTTCTCTTAATCCTTCGAACCCATTGTAATTTATGTGCATGTACAGCAGATGGCTGAGAAACAGACATTGTAAACAAACAATGTCACTCCCCTCTTCCTGTTTATCTTTATGAATTTTATATGTTTATATTTTATGTCTCTATTAAACATGTTTAGAAATGCATTTAAGCATTGTTTTTTAAGGTGTTGAGTGTGCTGACAATGAATTAAGTTGGCAAGGTATAAAGTAGGGGATAATGTGGTGTTGGTGGGTTGTGTAGTTCATGGTATTAGGTAATAACCCTTAGCTTATAGAATGAAATAGTGATGATCTATTAAAAGATATAATTTGATTTTCATGGATGATACATTTGACTACAACATTTGGTTTAGTGTGGTTAAGGTGATCAGGCTTTAAGATGATTACAAAGTCAATGATCACCAAATCATGATCAAGTGCATGCTCAATATATTAAAGAGTGCACCAATAGAGGAATGTTTCTGGTGAAACTTCCTTCTATACAAGTTGGGGATTTTAATGTCCCCATGCCAATTATGATGTTAGCACGTAGTTGAAAAATATCATAGCAATGTTAACAAATAAAAGCAACTTGGTTAGGGATATTACATATTCAGCTATCTCTGCAAGCAAGCTTGTAAGTTCTAACAAGCTATAAAGGTTAAATGTATTGCACCTTGTATGGGTGGATATGCAGTTGTATTGATGGCGAGCCATATGATTGTACAAGAGTGAATCTTGTCGATTGATACGTAATATACATAGTATGTAATTAACTAAAACTACAAAAGAAGAAATATCAATTAATTAAAACTACAAAGGAAGGGAAATCAACAACATTTGTAAGCTATACATAATGTGTAATTAACTAAAACAAACTTGAATTATAATTTAGTTATAGATATTTTACATTATTCGTGAATTGAACATTTAAGTGGAGGGAAGATGTAAAGATTAAAACTTGGGTTGATGTCAACATTGACAAAGCCCCCGGATTCAGATTATGCTCCTACCTCCTGAAACTGTTGCTGCGAATCACTTGCCTACTCAAAGACCCCTTCTTCCATGTCTCTTGTGTCACCAGACTCTACCACGACCTCACTCTCCACCTTATCCCAGAACCTCATTCTCTAATAAAGTCATTAAATGAGCTTTGGATGCGGGGAAATGACTAGAAAGAAGAAGGCGATAACGAAGATAACGAAAGAGTTGAGTTTTTCTCTGTTGGGAGCTATGAAAAAGAAAGGGGGTTAAGTGATTAACAAAAAAGGCGTCGTCTACTAAATTCACTAGACGATTTTGTTTAATTAATCAGAGTTCATTAGCAACGATAATAGAAATGTTAACGTTGGACTAAAATTAAAAAAAAATTGAAAATTTAAGTATTTTATTAATACTTTTTAAAATTTGAATTATAATTGAAAAATTGATAAAATTTTGAGTTTTTTTTGTAATTAACCCTTGTAAATTTAATAAAAGCAAAAATTACCAGTTATTCTATTCATTGTACTTCATTTTAATCCATTAATATGATTAAAATTTTTATGAAAATATATTTATCATTAGAAAATATAAAGATAAAATTAATAATTAAAGATATTAGTCAATATTCTGAAGGGTATTAATGACGAAGATCTTGTTGGCACATTTTGAATATTAGAAGAACTAATAAAGTGGTTGAAACGAGAATGTTTTAAAGTGGGTAGTATGTTGAGAGTAGTAGAATATGTTAACGAATCCAAGTATCAACTTATCATCGTATAGGGGATCAAAATCTCATGAGAGTTTGTGTGAAAGAGCTATATACTTCTGTAAACCATGAGAAATTTTCATGCTAGCGTAAGTACTTGAGCAAGTTAAGAATTGCCTTGTTCGAAAATGAGCACCATCATAACTTAAATATGAAATGTGTTTATGTTGTAAGGAACCAAGTCGAAAACTACAAGATTGGTCGGTCTACACTTAGGTAGGCCAAAGAACACATCATATTAAGTCAAAAAATAGGAAGAAAACGTGAACAATTTCAACTTGTTTTGATTGTTTAGTACTGGCCTATTGCTATGATTAACTTGTAAAGTTTCTCATTGTAATTGCTTTTGTTGTTGTACCACCAACACCGATGCTTTGATGTCCACATCCTTGGAAGCAAGCAAGTCTCCAATTGGACCTAATTCTGGATAATCCATCCATTCTGTTAGACCATCTAATTGAGAGCACTTCTCGCTATGCCTTCTTCCAAGAATGAAAAGATTATAATCTTGTACAATTGAACGAATTGTTAGTGCGGTATGAGGTCCATCACTCACTTCATGCTCTATGTAGAATATATATTCATCGTAATTTTTCTGCTTCACATCTTTCAACTCTTCCTCATCTAGAATCATGTCCTCTGTAATCACCGTTTGTTTGTTTTCCCCTCCGTCAGCTACACCATTGTCAATATGGGGAATGAACCGCACCACTGTTAGGCTTGCCCTCGAGTTCTTGGTCATTCGTTTGGCTAAAACTAAGGCCTCCCGATCATCTGTACCCCCAAAGAAAAACATACAAACAGAAATGGACGATTCAAATGATAGCCTTGAGTGTGGACGAGCAAGTTTTCCTCGATTGAAGTAGATACCAATCGAGCATGGAGCTTTATGAAGGACCCTGGCGTTCAAAGCCCTTATCTTTTCATCTTCTGACTCAATATTCCCACAAATAGACCACTTGATATGGAAGGGAAGGAGGATAAAGGACGTGAGCTTGTCAAGTGCAAGAGTGCATATGTCCTCGTACATTAGGTTTCGGGGAGCAATTGCTGTGAAGTTGTGGACAGAGACAGTACCCCAGTTGTCTCGCTCGTAGTTATTGAAGGCTTGGATGACGTTTTGGGAATAGAAGTTACCAACTGATTTGTTCCTGGGGTGGGCGTAGAACACTGGAGTGGATTCACCAATTAGCTCGATAAGGTGAAGAGCATACAAATTAATGGGGCTTTCTTTGGTGGGGTACATTACGTTCAACAATTTCAAGACATTGATTATATTTTCAGGCATGTGAATACAAGCAAGAACCTTGAACTCGCTGTATGGCTTTAAGTTCGTAATGTTCCTCGTCTGAAAACCTGCATATTTTCTTGAAGGATCATACGTGGCTTTCACAAGCATAGGAATGGTAATTGTGTTGAGGGTAATCCAGAGAGTCAGTGCAGCAAAAAGTTCATTAGTTATAATCTGCAGCAATTTACATTAAAGATGAAATTAGCTACCTCAGATGATATCTAGTATCTTGTGTAAAAAAAAAAGTACGAAAGTTGAAACTTGTATGATACCTTAAGGTCTCTCAGAATAGAGAACATGATAAGCTCAGTGATCCCTTTGCTCGTCATTATGAAAGCAAGTACCACGGCATCAATCAAAGGCAAGTTGCAAAACCACGAAATTGTTGAACATGCTATGAACTTAACCACGAGAATTAAGATCATAGAGAACATAAAAAATTTGATATTATCAAAATTATCAATAATCAGCCAAAGATCTGCCCGCATAGTTGCTGTCGCGATGAATAGGGGTACAAGGACGCCTGAGTTAACTGACTCCAGTGTCTTTACCAAAGCAGATCCTAAAGGTGGTCCAGAGGGAACAGCTAATCCCACGATAAAAGGGCCAAGATATTGAACTTGATGGAATAAATTAAAATATATCTCTGCAAGTAAGGGAAATACCACTAGAAGGTGAATGGTGGAAGAGTTGACTCGTCTCCCTTCACGAGTCCTTTCGACTATCCAAACCAAAATGGGTCGGATTACGAAAAGGGTGACCAAAATAAAGACAAGAACTGCTGGTCCATCTTTCGTTATCTTTTTTGCAGAATTATCACCAATAAGGGGCAAGAAAACCACAAGGAATACACTTAAAATGTCACCAGCCAATGCAGAAGATAATCCTGTTCGACCAAGTTCTGAATTTGTCAGTTTCAAGTCACTTACGAGGTAGGAAATGACAGGGAAGCTGGAGAGACATTGGAGAATCGTCACTATAATTCCTTGATCTGTACCTATGAACGCCCATTGATAGCCCAAACCAAATACTAAAGGCGTGAGAACAGTCGCGACACCGATGATAACCACCTTTTTCCCTGTCCTGAAAAGCAACGTTGGGTCCATCTTCACCCCAATAAGGAACATGAACAATGAGCAACCAAGTCCAGCTGCTGTTCCGAGCACGTCTTGACTCTCATGAGAAAATACTAGATTTCTCATTGTTTGAGTCCGTCCAAGGAAAGTAGGACCTAGAATAAGTCCCGTCTATTTTAAAATAACAGGATCAAAGAGGTCAGCCAATTACCACGGTTTCTAACGCATTTGAAACACAACGAAACAAAAGCCATGGAACATACGTACCAAAATTTGTGAGACAAATAAGGAGATTCCCAGATGTTTAAGGAAGAAATGAACTGCCTGACCAGTGAACAAAATGAGAATCATTTGCAATTGAAGAAGTGACAAGGATGCCTCCAGCATATTTTGGGGCTTATGAAAGTAACCGTCTGATTCAACCTTGGGAGGTATAGGCAAGCACACAGTTACATTTTTTCCTTTATTCATTTCCATTGATGGATCAAAGAAGAACTTATCAAATTTGATGGAAGGAATTGTATGCAAATCTTTGAGCTAGCTGGTTATGAGAACATGAAGCTTATTTAAATTAAGGAAGTTTCTGGGGCAATTCAAAAATAGACATCAATCAACTGATTTGCTTCAACTGTAAAAACAGAAGCCAAACAAAGTGAGATGATGGAAAACTGTAAAGTTCCATTATTATAGGCATTTCTTGAGGTCTTGGAAAAGGTTAATTGAGCCTAGCTAACAAAATGTTGGTTCTTTGGGTAAAAAAATTCTGGGTCATCTTATGACCTTTTACTTCTTATTTTGGTTGAATATAAATGTCTGTTCCAACCTTAAATAGACATTATTATGGTTTTGTTTGTTGAACTTGAGAACTAGTGGTTGCTAAATATCCGTATGCAACTTCAAATACGTTATATTAACCCAATGTCTAGTTTAGTATGTTCATGGGAAGCAAACTGTAGAAAGTTTGGTTTTTCCTTCTCTTGATCAAACCATTCCTGTAATTGTTAAGCAACAACATTATAAACAACGTGAATTCCGCATTGGCCTTGCCCATCCTGTATTTTCAGTGACGAAGTCAGATCACAGTGTTTTTATACCCCAAAACGATTCATTCGTATGTTTCTAAAACCCATCTGCTTCCTATGGTGGTAAAAACCTGTCCACCGTTGCACTCAGGATGTACCTGTCTCGTCCTTCTCTGGCCTGCAACAATTGCTTTTCCTTATTCACAGGCCTTCTTCTCAAATGATATAACAGCGCACATGCATTTAGCATACATATGTAAACCTTTTGAGAATGACTCCTGGTTCTTTATTTTGTAATAGTATATCTACACTTTTGAGAATGACTAATCTCCAAGTCGTGGTTGCTTCTAATCTCCATATTCGAAGCTCCAGGTAATTTTATCACGTTGAAGAGGCAAAACAAAAATCTAACTTAAATAAATTGATAAAGCTTTTCCCAAAATCCTTTGATAAAGCTTGACTTAAATAAATTGAAAAGTTTTCCCAAAATTAATTTAATGATTTTCTTTAAAACATTTCTAAATTTCTATTGATTATGGGAAAGCGCAAAATGTCCCAACTATAAATGACCAAGCCCTTAACAATTTAGAAAGAAAAATTAAAAGGTTAAAAGTGTCAAACTTTGGTGCCTAACATACATAATAAGAGAGCAAAGCATAGTTGACCAATTTGGCCAATCATATTTTCATTCATAGGCAGGAGATGAACAAAGAAAGAGCATGGGCAGAATAACAACAAAGACGTGAGGTGAGAGAGAAAAAAAAGAGAGACACAAATATTCTGACTCCGTTTGGTTGACGAGAAATTAAAGTGAATTTGGAATATGATTCCTCGGAAAATAAATCTATGGAAAGTAAAGATATTCACATATTTAGATACTTATAAGAATTCTAATAGAAAAGTTGAGTGGATTCTTATTATAGTATTTAGTATGAAACAATATTTTATGAAATGCAACTTAGTTTTGACTTGTGTTTTCAATTATATCCCTATAAACCGAATAAAAATTAAAATCGTTAAATAAGAAAAATATGAACCTAAAGAGCAAAAATATTCAAAATCTAAATATCAATCAATACTGGAAATTTAAAAAAATAGGAGAACTTGTTTGTAAAATTTTCAAAAAATTTTAAAATTTCCCTCCTTCCCTTCCTCTTATCTTTCCTTCCCCCTTTTTTTCAAAGTTTTTTCAAATAGTTATTTTATTTATTTCAACTTTTATAATTATTGTAAATTTTTAAATTTTGTTTTTAAAATAATAATAAATATTTTTATTACTAATAATAATTATAAATTAAATAAAACTT
>JANSVA010000003.1:29106560-29139037 GCA_025504915.1 Erythroxylum reticulatum | reverse complement strand
CTGAGTAAAAGTAGTCAATACTGCCTGTTAAATGGTGAATCGAGCTCCATCAACTGTAATTGAGTTGACGACACCGATAGAGATGTAGACTAGTAAACTTGTGGAATAATCTAACCTCCATATATTTGGAAGTCTTGCCTCAGTGATGTTCAATGCCCAAGAAACTATGAAGTTGGATCCAAAATTTAGAAGATGTATTTTCTTGGGATATGCTGAAGGAGTAAAGTCGTCTGTAGGATCTCATTGCCCATAAGATTATTATCAACAGGAATGTTATCTTCACAGAAGATAAGGATCAAGAGCAAGTAGAAAATATTGACATTGTACAAGAGAATTCAGAGACTACAACAGTACAGGTGGAAAGGGGTTTTGATCAAAATGATTTTTTTGAAGTTGCACTAGAGCATGAAGAGCAAGAACCAGTCGAATATGATGTTTTAGATATTCGAAATTAACTCGCACAAGAAGAACACCGAGTTGACACTCAGATTATATTATGGAGAGAAATATTGCATACTATCTTTTAGATGAAGATGGAGAGCCATCATTTCTTCAAGAAGGAATGAATAGTCTAAATGCATCTCAATGGATCGTAGCAATGCAGGAAGAAATTGAAGCTCTGCATAAGAATAAGACATGGGAGTTGGTATCACTACTGCAATGAAGAAAGCCTATTGACAATAAATGAGTTTGCAAGATCAAGCAGAGTGGTGACAATCAAGTAGAGTAATATTATGCTAGATTGGTGGTAAAAAGATATGCTCAGAAGAAAGGAATTGACTTCAATAAAATATTTTCTCCTGTGGTTTGACTCACCACAGTTCGAGTAGTCCTGGCGATGTGTGCTACATTTGACTTGCATGTTAAACAATTAGATGTGAAAACTGCATTTCTTCATGGAGATCTTAAAGAAGAAATTTATATGTTTTAGCTAAAAGGTTTTGAAGAAAAAGGGAAAGAAAACTTGGTTTACAGGTTGAAAAAATCTCTGTATGGTTTAAAGCAAGCACCGAGGCGTTGGTATAAGAGATTTGATTCCTTCATCATGAGCCTTGGATATAGCAAACTGAATGCAGACCCTTGTACATATTTCAAGAGGTTTGAGCAAGATGATTTTATAATCTTGCTGATGTATATAGATGAGATGTTAGTAGCAGGTCCCAATAATGATTGTATCAAAGAATTGAAGGCACAATTGGCTAGAAAATTTGAAATGAAGGACTTAGGATCAACAAACAAGATTCTAGGGATGCAAATTCACCGAGATAGAAATAATAGAAAGATTTGGCTCTCTTATAAGAATTATTTGAAGAAGATCTTGCGGCGATTCACCATGCAATATTGTAAGTCAATTTATACCCCTCTTCCTGTTAATTTCAAGTTATTCTCAAGTATGAGTCTAGTAATGAAAAAGAGAGGATGGAGATGTCTCAAGTACCGTATACATTAGTAGTAGGAAGCTTAATGTTCGTTATGATTTGTACAAAATCAGATATTGCACATGTAATGGGAGTAGGTAGTTGATAAATAAGGAATCCTGGTCGAGAGCATTGGAATACTATTAAGAGGATTCTCAAATATATTAAGGGAACCTCATATGTTACATTATATTATGGAGGATTAGATTTTACTGTCAGAGGATATGTTGATGCTGATTATGCAGGTGATCTTGATAAAAGTAAATCTACTACAGGATATATGTTTACACTAGCTAGAGGAGTTGTGAGCTAGGTTTCAAAACTATAGTCAATTGTGGCTATGTCTATAATAGAAGTAGAATATAGAGCAGCCACACAAGCCAGTAAAGAAGCAGTGTGGTTAAAGATGTTGTTAGAAGAACTTGAGAATAAACAAGAGCATATTACTCTGTATTGTAACAATTAGAGTGCTTTGCATCTTGCAAAGAATCCAACATTTCATTAAAAAAAAACATTTTCGAGTTCAGTATCACTTCGTTCATAAGAAAGTGGAAGAAGAAATGATGGACATGAAGAAAATTTATATAATGGATAACCTGTCAGATTTTATGATAAAAGCAATCAATGCTGACAAGTTTATATGGTTTCGATCCTCAAGCGACCTGACAGAGACATAAACAACATGAAATAGCAACATAGAAAGAATTGTGTGAAGATACGATTGATTTTTAATCAAATCTTCAAGTGGAAGAATTGTCAAATTTGATTTCGGTGCTTAACATGCCTAATAAGATAACAAAGAATGGTTGGCTAATTTGGCCAACCATATCTTCATTCTCCTGCCTATAAATAAGTAGGAGATGAACAAAGAGAGAGCATGGGCAGAATAACAAGAGAGACATGAGATGAGAGAGAAACAACAGAGAGACATAAAAATATTCTATATGTTTTTGTAGGTCTAGTTTTTTTCTTATAATTCTCCAATTTTTCAATAGTAAAATTCTTCTATCTTTGCCCGTAATTTTACCCTAATTTAGGAGTTTTTCACGTAAAATTTATATGTCTGTTCATTATTCCTTTAATCCTATTTAGCTGAGAATCTGCTTTAATTCGGTCGATTTTGACAACAAAAAAAAGTATACATTAGTTAAATTATAAATGGAGTGGATGATTCTTCTCATCTTGACTTGAGCTTCAATTGTATCCTCTTAAAACTTATTTGCTCAAATTAGTCATTATTTGGTTTGATTTGATTTGATTTGATTGGCTCCTTTTTACTCGCTTTGTTTTTCCATTAAACCTCTTATCTTAGTTGATTCTATTATAATTGAGTTATTAATAATATAGTTTGTTATCATCGATTAGAATTGTGTTTTTATTTAAGTTAATCTCTTTGAAAGTCGTATAAATTAGCAAGATTGCATATTTTTGTTTTAAAAACAAGAAATTATCTTACGAATTTGTAATTTAAAATATTTGTGTAGTTATAAAATAATAATAGTATGATATCTAAATGAAGACGTTTTAAAATATAACTTATTTGAATGATATATTTGTTCTGTGATTTAATATTTACATGTTGTCCGTTTGGAATTATTAATTTCTGAATGTTATAATATTTCTAATATTTTGTGATTTCATTCATATTTGACTTATCATATAACTATTCATGTGTAAACATTTATTATGATATAACAAGAACTAGGTTAAAAGACAAGGGAAAAATTGAATAGCTTTAACAAGAAAATTTTACCTAAAGAATATGATTGATACTAACTTCATATTAGGATAATAATAATTTTTATTTTTAATACAAATTACGTACAAATAAAGGGTAACTATTTTAATATTATTTAAAGGAGCCCAATATTAATACTTATATTAAATTTTATATTTTAAAGAGATAATATTAAATTTAATCTCAAATTCGATTTTGAACGTGATGGTAAAATTTTGATTTAAGTTAGAAGTGTATAATCTATACGTATAATGTTATTTCAAAAAATATTTGTAATTAAGTTAATGTAATTCATAAAAAAAAAATCCACATGAATATATATTGTTGTTTTAGATATATGTAATAACTATGTTAAACTTGAAGTAAAATTGTTGTTTTAGATACAAGGGGTAAAGAACAAGATGCTCTGGTATAATTACCTTGAATGTAATGTGCACTTGCAAAAGAAAAATAAAAGTCAACCGCTGCCCTTCAATTCCCACGGAACAAGAAGAGAAAAGGATATTAATTTGTTACATATGCATATGTTCTGACGCAACAAATTGGCATTGACATTAACGAGCTTGAAAGAAAAACAAGAAGAAGAAGGAGATGGTTCGCGAGTTAATATATATATTTGTGATGATGTATGCATTCTAAATTACCAAAAGTTTTGACAAATGAAAAAAGAAAACACCAAATTAACTACACTCCTCTGCTGCTGACCATGGCCTTGGAAGAAATTTGAAAAGCGCCTCTCCTGAATCGCAGAACCCAGTTCTTTTTATTGTTGGCTCCATGTCCCTCCAATTGAAGCAACCCTGAAGAAGTAATTCTTCAACCAAGCTTTGTAAGCCAACCAGTACGTTTGTTTCTGTCATTCTATTTTCTGTCCTTCTACGGCATATCTGTCTCCCGCTCTCTCTTTCCTCTACACACCACTCTTTGTCAATAAGACTGCATAACTGAACAAGCCACTGCTTGAGCCCAATGCCTCAACTTGGTCTTCACCTGCTCGGGATTATCCCCTGAAATTTCCCAACAAACAACATAAATTCCGCCAGCCATTCATGTAATCTATACTACTTAGAAATCGAAGTTTTCAATGGCTTTTAAGTTTGACTTTTTTAACTAAATTTTTTAATACTCAAGTATATTGTAGACATACGTCTTCTTTCTGACGACATCTACAATCTACGTTCAAAACTCTATTCAATTTATATTTATGTCACTGTTTAGTACGAAAGACAACAGTTTTAGTACAAAAACATGCAGTGGTATCCTGCATTGTTCCATGTCTTGAGTATGGAAATTATTAAGCATACCTTATTTTGCCTACACTTTCTCCATTTAATGGTTCTCAAATAGTTTGATCAATCTCGTACATGTACGCGAAATGAAACAATGGAAAGGTAATTGTGTGAAACGCAAATATTGAGTTGAAGAAGGAAAGCGTTAAAGACATGCATGGTCTCCTATTATTATTTACCTGGGCTGCATATTTTCCAATCTGATTCACTCTTAGGGCTGCCAAATGATGACGACCGTCCACCCAACGACGAGGTTGATCTTCGGCTGGGTGGCGTCGACACGGGGCTTGGTGAAAGCTGGCGGTTCACCGCAAAATACAAGTCCAGAGCCGGTAACGTGTTGCAAAGTTGCTGACCTTCTTCTTCATTGAACCCAAACCCGAGTTCTATGCACCCTTTGAGCTCATGCAAGTCATCGTCCGTCAAGTCATCGGAGTCCACAACTCCGTCCTTCTTCTTCACTTGCCGGAGGAACTGACGACGCCTCCTTTCCCACGCAATATCTCGCGGCGTCTCCACCATTGACAACTGCTTTGACAGCCTCCGTTTCTTGCTCATCCACTTTGGTGGCGCCAATGGCATCCTCTCCAACTCCTCTGACTCTGAGTCGGGCATTGATGGTGATGATGACGATGAGGACAATGATAATGACAACGGCGAGGACAACGTCACATCCCGTGTCTTAGGGTCCTTATCTGTCATCATATTATGTATAACGAGGCTGACAAGCCAAAAGCTCAAAAGGGTGGCAACGAAGGTGGCTGCGAGCGGCGAACAGCGAACAGCAGCTGTTGGCCGCCAGCAACTTAGAAGAGCGTTGGACGGCTACTGGAGGCGCCTGTGCAACAGGGATGGTGAATTAGATGTTACCCCTTAGGGATGTGTATGCGTAATATATAAGGTTAAATATGTTCCGGTGAAGAAAATGGGAAATTTACGACACCGGAACAACCAACTAAAGGAGGATGTGAAAGGAAGGGTGCTTTAATGGCGGGGCAGGTGGGAGTGCGGCTGGCCGTTGGGGGGATTGGTGTGTGGTGCCGTTCATTTGTAACGTCCTATGTTAAATTTGGAGCAAAGTTTGGCCAATTTTGGTTAGGACTTGAGGGTGTGCTTTTTATTGTTTATTTCTGTCTAATTCAGACTTTTTTTTTTTTTTGGTTAAAGAATACCGCTACTGTATTATGTTCAAAAAAAATATAAGCACGTATATGCCTAATTTGCATGCTTCTTATAATCTTGTTCGTAATTGCAATATCCAATTTGATGTTTAATCATTTACATAAAAACAAGAAAGAAAAGGTTAAAGAGTTGCATCAAAATTTGAAGTTCTATGAATGAGGCATGTTCCTAGATTATGAAGTTGAAAATAGATCAACTAAATTTTTACACTAAAAAATCTGACACTATACAAAAAAATAGAACATTTTTTGTGATGAAAATTACCGATAGAAAGAGTCGTCAAAAAAATGGTTGTAAATTTTAGCAACGGATATTATGAATCTGTCGCAAATTTCGTGACAAAATATTGTAATTCTATCGGTAAATTTGGCGACAAAATATTGAAGTTCCGTCGGTAGGTCGTTGGTAACTTTATTCTGTCGGTAAATTCAACAAAAATATTATAATTCCATCAGTAATTTTAGCGACTGAATTTTGTATTGTCGTCGGTATGTACAAAATCCTATAGGTAATTTACTGACATAATTACAATATCCATCGCAAACTTTTACCTACGAACAACATTTTCCGCCACTAAATTTGTACCAACAAAATATACTCATTCTATCGGTAAATTATCTATGGAATTAAAATATTTTGTTGCTAATTTATGAAATTTAACTATGATACATTTCAACCACCATTTCTCTCTTCTTACTTGAGTTTTCTCTTAATAATTATTTGACTTTTTTTGTATATCTAATTTCTTTAAATAATATAAAATTGATTAATAATATAAAGTAAATATTATCCTCATTGGTAATATAATAAAAATTATGATGTACACTAATAAGACTCTTGAAAAATAACTGTAAATTAAGAATTTATACAAAAACTTAAGAGTATCAAAACATAAAATACATTCAATTATCATTTATCTAAGTTATGCTGTTGGTGAAGGCAGATGCTCTGATTGCTGTAATGAGGTTATGTCCCTCCCTTTCAACTCATCCACCTCAGTACGGAGCTGGGTTATGCGCTTCATCAGCCTCTCTATTGTGTTCTCAAGCTGAACGACCCTCTCATTTAATGCGGACCGCTTACTAAATCCAGTTGTAATTGATATGGAGGTTTGTGAATAAAATGTGTTTGCAAATGAACCTAATCCAAAAATCCTTCCATGACAGTCCCTACCACCCACTACATCAAGATATGTCTAACTCTCATCAACAGTTTCAGAGTTCTGAGACTGCCGTTCAATGTTTTCTTGTATCTGGTCCTATCATTATAATTGTTTATGTTAATAGCTGATAATTTTTAAGAATTAATATTAAAGTATAGATTTTATATACATGAAGTAATCTACATAAGGTGTTAACAAAGGTCACACAATCATGCTTCTTAGTATGAGTGTGCAAAATGAGCTGGCATAGTGTAGGCTTTTTGCCCATAGACTTTTCCTGCATCAGAATAAATTATTATAATTGAACTACAATTTATAAAAATTTCAGGAGAATTTCTTCTATTTTTATGGTATTTACCTCCAGTTAAGCAAACAAATTTACTCAATAACACAATCATTAATAGTACCAGACATTTATAGCACTATTATTCTTCATAATACATATATATTTTCATTTTAAATTTCATACAGTAAAGTACAAAAATTAGAATATAAGTATAAAGTTTTGATACTTACAAGTTTCTCTACATGCTCCTAGTGGGTTATAGATACTCCAGTATATACGAGTAGACTTTCCCTCCGGTCCTCCACGTCTATTTATGTAATTGCACTCTTAAGTGAACATTGCCTCAGGTGATGCCCAATATTGCTGCCAATGAGTCTATATTTCTTTAGATATGTAAGGGGGTCGTACATCATTCTTGTATATCAAATTAAGAAAGTCTTTATAATATGTACGAGCTCACCTCTCTCATACATTATAAATTACAGCAATAAATTTTGAATCCCAAAATAAATATTTCTTTAAAAAAAGAAAAAACATACTATAAGTATTTATAAACTACAGTATCAATCTAATTAATGTATAAAATTAGATAAAATAAAAATATTAAAGAATATATGTTTTGTACCTCAAACTCCTGATACTAAAAATCCTTTGTCTCTTGTGAGATATTCTTTGATATATAACCCTCAAGATTAATCCTCTCCTTAAACTTGGATGAGATATTTCTGGAACACGTTCCAGACGCAACCAACCTAATATATAAACATTTTTAGATCATCTTCAAATTAAAACATATAACTTAAGTATAAACCTAAAGTGCCATCATGTATGTATTACAAAAGTTTTAGAACTTCACTCACAGATTGTTAATAATTGTGATGTAAGTTCTTCCATTAACTCCCTTAGCTCCAAGTTGGAGGCAACCTCCTCCATCCACAATGTTTACCCTTGATATCTCTATTAGTATAGGGGTGGTAGATGGTGTAGGGGTGTTAGATGGTGTAGGGGTGGTAAATGGTATAATAGGCGTGTTGGATGGTGTAGTAGTAGGTAGGGAATATGACTCTATAGGGGTTGTAAGTGGGGAAGGTGATGCCTGATCTAGATGTGCACTAACTAGACGTATAACACTTGATTCTGTAGCATCTGCAGAATGTGATGATTCACCTGCATAGTCATTGGCTCCTCCAAATAGTGATAACCTGAAACTTGGTCACATCATATCCTGTTTTCTCTTCTGTGGCAAATTTATAAGCTAAAATTCACATTTTATTGATTATTCCACTAATAGAACAATATAAGTTAAATATATAACAATATATTGTTGATACAATAATACATTTATTCATATAATATTCTATTACTTAGACAAATTAATCGCTATCATTACTTAATTGTAAATCAAAATCAAAATCATCATTATCTTTTTTTTCTGAAGAATTAGAATCAAACTAAAGCTCTTCTTTAGATCTCTCGCTCTCCTCATCCTCTCCAGATAAAATTTCAACATATCCATTATTTGAATCATTCAAAGGTTCATTCTCGTCATATGTCACACATGCATTAATTTCATGAACATCTTCCTAAAACGCTTCACTCTCAATTCTCTTATTTTCTCCTTTTCTATGTAATTTAAAAACACCTCTAAGTTTTACTTTGCAAACAGACAACCAATCTGACTTATCTCGTCATAAATTGGGAAAAGGGACACAATACACCTGGATCACTTTTATCACCAACATGAAAGGTTCAAATTATCTAAATCTTCTTCACTGGTTGATTTTAACTAGATTGTATCGGCTGTGCACTTTTGTTCTAACATTAGGAGTTAGATCAAACCATTTATACTTAAATATCACACTTCGTTTTATTATCAATGCAGGGTACTCAATTTCAAGTATCTTAATAATTTTACTATAGTAAGCCATCAATTCTCCCTATATGCAAACCCCACTATTTACTATTGTCATGTTATGCCCATGATATTCTATATAAAATTTGTATCCATTAATAAAATACAGCAGATACGATTTAACAATTCATAATGTTCCTTTTGCAAGAACACATATGAACTTGTTCTTTATTGCATTTTTTGAGGCCTACATAAAAATTATCATATTAAATAGTATAATGTCATTTAAACACTTTGATATGATAATTTAACCATTTCAATTATTGCAAGTGAAAACTTACATATTTCTCGAACCATCGAGAAAAATATTTTTCAACTTCTTTATTGATATCATCTTGTGTTATTTTAGGCATCAGCTTGCTTAACCATTCCTTGTATAATCTAAAAACATTATTATGTATTTTAGTTGTCAACAATACTAACTTCGAAAACTTAAATAATCAATTTCAAAATCAACTTAAATTGACTACACGAAAGGTTGAGCCTTATGACAATTCAATAAAATATAACCATGGGCAGCCTCTATTTCTTCTTCTGTTAATATTCTTCTTGTTGAATATCCATATGTTCATCCAGCATATGTGAAAATGGATAAGTTACCATCAACATCACTCATTTCTCTCTCATCATCATTACGAGGAACTTTTCTTTCTCTTGTGTACACGTGCGGTTCAAAATAATGTGGGCAAAATGTACTTACTTTAAGCATTATATATCGAACCTTTAACTTTAACATTGGTTTTAACAATTTTCTTTAAGTGATGTAAATACCTACATTACAAATAAGTGTGTTAGTCTTGCATTGCTCTTTTGAATTTACTTTCATATTGCATAGATAATTTTCCACACTTTGCTTACAAAATTTCCTAGAAAGCTGGCCCATTCGAACCTCTAAGTTGTGAATAAAAAATGCATGATCTTCCATTACTTGCTTAAACTTCTCTTCCAATCTCTTCTGGGCCTCTTCATATTTATAAGATTATCTATGATTTGATCCAATTTAGAGTCCCATAAACTAAACTCATTTGGCTGAAATCATAATAGGTCTTAATGTCCCAAGTGAATCTTTACATTATTAGGCCAATAGAAATCTGGGTGGTTCTGCCACCCCAAAGTGTATATGTTCTAATAAGGATGATGATTTCCCCAAATGAATTATGCCTCATTGAAGTTCACAAGCGTCCTTTACTCTTTATAGCCAAATTGTATATGTTCCAATAAGGATGATGATTTCCCCAAACGAATTATGCCTCATTGAAGTCTGCAAGAGTCCTTTGCTCCTTATGGTGTATGTCCTCCATCATTGCTCTTTCCATCTCTTCTCGGCATTTAATTTCTCAGATTCCTCATTATCGCCTTGTGATATCCAAATTGATATGTCATCTACCTTGCACCCAAACTTCTGTTTTTTTTCTAATCCTTAGAATAAAATAATTAGACTAATTCTACACCTCCCCGATAATGGTGCCAAAAACTTATTGACTAATTTGCAAGCTTTATAAATTTATAGCCTTCAAAATATCTCAGGTGCGTAGGTTGTGATTTGTAGTATATGAAGGGTCGATCCTACGAGAAGTTATGGACTAATCTAATCCTAAATTATCTAAGGCTAGAAAATTAATAAAATGAAAATAAAATAGGACAAAAAAGGAAACACGGATAATTTTCAAGATATTAATTTGAAAAATTAAATCAATAAAATCAAATATTGAGCACCAACAATTCAACAATAGGACAACACACAAGAGAATTTACCAAATTATAAAAGAGAAATTTATCTTATCATTAATGCTAACCTAATCACTTTTGTGTTATTGGGATGTCAATTCTAGACTGTTATATAATGAATTACTCTCTCTCTCTCTCAAGTTATAATCACTAAGTCCTAATTAATAAACCCTAATTAATTCGAGTCACCGAAGTTGTTATCTCTCGATTAACTATCCATCCACAACCTAATCAGTTCTTAAGCTCCCTAAGAAACTACTACGTCTCACAAGAGATATCTCTCTATACAATAATCGATAATAATGATTGCATGGTCTATTGGATCGCCTAACTCTCATTAACCCAATCCAATCATTTTGCATTTGACTCACCTTCTCATTTTGTTACCGAAGCATGAAGATACAACAATCAATTACACCAATCAAAATAACACAAAAATAACTAGATTAACATTAACTCAAGGTAAAATCCCAAAGGAAAGTTAGAACATCTTAATAAAACCCAAATCTATAAACATATTTGTGTTCATATTAACATTCAAGAAAATGAAAACAAAGATGAAAGAAATACACGTGGAACAAGGGTCGGGATGCCTCGGGAAAGTAGTAGCCACGAAGACCTACTTCTTTTTCCATTTCCTTTCTCTCTCTCTTCTTCTTCTCTTCTCTTGGAGTGTTTCCCAATATGGTAGATTGGAGGCTCCTTTAGGGTTTCTTCATTAACCCTTTTATAGGTTTTTCTATTTTGGGCAATCTTAAAGCTTTTTTGGAGTCCGAAAGGTCCAAAAGTCCCTCGAAAACTCAAGTTTGGAAGGTTGTTTGCGTGTTCTATCGCCCAGGCCACAATCATGGCCCCTGAATGAGCCTTCTATCACAATCGTGGCTCCTCCCTAATGCTTCTGTCACAATCGTGGCATGTAAGCCACGATTATGGGCCTAGTTGCTCCTTTGAGTTTTCTCCGAATCTCCTTTATTCTTCTTTATTTATCTTGAAACACTTGCAAACATATCAAAGCACCTCAAAAATATAAAACTGAAGCTCAAAAGTGTTCTCTAACCCATAAAACACTAAAAACACAAATATCTAACTAAATTACCGAAACCAAACGTAAACATGCATTAATAATTCAATTTAACTACTAAAAACGTACTAAACTATCCACTAAAATATTATATAGTCTACAACTATCAACATCCCCACACTGAAACATTTTCATGTCCTCAAGCAAAAATAAAATAAGCCAAACACATAGCATATTAAAACACACAGTGGGCAATGCAGTAATGAGGCAACGACATTCAATTTCTTGAAACTAATTTAACTTCGAACATAATCTCTTAGGTTGTTTCAACCTATTAACTTGCGAAACTTACATCTAGGTACTTGAACTAAATATACAATTAATCCACACCGTAATGTTTAGTTTATTCACCCCTATCACTTACACATACATAGATAATTATGCGGCCAATAAAAAATGTAACTATCTCTAAGTGTGTTTTCATGAAAATTCAAGATGTTCACCAATAAAAAATGTCGACCCGATTACTAGGTCATATTTTTATTAAGCGGCTTGGTTGGAATGTCATTATATTCTTTTCATGCGAAGGCACACATTTATGATGCGTGTAGATCTGGTTACTCATCTACATCACATTCTCAAATAGCTAATAGCTCTATTTATAACTTGAAGGTTAGCTTAATAGTCATTTGCTTACGATTTACACTTTTTTAACTACCTCATTTCTTTAGCTAATAGTTCTCATGAAAAGGTACTAGCGACATTACTTATTCGATTAGCCTAAAATTATAAATGAATGTGAAATTTTCCTAGGGTGAATAAACTAACATTATATCCTAATTAATATATATGTTTAACCAAAGTAACCTAGGTCACTAATTTCACGAGCTAATAAATCTTCGTAACCTAAAAGACTATGTTCAAAATTAAATCAATTCTGTTAAGTCCTATCCATTAACACAATCACACGAATCACATCATACATCCTAAAAAAATTAACATACAATATGCAAAATTTACATTCAAAATAAAAGCATATATGCATATAACATAGTTCTCCCCACACTTAGACAACACATTATCCTTAATGTGAGAAGAACAACTAAAATCACATAAGGTGGGAATAAACATAACATAAAATAACATGAAAACATAAGAACATCATAAAGACAAAATTAAAAATAGAAAGGGTTAGAACACAAAACCGTCAAAGTGATTGAGGTGGTGATGGTGTCGGATGTGAAAGTTAAACGCTTTGAGCTTGCTTTCCTATCTTATACTTAATTAAAACAGAGAAAGAGAATTAGTAATCCTCAACCATTCCAAATCTTGAAAACTTATTTATCCCAATTTAAAACAAATCTAAATGTATATAATTTAAATATAACTTATAAACGGGTTAATTTATGGTCATTAGTTTGACCGTACATCCTTGAGAACTTAGCCAAGATAAATTATGAGTGGCTTGCTTCCACTTATGTTTCTTGAATTCACCTTGGTAGATTATAAATAAGCTACAAATTGCAAGATGATCAGAAGGGAAATATTGATGAAGTTAAGAAAACCAATTAAATTCAGTAATATCCTTTTCACTAACAAATTGTAAATAAAAATAGTAAATAATGAAACTCCCATAATCTTCTAACGAATCCAACAGTTTATCTTATAAGAGGGTGAGTTGTTTATATTCTTCTTTAGTCAACCTCATCTGCTTTTCAGCTTTCACCTCATGAATATAGACTTCTATATCTTTTTGAATATCTCCGCTGTCATCTATTCATCTTCGTCTTATTCTTTTAAAGATTTGAACACATCAATTTTCATGAATGTTATGTTTAATGGGTAAGGTGGAGGAGGAACATAGGGAGGGTCCTCATTCTTTTCTTCATCCTTTTTCTCCTTCTCTTAGTCTTCTATAGAGTGGGTTTCAGCTAGTCTATCCGTTAGTTCTCCTAACTCTTTCCCACTCTTAAGTGTGTTAGTCTTGTATTGCTCTTTTGAATTTACTCTCATGTTACGTAGATAGTTTTCCACACTTTGATTACAACATTCCCACACTTTGATTACAAAATTCCCTAAAAAGCTAGCCCATTTGAACCTCTAGGTTGTGAATAGAAAAGGAATGATCTTTCATTACTTGCTCAAACTTCTCTTTCGATCTCTTATAGGTCTCTTCCATGTTCGTGAGCTTATCCTTTATCTGATCCAATTTAGAATCCCATAAACTGGACTTATCTAGTTAAAATCCTAATAGGTCTTGATGTCCCAAGTGAGTCCTTACATTATTAGACCAACAAAATTTGGGTGGTTCTGCCACTCCAGATTGTCTATGTTCTAATAAAGATGATGATTTTCCTAACTAAATTATGCCTCATTAAAGTCTGCAAGAGTCCTTTGCTCCTTATAGTGTATATCCTCCATCATTGCTCTTTCCATCTCTTATTGGCATGTAATTTCTCGAATTCCTCATTGTTGCCTTGTGATATCCCTATTGATGTGTCGTCTACCTTGCACCCAAACTTTTATCTTTTTTTTTCTAACCTTTAGACTAAAAGAATTAGACTAATCCTACACCTTTTGACAGCGGCACCAAAAACTTATTGACTAATTTACAAGCTTTATAAATTTATAGCCTTCAAAATACTACAAGTGCATGGGTTGTGATTTGTAATATGTGAAGGGTCGATCCCACGAGGAGTGATGGACTAATTTAATCCTAAGTTATCTAAAGCTAGAAAATTAATAAAATGAAAATAAATGGGATAGGAAAGTAAATACAGATAATTGTCAATATATTAATTTGCAAAATTAACTCAATGAAATCAAATATTGAGCATTAAAAATTCAACAATGGGACACCACACAAGAGAATTTACCAAATTATGAGAGAGGGAGTTATCCTATCATCAATGCTAACCTAGTCACTATAGTGTTATTGGGATGTCGGCTTTAGACTATCGTAGCATAGATTACTCTTTCTCAAGTTATAATCACTAAGCCCTAATTAATAAACCCTAATCAAGTTGAGTCACCAAAGTTGTTATCTCTCAATTAACTATCGGTCCACAACCTAATCAGTTCTTAAGCTCTCCAAGAAACCATCAGGTGTCACACGGGATCTCTCTCCGTATAATAACCGATAAGATTGATTACGTGGTCTATTGAATCACCTAAATTTTACTAACCCGACCCAATCATTTTGCATTTGACTTACCCAAGCATAAAGATACAATAATCAATCATAACACCCATTCAAAATAACACAAAAATAACTAGATTAACATTAACTCAAGGTAAAATCCTGAAAGAAAGTTAGAACATCTTAATCAAACTCAAATCCATAAACATATTTGTATTCATGTTACCATTCAAGAAAATGAAAACAATGATGAAAGAAATACACATGGAATGGGGATCGGGATGCCTCAGCAAAGCAGTAGCCACGAAGATATGCTTCTTTCTCCTCGCTTCCTCTTTCTCTATCTTCTTCTTCTCTCCTCTTGAAGTGTTTCCCAATGTGGCATATTGGAGGCTCCTTTAGGCTTTCTTTATTAAACCTTTTATAGGTTTTTCTAATTTGGCCAAACTTAGGGCTTTTTTTTTAGTCTGAAAGGTCCTTAGAAAACTCAAGTTGGGAAGGTTGTCCGTGTGTTCTGTCATACAGTCCACGATCGTGGCCCATAAATGAGCCCTCTGTTATGCTGGCTCCTCTCTTATGCTTCTATCACGATTGTGGCTTATGGGCCACGATCATGGGCTTGGTTTCTCCCTCAAATTTTCTCTGAAACTCCTTCATTCTTTTGTATTTGCCTTGAAAGACTAGCAAACACATTAAGGCACTTCAAAAACATAAAATTGAAACTCAAAAGTGTTCTCTAACCTATAAAACAATCAAAACATAAATATCTAACTAAATAACTGAAACCTAAGCTAAAAAATTAATTAATCGTTCAATTTAACTACTAAACACGTACTAAACTACTCACTAAAATATTATATAGTCTATAACTATGACTCTCATATTTTTTATAAATCCAATCCCCCCTTAAAACCCATGTATATTTATTGACAATTTTACTTCATTACCCCTTGAAGTGCTACAAATTAATGGCTACCCATGTTGTATCCACTCAAAATAATTTAGAATAAACTCTTTTCTTAACAAATGGAGATTCACTTATAGGAAGAAAACGAATATATTTGCACTTTTCACATGAACATATGATCTTTGGACCATCCATATATGCAATTGAGAACATGCATAGTGAATAAAAGCTTCAACTCCCTCAACAAACTTAGGATTAATGAAACCATCAGGTGTTAATTATCTATACATCTAAGATCTATCAACATTACTCATTTCTACAAAACTATTATTTAAAAAAGTGATTGTAGTAAGATATACTAATCATTACGGTAGTATCTATATTAATCTTACAAAAAATAAAATTTTTACTTTACACATCATTAGATCCTTCATTTCTCCAAAGTTTTTGCAAGTCTCTAATCATTTCCCCTCCAAATTGAAACCAACCTATTCTACCATATGATTTCTCAATCACAACCAATTCCACCTTAGTGATTAGACAATCACCACATTCTAAGTCTTAAGAATCTTACAATCATAGAAGAATTTTTTTACGAAAGATAAGGCTTTCATCTTTATTATCCTTAATATATCTTAATATTGTATAAGCAACCTACAAATGAACTATACTTGGCTTATCGATTTATTGACTTAATTGATGGACAATATATATGAGTATCAATCAAATAAAGCAATTTGCTAACTAATGTCCTGTAAGAAGTGACAATAAGAAGTGAAAAAAGGCGCCTACATATTATTTTTCTAACTTTATATTAAAATAAAAAGAGTGAAAATTGGTTTACAATATCAGTGGAAATTAGAAAAACACTATAGTACGTGGCATTGCTAGACTAGATGAATCGAGAAAACAAGTTCTTGTTATGACTCTTATGTTTGTGAAATTTTTCATTGATAAGTCTCATGAGAGTTACGTCACGAATTTTTAGCCTATATATCATCATAGGGGTTTATTATGCAAAGAATTGTCTTGTCAATTATGTGAATTTCTTATTTTAATACTAAGTTTGATTTAATTACCTACAAGTTCATTTCCAAAGTTTGACTTTAAATAAGTATTATAGTATGTGGCATTGTTAAACCAGATGCATCGAGAAGGCAAGTTCTCGCTGTGATTCTTAGACTCGTGAATTTTTTACCGATAAGCTTCATGGGAGTTGCATCACAGGTTTTTAGCCTATATATCATCCTATGGGTTTATTATACAAAGAATTGTCATGTTAATTATGTGAATTTCTTATGTTAATACTAAGTTTGTTCAAGTCTTTATGTTTCAATTTAAACAATGCCCAAAGATAAATACTTAGACTATTAAACCCAACCTAAAATCTCATCAATTATTGTTATAGGTAAAATTACAAAGAACAACACAAAATCGATCACACTGTAGACTTAGTTGAACAACTTACCTTAATAGACGGATAATCGCAAGCTAAAAAGAAGACGAATGAGCTTAGACAATTATTGTCACTCTTCAACACAGAACATGGCCTACAAGAAAGAAAATAAACAAAAATATAGAAATTAAGGACCATAACATTAGAAAAGCTAATCTAATCACTAACCTAAGAGATGTAGATGAATGAATTACATGAAAAGGAGCTTACTTCAACAAGAAGAGGTGTGATTTTAAAAGTTTCTAAGGAGGAAGAAATTTATATATAAGGTCTATATAAGTGAGAATGATAAGGATGATATAAATATAATCACAAAGAAATTTAAGAAATTATTAAAGATTAAGAGAGAAAAGTAATTATATAAGAAGAAGAAAGCATTTAAGGCTTAATAAGATGACAATATTATTTCTTAAAGTCATGAAGCAAAAAATATTATGCAACGTTTGTGCTTTATATCTAATAATAATAAGCTACCCATTGCTAAATCTATTGTGATGAGAATAATAATTATGATATTAATCTTTCACATGATGAGTTAGTTAAATGCCCAGAGGCTATAAGCATAAAACTGGAAAAAAAAAATCTTCCAAGTATAAAGAAGCTCAAAAACTCTGTAATGCATATTGATTGAGATGAGCAATTGAAATGTTATGTGTATGACCTTAAATATTCTAAGAGTGTGGTTGCTGGCAAAGAAAATGAACATGTTTATTGCATGAGAATGAGGTATTGAAAAAGGAGAAATATCCTTAAAGCATCATTTTATTATTTCAATTTAGTAGGCGAACGACTATAATGCATCTTGGGTCCCAAAAAACCTTAAATGGTAAGCATGTACTTGATTATACTTAAAGAAGTACATCATCTAATGATAAGAAATTTTTTGTAATAAAAATAAAGTGCATATTGTTGAGCCATTTCCTATGTCATCGTATGAGCATATAGACTCCAATTATAGGCATAAAAACTTTAGTGCTCCTATATCATCTTCTATATCCAAAGCTAAAAAGAAATTCCATGTATATATGTATGGTTCATAACCTAAACCTAGAAGACATGGTTCTTAGGGTAAAAATATGAAAAATTTTCTTGTAAGGACACACCAAAAGAGCATGTAAAAATTCTGCATTTATATAAGCTTCTTTGTCATCAAATTTGTATGAAGAAAAGCTCACAATTAGCATAGCCTATTTGAACAATTCTTCATAAACTTCAATAGCCCCTATTTCATCTTATAATACTTTAAAAGTAATCTTTAATTGGCAATTATCCATCTAGTTCAATCAAGATACATATCTTTACATAATTTAACTAATAAAATAACCTTTTTATAAACTAATGAACCACTAAAAGAAACATTCCAGATTTGTCATAAGCATATTAATCAACAATTTCATATAAAATATCCAATACATAGTTCTTTTCAGCACAATATATTAAGCTATGCTATTTTTCAAGTTGAGAAGAGATTAAACATACAAAATGGAGCACATCTAAAGGAAAATATAAACTTGGACAGCTTGGATGAAATCTCTAGTAATGTACAAAATCAACATATACTTGATCATTCTTCATTTTAACTCTTCATTTTATTGTGAATCAATCATTATGTTCAATTTTAAACCTCAATGAAAGTAATCCAAGTTATTAATAAGTTAAATTTACAAGTTTCACTTCAATCAACTATAAGCCATATAGAAATGAACATCCACTTCATTATTAAAAGCATAGCTCCAATTCACAACATAAGATTAATAATCCTGTTTTGACTGTGTTATATATAACACTTGTAATGATGCCTCAAAGAAATAAAACATCAAACTAATATAATATTCACAAACGAACAAGCATGTTTCAAATTTTAGTTTAGTCATGTAATAATTTAGTTTAGTAGTCTCTTATTTCATTTTGTTTCTTAAGCCTTATAACCTAGCTTTAGATATATCAATTTCATTTCAAATCCTATGACACCAGTCTTAACTTTTTTTTTTCATTTCGAAAGCCCTAATATTCATTATACTTATTTTATTTTATTTTATCTCATTTTTTAAGCTTTGAAATTCATTCTAAATATTTTATTTTTAAGCCCAAGATCTACCTTTAACTATGTCATTTTTATTTCAAGTCTTATGATATAACGTCAAACATTTTCTCCATTTTAAAGCCCTAATAATCATTCTGAAGACTCCATTTCATTTTAGTTTAGTTTTAAGCCCTAAGAACTACCTATAGGCATTTCATTTTTCATTCCAAGTCTTATGAAACTACTCTAAGCATTTTCTTTAGATTCCAACAGCTAATATTCATTCTAAGCATTTCATTTTTTTCTATTTTATTTTTAAGCCCTAAGATGTAACTTTGGCATTTCAGTTTAATTTAAAGACCTAACATCTATTACAGTTATAGCATTTTTATTTTCAATCCCCAGCCCTTAGGTAAGACTATAATTAATGTACAGAATAAACTAATTCTAAAAATGCAAAAGACATGTCAAATTTGTATCTATCCCCATCAATGCCATGCCATCAATGATTTGTCTCGTTTAATTGCTTTTAGTTCTAAAACTAATCAACTTATACTTAATTCACCATCATTATAACGGTTTTTTTTTTGCTAACATATGTTAACAATTAAGATTCAGGAAATTATATACTAGTTTAATTATGTATTTTTCACTAAACCAACAATTTTAAGTGTTACAACACTACTTTTTGTTATAAAAGTATAAACATTGTATCTGAATCCTATCTATACTGTATCTAAATCCACACTATATCTGAATCCATTTATCATATTTAAAAAAAATCCCTTTAAGCCTTTCATCAAACACTTTATAGGCATAACAAATTAATCCCTAGCTATTAACAAAAACACTAATACCTGGCATTCTTCACCTACAAGAACACATTCAGATGCACAATGAACCATTAACAACTGAAATAAATGCAAACAACATAAAAGACATCAACCAAAATTGACCCAAACAAAACTTCCCTAACAATAACAAGCAGGAAAAACAAAAAATTAAGTGGAAAGGAGGAATAATTAACGACGATGGATGACTAATCGGAGACAAAGACGATGACGATGGTATACAACCGAAGAATAACAGAAGACGACGACGATGAGGTTGGAGGGAAAAAATCACAACATTTTCAAACACCTTCGACAGATGAGGAGAGGGGTTCGACTCCTTAGCTAAACGTGATAAGGAAACGACATCGTTTGTGGTTAAACAAACGACGTCGTTTTCCTTCGAAGTAAAATAACAAGCCAACGTTGTTGAATTTACCTACGAATCGGTATATTACCGATGGAATTCATTTATGTCGGTAAGTTTAATAGACATTTTTTTGCTAGGAATCATTGATACTTATTTTTACGATGACTTACTAATCTATCGCTAATTTCTGTCAACAAAGTTTCATCTCCTCCTTTACTAACGTATTTTTTTCCATCGCAAATTTACTACGGAAGTTTTTCCATCGATAATTTACAATTTTCTTGTAATGTGAATAAATAATGTTAAGACAGTTATTTTTCTATTTTAATGGTAGTACTTTCGGTAGGCTGACTTATTTTTATTGTGATGCGTTGTTTAGTTCTTTCAAAACAAAGTGACTAGACTGTGTAGCATTACGTTTCAATGTCTTGAAGAACATATAGCAACGTCTTGATCGCCGTCACAATCTTAAGGCAAGATAAGACGTGTTTTTGTTTCTGCAACCTCCAATATCATGACATTGGTTTCACATACGTTTATTATCACCATATCAGATCTTGCTTCTTTGCATAAAATTCTTTCCTAAACCCCCACCCCAAGATTCTTGCATCTCCAAGGTGTTCAAAGTGGAATTTTGCTCTTGTTATTGAAATATGAAGGTGGTAATTAGCCTCAACTGTAGGTTGATATGGACATAACACACATACTATGGTTCTTCAGATAATTTCTTCGTTAACATGGTAAGAATCAAAGGAATGTTTGTGCAAGTCATAGTTGAGTCTATGAATTGTCTAAAAATAGCACATGGGTTTCTCCTGATTTTCGTTCCGTTTAGTTTAACAGGCTGTAACAATTGCCTTCATGAGGCAATCCGGAGAAGTTACAGGAAACCTGTGCTAAATATAGCCTAATTTAGTAGCTTTCAATAGGAATTCAAGAACCAACCAAAGACAGTAATGCACGATTATTTCTCTCCTTCATCAATTTCCAACTGCCTGCCAATTTCAACAAAAGAAAAAGAGAAGTGAAAAGAAAGGAGGGGGAGGGGGGGAAAAAAAAGCTAGTACCATAAAAGAAAATACACAGATTTACCATCTCTTCTTGCCTGGTCTCTTTTCCATCTAATCCAGGCATGAGCGCCTATGCTTAATCAAAGAATGGCTTGAGCTTGAGTAGGCTACAAAACTCCCCACAGATATACAATAAGGAGAAACCAGCATCAGTATTTTTTGTAGATTCCGGCGTACAGGAAAGCTTTTTGTTTAATCTGCCTTTCCTTTCCTTTTCCTGTACGCCGAGGTGAAGAAGCTCCTTGCCCTTTCACCTTTAGCCATGTATGCGAAAACAGACATTTTGTTGTGTTTTGCATGTTTCTCTGTTCTTTTAAATGCCGTCTACGTATCAGGCTCAGACCCCAAAGTTTTGTCTTTGAGTTGTGGGTCTGAAAATGGTGGCACGGACAGTGATGGTCGAAACTGGGAACCAGACGCCAAGTACGTCGCTGGAAATCATCCGCAAGCGAGAGCACGGTACCAAGACCCTTCAATTCTCTCGGCAGTCCCGTACATGGATGCAAGAATTTTCACTGCTGAAGCAACCTATAAGCTCCCAATTGAGCCCAAGAAGCGTCTTTTGCTGAGGCTCTCCTTTTATCCAGCTGATTATTTAAACCTCAACATTTCCAACTCCTATTTCTCGGTTGTGGCCGCTGGGATTACCCTTCTCAACAATTTCAGTGCTTCCATTACTGCTCAGGCACTCACGCAGGCCTATCTAGTCAAAGAGTATTCTTTGGCTCCTTTGGAAACTCAGGTTCTCGAAGTGACCTTTAAGCCAGAAAATAAGCCTGATGCATTTGCATTTGTAAATGCAATTGAGTTGATTCCGATACCTGACATCTTCGGCACAGGGACTATGGTGGGGTTTTCTGACCAAACTTTTGATGCAACAAACTCAAATTTGCAGACCATGTACAGAATCAATGTTGCAGGGCAGTATATTCCTCCAAACAAAGACTCTGGTGGGCTTACAAGGACTTGGTACAATGACATGCCTTATTTATATGGCGCTGCAACTGGAGTTAACTTGCAGAGTGAAAATGTTACAATACAGTATGGAAAATTGCCAGATTACACAGCACCATCTGATGTTTATGCAACTGCAAGAGGCATGGGGCCTTCCAAAGACTTGAACCTACAATTCAACCTGACATGGCTGTTTCAGGTTGATGCCAATTTCACATATTTTGTAAGGTTACATTTCTGCGAGTTCCAGATGACGAAAGTTAACCAGAAAGTTTTTAATATCTACATCAACAATGCGAGTGCCGAAGCTGATCCTTCTCCAGCTGATATAATTGGCTGGACAGGAGGGATAGGAGTACCAACATACAAGGACTTTGCTGTTTTTGTCAATGATAGGCCAGGAGATGAAGATATTCGAATAGACTTGCATCCATCAACCCTATCAAAACCAGAATACTATGACGCATCGGTCAATGGAATAGAGATATTTAAGATGAGTGATGGTAAAAAGAACCTGGCAGGACCCAATCCTGAGCTCTCAGCAATGCTTGCCAAGGTTGTGGCAGAGTCTAGCCGAAAGGAATTCAAATCAAATAACAAAATTGTAATTGGAGGAGCAGCTGGAGGGGCTGCTGGCATTTGTGTGGTGGCTGCAATCTGTGTTGCTGTTTACCAAAAGAAGAAGAGACTCCCTGGTCCTGATTCACATACATCTAGCTGGCTACCAATTTACGGGAACTCCCACACTTCAACAAGTAAATCAACAATCTCTGGAAAGAGTAATAGCGGCCACCTTTCCTCACTGGCTCAGGGTCTTTGTCGCCACTTCACGCTGCCAGAGATCAGAAAAGCAACTAAGAATTTTGATGAGTCCAATGTTATTGGCATTGGAGGATTTGGCAAGGTGTACAGAGGTGTTATAGATAATACGACCAAGGTTGCCATAAAAAGGTCCAATCCACAATCAGAACAAGGAGTTAACGAGTTCCAGACTGAAATTGAGATGCTTTCTAAGTTGAGACACAAGCATCTGGTTTCATTGATTGGATTCTGCGAGGAAGATGAGGAGATGTGCTTGGTTTATGACTACATGGCACTTGGGACAATGAGGGAGCATCTGTATAATAGTAAGAAACCTAAGCTATCATGGAAACAAAGGTTGGAGATTTGCATTGGAGCTGCCAGAGGACTCCACTACCTGCACACTGGGGCCAAGTACACAATCATTCACAGAGATGTTAAGACTACAAACATTCTCTTGGATGAGAATTGGGTTGCCAAGGTTTCAGATTTTGGTCTCTCAAAAACTGGTCCCAACATGGAAAAGGGACATGTTAGCACTGTGGTCAAGGGTAGTTTTGGCTACTTGGATCCTGAATACTTCAGGAGGCAACAACTGACCGAAAAGTCTGATGTCTATTCATTTGGGGTTGTCCTTTTCGAGGCGTTGTGTGCAAGGCCTGCTCTAAACCCTAGTCTTCCAAAGGAACAAGTTAGTCTTGCAGATTGGGCCCTTCACTGTAAACGAAAGGGAGTTCTTGGCGACATCGTTGATCCTCATATTAAGGGACAAATCGCACCTGAATGCCTGAAAAAGTTCGCAGACTGCGCTGAGAAATGCTTGGCTGATGCCGGCTATGAACGTCCCTCAATGGGAGACGTGTTATGGAATCTAGAGTTTGCTCTCCAAGTTCAGGATAACCCTGATGGATCTAAACACAGTTCAATAGGAGGGGGAAGTGAAACTTCTGATGAGAGTCTAAGAAACCACAATATGGCATCTGTCCGCCCTGGGAATGATCATGAGATGAATATGACAACTGATGACTCCAACGACATCTTCTCTCAGATTGTCAACCCGAAAGGGCGATAAAAGAAAAGGACATTCTTGTTCGTAAATGAGGTGAACATTCAACGAAAGAACTCGCTGACATGAAAAAAGAAAATGGTTTCTTTGTTACTTGGGAGGTTAATGTTTTGTTGTTTATATTGTGCGTTTGATGCTTCGATTTGTGTCTTAGTGTCATCCTTTGATGAAGCTATTTATCTCATAGTGATTTGTACTCTGTAATACAGGACTATGACAGAGTAAAGCTGATAACTTGATAACACTATATCTGCAATACAAGTTTATAGATTATATATGTTTCTTTCATAGAAATTACAATCATATTTCCAGATAAGAAATCAAATGTCTCCGTTCAGTGATGGATATTTCATGCAACATCTAAGCTGATTCAAATAATTCCTGTTTCATTCTCAAATAGCACCCAAGATCCTCTTCACCATGTAAACTAAATCAATAGTCATCTTTACAGTTTTTTTTTTTCCTCTCTTTTTTGATCATATCCGAAAGCATTAAAAAAAAAAAACTCCACTAGATTTGATACCTAGTGGAGGCGAAGGCCATCTTTACATCATTTTAATTGGAAGGAAGCATCACTATCTTATCTCAGAATGATCATCTTCCATTAACCAGACACAAGACCTCACTCAAGAAAAAGCAATGCACTTGGTGCCTTCCAAGTCCGTACGTTGGTATTAATCTCACAAGTTATGGAGATCAATATCCATGCAAATCGTGTTCGAACCTAAATGGTAAGAGAATAGTTCTGGATGCCAGATGTGTTCCTTCCAATTTCCATGGCTATTGCTCGATTATTGGCTCTAGCATTTGGAAAGTAACATATGTTTTCAAGATATTATATTCCTAATCTTGGGTTAACTATAGGTTATGAAACGTAGTGACTTTTTGAAACTAAGATTTAAACCCTTTTGGCTATTTAACTACAAGGTTCGATTTTAATACAACTAGTGCAAATGAAATTAATTAAACCATAACTATTGATGCGATGACTAATCTTATCTATTTAAGATAGTTTATTGGAGAAACCTTGGATATTGGCCTTGCTTTTTGTGCTTTGACAACTAGAGCAATCAAAAAGGTTGTGTTAGTTGCGTATGGGGTACAGGTACTTACAGCATTTGATTGCTAAGCTTCTGGAAGGTTAACAAGCCAGATTAGTGCACATTAAATAGGCATAAAGTTGGAATATTTTGGTTTGATAATGTGGTAGAAAACTAATGATCAAATGCATAGTCTACAAGTTCGGCAAAGATCTTATCTTGAATTATTGGTGCGAATGTCAGCCTTTGGTGCCTATTCAATTCTAGGTTGATTTGATAAACTGACAAGAGAGTTTTCATATATTAAAGATTATTTCGAACACAAGTATTTTTATATTGCAAGTGGATGGTTTTTAAGAATGGAATGTACAGTCTTAATCAGAAGTAGGAAGTCAAGTGCGGTCAGAAACATAAGTACATTATAAAAAAAAAAATTGATTACTATAGAATTCTCTTCAACTTGTTTGTTCTCATTTATCCTTGTTTAGTGGGTATCAGCAACTAAAAGGCTATACATAGATTTGCATATTAATATCACGCAATTGGATAAAAATATTCTTTTAAAAAATCAAATGGAGATTGAAGAGCCCACCAATTTTGACAAAACATGGGTGTTAGTGAGGCCTAATGGGTTCATCGTTGGATCCACAAACTCATGCGCTTCTAGGAGCCAATTGTCACATTATATCATATCTAATGCCATTGGGTGCAAGTGAGAAGACCTTCGTCACTGTTAAAAGTGCCAGGTAGCGAAAGGGGATTTGTTTATTCTGAATGAAATCTAATTTAGTTATTTGTTGGGGTTGATGAGTTTAAAAGTGTTCGATTCCTTGTAGCTTTCCTGTGAATATGATCTCCTAAAAATAGGATCCCATACGCGTGCTTGCTGCTTCTAGGATTTTAAAAATAGAAAAAAGAAAAAAGGCACAGGTAAACCTAGGAAGTGGCTTGGATTTGGTCATAGGTTGAAGAAGCAGATGATCTTGGCTTTTCCTGTCTTACCCATATTTCGTTAATTATAGAAGCAATAGGATCGTTGTGGGGTTGGCAGATTTCAACTTGGATGCGAAGTAAATGACTGGAGATGGACAATAGCCTGACTCAGATAGGGGTTGGTTCATATCGAAGGTTGAAAATCAGCAGATAAGAGCATGCTTGTTTCTGTTTAGATTTGTAATTTTCTCTTCTTCTTTTTTTTTTGTTTTTAAATTTAATAAGAAATTTTCGTTTAGTATTTTATATTCTTGTTATTAACCAATTATTAATAAGAATATTGAGTAATATAATTTATTTATTTTATAAATAACTTGTATGTAAAAATTAAAATAACTAGAAAATATCTACTTCAAAATTCTAAAATAGTTATTTGTCCTAAATATTTAATTATAAATAACAAGAATAATAATAATAATAATGGTTTTAATAATTAAAATAAATATTATCTGAAAATAATTTTTTCACAAATTTATTGTCAATAATAACTTTAAAAACATTAATACATAAATTATTGTTATTTTTAAATAGAAATCAAAATGAACAAAAGCGAAATGGAATGGTGAAACAAAGAATTGTAATACGTGAGGGAGTATGAATTAGAAAAATAAATAAAAAGAGGAGGAAGCATGATCCATTTTTTTTTATTAAAAAAAAATCATTGTCATGAAGAATTATTGTAGTACTACTCTTTGACTTGTGGACTTCCATGTCTAACAATGTATTTGGGTGCATAAACTTGATTTGGAGTGGTGATTGAATCATATTTGACTAACAGGAACGGATGATTCATTCCTTTATTTTAAATTAAATATCAAACAATAAAACGAAATGTTTAGGAGAAGACAATTGCATGTTGCAACAACCGCAAGGGAGAGTGTGCGGAGACAGGTTATTCTGGCACACCCAACAAGTCAATTTGGATTTATCTCCATATGCCTTCCAAGTCAAACAACTTGCCATTTTCAATCGATTTATCCCTTAATTTGATTTGATTACCTTCTTAACTAAGATCAACATGGATTCTTTCATCTAAATTGATTCATTGCATCCATTTCACTTTCTCCTACCAAATGCTACTGGAGAAAATGTAAAATGAAAATTTGGCGGAGACTCGACCGCATAACCACAAAAAGACAACCACAGTCCTGCACTCTCTTGGGACAAGTGACATCTGGTCTTACACGTGCCAAGTTCCAGCCGGTTCATCAACTGTCCAGGGTGGAATTGTGGGCCCTCCTCTTTGTTTCCTCTTCAAATAACCTACACCATTCTTCCTGTTTAAATACATTCCAATCTTGTTCGGTATCAAAATTTCAAAGACATGAGAGAGAGATGTATCCATTTCTAAATATGATTTTGTAATTTTAACAAAAACCTTATATACAAACAAAATAGGACCCTTTACATTCATATAAATACCAAATACGATTAAAATATTTTCTTAATAAGAAAAAACCTTTAGTTTTATAAAAACATAATTTAATGTTTTGCTTCTGTTTTAATTTTTTAAGCAAAATGAATCTTTATTTTTATTGTTCTCCTATTTTGATAATTTATTATATCTGTAAAAATATCTTCATAGTTATTATAATTTAATTTTATCATTTATTAAACATATTTTTAATTACGGTCAATTCAATTTAATAATAAATTTAAATTTTAAAATAAAAATGAGAATTTTTAATTTTAATTAAAATATATTTAGTATTTAAGTTTTAATGAATAATATAAACTTATAAACAAATTATCTACTATCATTTTTAATTAATTATGTATTTACTTTTGGTGAAATATATTAATAATATTGTATAAGAGATTGAAACATAATTAATTAATTAACTGGTATTTAAGTATTAATAAACAAAAATGTAAATATAGTTAATGATTAAATATTATTTTTACTAACAAGCAGAGATATACTAAAAAACTCAGTAGATGATTAAATAAAGTCATAAGTTTATTTATCGTATTCATAGCGTGTTTTTGGTGGGACCAGCATTAGGATCTTTGAGTTTGACAGACATGTCAGTCTCTCTGTTTTCTCTCTGCTTGCTCCACCACCTCACTCTCTCTGTTCTTTGCCACTCTGCTGGATTCTTTTCCTTGCGCCTTTTCCTTTTTACGATTTCGAAGATGTTTTGGTGTGTTTTCATGTGGTTTTCAAGTTAAAGATAGACTTTGTTTTATTTTGTATCATTTTAACAACTCCGAGAAAGAAACCTCTTTTTTAGAGTCTTCTCTTTCACACTACGGGGATAATCTAATGTGGATTGTCACTCATCCTATCTGCCCAAGCTCTGTTCTTTTTGTCACTCTTTATTTTCTTGCTTTTTTCGTTTTCTTTGGCGTGGCTCCCCGGAACTTGCCATAAAATTATGACTAGTTTTCGTCTGTTTGGTTCTTGCTTTTTGCTTTGAACCGTTATGCCTTAGTTGATCTTTGATGTTAACAACTTTTCGTTGATGCTAAAATTTTGAGTTTTATGCAATACCCTTTTGAGTTCGAGGCCTTTCGGGAAATGTTTTTTTAACTATTTTGTCGTCTGGTGATGGTTTTTGTTATTCCGGTGATGTTCTTGTTGTTAGGGGTTTAGGGGCTTTAACAGATTAAAGTTTTGTCTTTTGAGATTGGTCGAGTATGGAGCAGATTGAGGAGGCCCATAAAGCTGCTATTCAGAGCTGCCACAGAGTTCTGGGCCTCTTGAGCCAAGCCAAGGATCAACCTCAGCATAGGAACTTGATGATAGAGACTGGAGAGGCTGTGTCCAGGGTCAAGAGAGTTGTGTCTCTTTTAGACGCTAGTTTAGGTCATGGAAGAGTGAGAAAGTTGAAGAAGTTTAGATCATCTTTGCCTCAAAACTTATTCCTCGATAGTCCAAACTGTCAAACAATTTTAGCACCAAAGCCGCTCCAAATTGTACCTGCTAATTTTCTGGAAACTACAACCCTTGTAACAGATTCCAGGTCCAATCAATCTGGTATGCAAACTTCCCAGAAAATGTTTCTGGAAAACCCAGTACTTGAAATGAACTCAAACATCAGACCTCCTCTCCAAATTGCCCCAACAGGATCATCACAACACTATCAGCTCCTTCAACAGCAGCAACAGATTAAAAGGATGCAATTTCAACATCAGCAACAAATGAACTATCGTCAAGCTGAGGCCTTTTACTCTAGGAGTAATGGTGGGATAAACATAAAGTTTGATAGCTCTAGTTGCACACCAATCATGTCATCCACAAGATCATTCATATCATCCTTGAGCATGGATGGCACTGTTACAAACTTGGATGGAGATTCATTCCGCTTGATTGGCGTCACTCAATCATCTGATCAGATTTCACAGCAGACAAGGAGGAGGTGTTCTGGTAGAGGGGAAGATGGAAGTTTAAAATGTGGTAGTACTGGTAAATGCCATTGCTCAAAGAGGAGGTAAGATCAGTTCCCGGTACTGTGCTGCAATTTCTGCGGTATTTTCAGATTTATCCAAATTTAAATTATTAACTTACTTCCTTGTAGGAAACTGAGACTTAAAAGGTCCATCAAAGTGCCTGCTATTAGTAACAAGGTGGCCGATATTCCTCCTGATGAGTATTCCTGGAGGAAATATGGACAAAAGCCTATAAAGGGCTCTCCACATCCTAGGTACGTCTGATTCATGTCTCTCTATAACACATTTCTAATATTTAGTTTAAGTTTTGTTCAAGCCGATTCCCCCTAGTTCAGCTGATGTATCAAATGCATTATATCTTCGTCTTGCTGCATAAAAAACGGTGGCTGGTTCGTCTCTCTAAATGTTTACTAAATTCGCGAGTAGATATATATAGTACAAATTAGCAACTACCTATTTTCAAATGACTTCACTTCATTGATAATTACTGGCACTAGCTTCAATTTTGAGTTTAATGTTATTTTAGAGCAGTTGAAGTAACCATTGCTTTGCTCTTGTGGTCCCTTAAAACTGCATCATACAGAGGATATTATAAATGCAGTAGCGTGAGAGGTTGCCCCGCAAGGAAGCATGTTGAGAGATGCCTGGAAGACCCTTCTATGCTAATTGTCACCTATGAAGGGGAACACAACCACTCCAGGTTACTTGCACCACAATCTGCCAATACATGACATAGAGAGGTAGTCTTGGAAATGTTCAACATCATCTCAAGAGTGCTGATTGGTCCTTATTTGTAAATTACAACTGTATATATCGAACGTGGTTCAAATCTGAGACTAGAGATGTTGAAGCGGATTTGTTTCGTTAGGTATTGAACCTCTGAGACATAGTCTTCTGAACTGCTTTAGCATAGATAGATAGAGGTCAAAAAGTGTAACTTGGGCTTAATTAGAAATGAAAGCTATTTCTTCTTAATGCTGGTAAGTTTCAGTTTTCAACTCATGTAATTGATGAGACAGGACACCTTCAGCTGGAAATTGAACTTGTGTTACTCCTGTAGTTCTGCCCTGTCCGATGATGTTTTTGTGTAATGATGTGTGTCAAAAAGTCCACGATTGTCTTTATCAATGTCCAAGTGCGTAACGCGTGATCCTTTACAAGCATGCTTTTGATGGTATTACTACTGTAGAATGGATGGAGACGGAGTCACCTCAGCACTAATGTTAGCTCCCTAGAATCCAAAATATCGACTTTGTTTGCCATAATTCCCGAAATTGGATAATTTCCCACTCTGTTTAGGGTCTTGTCTGGTTATAGAAGAGTAGTTGTCTTGTCCCCAGTTCTGGGAAATGCAGTATACTCTTTTCATTTAGCTTGCCTCCCCGACAAGTTCTGAAACAAAGTTGGTAAAAAGAACCTGCCATATGTTTTGTTTTCAAGAAAAAGTTCATAATTATCATAGTTAATATTAAATAAATTAATAATGTATGTCATAAGTTAGTTGTTGGTACACATTTAATTAATAGTGTCCGCAAGTTTATAAGGAGCAAGAAAATATGAACACGCCGAGGCAGGATTGCTTTGGTTTCAGGAGCATAACGATCAAGCCCCAACAAAAGTAAATGATGAGACACTATAACAGCCCAAATCCATATTAAGAAGAAGGATCGTAGTAGGGGCCCGAAATGAAACGAACTCAGAGAAGAAGCTACAGCCTCCATGAAGCTGATCTATGTTTATTTGGTTTTCCCGTTTCCGAGTGATGAATATCAAGTTTCATAAAAGGAAAACATAAATGAAACTGACATCCTGGCCCCAACTTATCTGATCAGAGCCTTCGTCATGCCATTCATTTAAGAAACAATTATTTTTACATTCTTTCTCACAAATAGAAATCCATCCAACATAACACTATTTAAGTTCTAAAAGGATTCTTCTTAGTCCAATTAAATCAAGTTCTAAGTTTTACCTGAGATACCAATGTAATATATTCTAGTACAGACACGCAAACAATATTAAATTTAATGTACGAGTAAATACAATTTTCAATTATTTAAAAATTATCTTTGCAATTTTAAATTACTAAAAGAGAACTTTAGAGTATTGAAATCAATGTTTCGAATACCGTACCGGATTGAGTTCTGATACAGTACTGTGCCAATATGTATTGGTTAATACTGGGTATCGTTTTAGGTTTTTTTAAAATTTATGAAATAGTCCCTGAATTTTTTTAAAATTACAAAATAGCCATTGTCATATTGTACAGTTTTATTGTATATTTTTAACTCTTTCTTCAAAAATCATAATAATAAATAACAATCATAATTTTAATTTAATTTATAAAATTAATTTAATAATCATTAATAAATATAATTAAATTTAAAACATATAAATTTCAAATAAATTTTGATTTAATAATTAAAATTGTATAAAATAAATATTAGTTTATAAATAATACTTTTAAATTATTTATTTTTAAAAATTAAATATTTTTAATAATACTTTATTAATAAATATTATATAAAATATTAAACTAAATTTAATTTAAATAATTTATTTTTAAGTTTTCTTTAATTTATATTTATTATTAGTAATAAAAATATTTATTATTATTTTAAAAACAAAAATTAAAAAATCACAATAATTATAAAATTTGAAGTAAATAAAATAACTAATTAAAATTTTTTGAAAAAAATAAG
>JANSVA010000003.1:29051237-29093676 GCA_025504915.1 Erythroxylum reticulatum | reverse complement strand
CTTCCTATAAACTTTAACTTGGGTGTGAAAGATCAATTCTTGTTGTTTTACTTCTTATGAAATTGATTGAAGATTAAGAGCATGTCAAATCACTAATGACTCACCTTCCAGCTTTAGTTCAATGTCAAAAGATTGTTGTTATACATATAAGACATCAAGCTCCCCTTCCTCTTCCAAGAAATCCTTCTCATATAAGATATCAAGCTCCCCTTCCTCTTCCAAGAAATCCTTCTCTTTTTCCTCAGAAGTTCCTTATAGTATCAAGTTATCCATTTGTTGCAAGTCTCAAAGAATCATAGTGTGTTTTATAAGGCACTCATTTTTAAAGTGTCTATAACCCCCAAAACGAAAACATTTCTGATTTTCCTTGTTATGTGGCTTAGCATTACCCTTAGGAGTATTCAACACCTCCTTCTCTTCACCCTTCTCATTCACATCATTAGAAGCTTAAGAAGTCATAGTTGAAGTAAAAACTTAGAAGGAAGAACCATGCACTTAACTTGGCTTCGAATCTGGACTATGTTGATTTTGTTTTTCACTTTAAGAAATAGCTTAACTGACTCATTAAAGGACAAATAAGGCTACAACTCAAATACTCAGATTTAATAATTGGAGATACCAAGCCATCTTTTAATCTTGATCCTCCTTAATACCGATCAACATTGCCATCCTCTCAAATTCCCCAATGTAATCCACAATGGAGCATCCCCTTCGCTTCAAAGGCACTGCCTTGACATAATTCTCTTATTGATAATTATCCAGCTCAAACTTGGCTCAAATCTTATTTTTTGTTCTTGACCAAGTTTAAATATTACGCCCCTTTCTTTTACAAACCTCATTTTACAAATTTTTGAACCATACTTTAACCATCTTGGTAATTTTAAAGGCGACATATTGATCATAATCCAACCTTCCTTTAAACTTAAAGATTCGATTTGCACATTTAGTCCAATTAAGAGTAATGTTAGGATCCAGTTTACCCTCGCAATTTGGAAGTTCTAACTTCAAATTTTTCTCTTTACGTACATTAATGTTCATATACCATCTATACCACTTGTCTTCTCACTTCAGCCATCTTCCTCTTCTAAATCCATCTCAAAATGTCTCCCAAATATGATCATCTTGTCTTAGACACCTAAGAGGAGATTGTATGTGTTTATGATGGATTCTTGAATGCATTCTACGATTTTCACCCCTTTTTTAATCCACTCTTGGACCCTCAACAAAAGGATTACATCCTTGATGCCTTCTCTCTTCTTCATGGCCACTTTTTAGAGCTTCTTCTTAAGATGCTTATTGATAATAAACAAAGCTTCCTTCATCAAACTTTAGCCCATGCCTCATCCTACCTAAAGGAGGATTTCTTTAACCATGTCATGTAACTCACATTATATTTTCCACGTTATCTTTTTACACGTCAAACCCTTTTTCAAGATGATTAAACTAGAGTGCAACCTTTTCAAGTTGTTTTGCCATCAGCTCTTCCATCTTCTTCATAAAGTTTCCACTACCAGCCATGTTGAACAGAAAGGGCCAAATTTTACACTTCTTACTCATTTTTAGACCGTCAATGCTTAAGAAAACCTTAATCCTTTGCTTTGATGCCATTTTGATAGGTATAGATTAATAAATATTAGATCTTGCACAATCCTTAGAAAATCTTGTTTAAAGAACACAATTTATTTTAGTTCTTTTCTTTGAATAATTAGACCGCAATAAAAGACAAAGAAATTAAAAATAAAGAACCAATATTTTAAATATAAAGGAGAACCAAAAGTTCAAGGATTAGCCCACTTAATTATTTAAAGGAATACTGCTAAAAATTAATATTTGAGGAGGAAACACTCAATTTCTTTGAGATGAATGAAAATCTCATGAAAATTACACACCCTAGTGCCTTTATATGGACTTAGAAACAATAAAGCTTTACACTACTCTAATTAGGAAAACAACCACATACCTATTAGAATTAAAAAAACTTAATCCTACTCTAATTTGGAAAACGTAGTTGAATACTAACTAGAATTAAGAAAATAACCAATAAAATCATAAATAAATTAGCTGATTAAAACCCAAAATAAAGTATATCTAGGTCATTACACATAACAATTAATCTGGATAATTATATTCAATTAGGCCCAATGCTTCTACATCAACCTCCATCCTAGACACATTCTCTTTAACTTTCTTTGAACTTGCCTCAACCTAAGGATGAGACTTCCCTAAATAAAATGGACCCTCTTTAATTTCCTTATTTATAAATCTATCACTTTCTTAGCATCCTCTACCAATCCCAGATGAAGTTTCCTCAAATTAATCTCATCCTTACAAACTTTTACCAATATAAAATTGAAATCCTTAAATCATTTAGGTGGCTATCCAAAATGCAACAACCAATTAAGCCTATCACCAACCACCAATATAACATCGCATTTACCTGTAGCAAATGATTTGGCAGCACTTGCTACAAGTTCATAAGATTCATAAAACAACCTTTTTCCTATCAGAGTGAGTAAGAATCGAATTCCATTATTTTTCCATTAATTTCTTCATCTCATCCTTACTTTCGAATATGCAACACCTTTTTTGAACATAATTAAAGGCCTCTTCACATTTTTAGGCAATTCCACAATTCTTTCATCCTTTGAGCTCCCAATCACATTCCCATTTTCATTTCATTTGCTATTACTCAATATAGAGGACATCAACTTTTAGTTTTTGAATTTGTTACTCTTTAATGCAATATATCAAATGGTCTATGATCTTGTGGCTAATATGTTTCAAGCAAGGAATTGAGCAAGGTTAGAGCTTTTTGATGAGGCATAATGTTTGCTACTTTTAATAATCTAGATCATTGATAGAGTGTCCCAGTTGAAATTATTAAAGAAATTTAGCATAAGACTACTATTTTTTATAATTTTTGATCGATGTAGAGATATTAAAGGGGGAATATTTTAAGGATTTTAGGTTTTCTTTAGTTTTTATCTAACATAACATAAGTAAGATACATATTATCCCGGTATTCAATGGATTTGTTTACTTGACTTGCCACGTTAACACCATTAATTAAAAGTCTAACGACAGGTTATGTTTACGAAAATTAAAAGTTGAAATATCTCAGTGATATTTTTTAAAGTGTAGGCTAGTATTGATAAATTGAGTAAAGTTCAAATTTTTTATAATTTTCCCTTTTCAAAATAAGTAAAATTATATGAAAATATGTACTTTTATCTTTTTTACTCTATTAAGGAACTACCACCAGACTTAAAGTTGAGCTCAAACTTTTAATAAACTTAAAAATGGAATTTAAACTTGACTTATTAAAAAATATTGAAATTAAATTGGAATTCAACTTGACCTTATTATATGAACTCAAGCTCACATTAAGTTTACGTCAATTTAACTACATCTAATTTCAAAACTCACTTAACTTCAAATTCGACTATTGATAAATGTAATGGTGTATCTCCAATTTTGATACCCATTTAGATCTTATATTGGTTTACTTTTAGAACTCGTTAAATTAAATGAGACCTAGTTAAAATTTGAATTAGTTAACAATTGTATGTGTTAAATCATAACTTTGTAAATTACTTGATTTTATAAAAACCTTATCAAGGTATATTTTATCTTTCAGAGTCTATACTATGTCAAGAGAATAAATAATCTCTTCCCTCATTCTTTACATCTATTTCTTCCTTAAAAGTTTAATTTTTTATGCCTACGTCCTAAGGTAACCTCTTTATCAAAGTTGGATATAATATGTTAGAAAATTGGGAATGGATATGATTTTGTATGCAGTAAAAAAAAAGTAAGCCTTTTTTGTTCGAATTTTTAAAATCTAAAATCACTTTAAATTTTATGACATGATTAATGCTTCAATACGATAAAACATAAGAATTAATCGTATCTTATTATGTAGCTTGATCCTTTTTTTCCTTCAAACCATTTCTAAAACTAGTTGATCACAACTACCTTAACTGCACATGTTTAGCCTTTGACCATATTCACACGAACTAGTTAAGAAAACTTTACAAGTGGTGTATAGAGGGATAACTAAGGAGTGTTAACTCCTTTAGAGCCTATGCCTATTTATAATAAGATTTGTTCCTATTAAAATTATAATTGAACTTAAATTTTAATTTAAACTAAACTTTAATGAGACCTATAATTAATTCTAATTAAATATGAAGTCAAACTAATATGATATCTCTTATTGTTCCTTATTTATTAAATATCTAATATTTAACTGTTAAAGCCTCTTAAACTTTATAATTAAGTCCAACTTTATTAATTTACCTTTTTCTCTCATCAATCGTTTTTCAGGTATGACCCGTTAGGTTTCTAAATATGTTAGTAATGGATATAAATTTTAACCTTAAATCGTATTTAATATTAGAAATTTTAAATTCTTTAGTTTACTTTAACTTTTTAATTAAATAATTTATATTCATATATTAAGATTGATGTCTAGTTATGTAATATGACTACTCAAATATTAGGAAAGTCAAAGTGATTTTGACTAATCTTTTCGTACATGATTAATATTTTGATTAGATATCAAGTATATAATTAATGACTATTCTGTTTAAATCCAATCATATTAGTTCTCTACCATTAGTAATTGATTCTATTAATAACATTTGAAAATTATTTTTCAAGTGTCAATCCACCATAGTTAAGGATTTCCTAAATTAATAATAATGTTTGAACAATGAAATAATTTCTGTAATCACTTTGGGATGATGAATTATATATTGATTACTTAACTATCTTTATATAGTTCATACCATATCCAATGACTATTAATTAAGGTACCCTTAAGTAAGATATGTCATAAGTAATATCAAAACAGAACAATCCTTATATGGGATACTTTAAGGATTTCAAGTCAAACTATCACTTATACAATCATCATAATGACTATTTCCATAAACATACAATTAATGTTTCGAATGGACTTGTCATATTAGGTTATTTCAATAAACTTGTTCTTTAACAAGCACCCACATATTTGTTTAGGTATTTTTATAATTTAGCCTATGAAATTGATTTCTTCCTTCATAAAAAAGAAACATATCATGTGCTTTTTTTTTCACTCCATTAATGTCCAGTCTCAATAAAAATAATGACTAGAAACAATATATGAATAATACATAAATGCGATATCAATCTCATAATTATGATCTCATTATAATTTTATTTGCAATTTACATTTATTTCACTAACTTTATCTTATAAATTGATTACTTAAACAAATATGTATAAGATGAAGAATATGTTTAAATAATTAGGTTACAAAAACTATAATCAACCAATTGTTTATACGATATAAACCAACATAATGCTTATTCTAAAATATAAGCTTAAAGTTTGGATTTGTTATTGGTTGTAAAGTTCTATCATTAGAAATTTTAGAATTAACACTTTTGTATCTTCTTTTATTGTTTTTAAATTATTAAAATATTAAGAGTTAGCTATAGACCACATATTACATTCATTCTAAAGAAAAAATCTATTAAATTCACTCTATCAAACAACAAATTCTTATAAATATATAGAATATTTATTTATAATAATGTTGGAAGATTTTAAATAATCAATTATATGATTTAAAAATTTATAGATAGATCTTTACTTGCAAATAAAAACATTCAAGGTTTTAATAACTTTTTTTTAATTTACAACGTGTGCCATATTGATCCATTATACAAAATAGATCAATACAATAATCTTTTTTGAAGTTATAGATTAATTGATTAAAAACTATCAATTTGTTTAATATATGAAAAGCTTTCAATTTCAAACTCTATTTTGTTTTATAGTTCACTTAGCATTAAAAATTACATTTTATACATAATAGAATCAAGATTCCACACTTATAAGAATGAAACCAATTCTTCAATTTTAACTTCAACAAATACTCTATCAAAAGGTTCATTAGTTATATACTTAACAATACAAATACTGATTGTTTATCAACTTTCTTTTAGTAAGATCAACCTTAGGGTTTGAGCACAATTTGACTTCTTACACAAACATTACCAAGACCACTAAATACAAAAGTTAATACATAAAATTAGAACTACATTATTTAATAATAAAATTATGAATGCAAGATTACAAGTGAAAGTATTTGATAAAATTTCTCTTCAAATTATTTATGCAAAAATTCATTGATAAAAATCATAAATGGATAAAACATTCTTAAAAAATTTACTTTCTAGAATTTAGTAAATTAATTATGTTGTAATAACTTTATCTCTACTTATTTCAAAATAATTAGTAGTTGTTTTGGAAAGTAAAATTTTTTATATTTAGCTAGAGATAAATGTATATCTGGTACATAGTGTTTTACCTTAATTAGAATTCTTAGGATTGGCAAGTTGCTTACTCTATTTACTCGTGTAATTACTTTTTCCTATTGAGAATGAGAATAGATTTTTCTTCATTTTCTTTTATGGTCTCAAAGTAAGTATAATCCTTGGAAAAGGGAATTGGTTGTATAACTTTTGACAGATGAGTGAGATGGGTCAACCAAAGGAGGCAATAAATCCCTTCGTTACTCTATAAATTATTCTAAGAACAAATATCACATCATGTTTAGTCAATAAAGAAAATATGGTAAGAGAAGGCCAGAGTCAATTATTTGAAAATAAAAAAAGTAGATTTTCTTTAAAGGCAGTTTAATGAAACAAGTGGTAGACGTGCAAAAACGCAAAATTATGAGGTGTGTAATATATAACGTGGAGACCATAAAAGTAATATAAGATGACTTGAAGGAATAATTCTCAACTCAAACGTGAGATCTTCTCCCTCTAATAATAACGTATATCTATAATAGAGTATTACACTCATTTAAAGGGGATGTAGGATGAATTGAGCAGTTATTCCAAGATCCTCGTTTGTACATGCAATATGATGCATGAATTTATTAAAGAACAAGAGAAGGAAAAGCTTCATCAATTTCTAATAGGCTTAGACAATGCAGTATCTTGGACAATACATTCCCAAATTCTCAACATGGATCCTTTGCCATCGTTGAATAAGGCTTACGCTATAATCACAGGTAGGGAACAACATAAGTTAATCGCACATACTAAAATGAATGTGTGGAGGCGATGGCAAGCAATAGAAAAGAAAAGTATATTCCTCAAAACAATAAGTAGTTCAATAGTCATGGCTTACACCGAATAAACGTGTAGACACTTACGAACTTCACATTTTGAGGGACTTTTTGGACCTTTCAAACCCCGAAAAAGACTTAAGGTTACCCAAAACATAAGGGACTATTTGAATAATAACAGGAGAAGAAAAAAGGGAGCTTTTTATACAATCACACTTGAAACCCTAAAGGGAGAATATCGTGAGAGAGAGAAAGAAGAAGAAGGAAGAGGAAGATGAAGCTGACTCGATGTGCTTCATAGATCAAGAGTTTTTCCGATGTCAGTGCCTTCCATCGTCTATTACAAGTTGTATTTCTTTTTTGTTTCGATTTTATTTATATATAAAAAATGATAGGATTTAGAATATTGATGATGTTCTAAACTCTTCTTCGAGATTTTATTTTTATTTAATGATAATTTAGTCAATTGTGTTTATTGGATGAATGTCATGATTTAATTGCGTTCTTACATCATTGGGTAATAATCTGAGAGGGTGAATTGAATGAAAAATGATCAAATTAGATTAATGAGAGTTAGGCAATTTAATAGAAACTATGACAAATCATATTGGTAATTGTGTATCTGTGTGATGTTCCGATAGTTTATTATAATGCTTCAGATCGCATTAGGGTTTTTGATAATTTGTAAATTGAGAGATTGCAAATTTCATAATCTGATTAAGGTTTATAATTTAGGTTTAATGGTGATAACTCGAGAGAGATTAATCAACCCTAAGATAGTCTAGAACTGACACTCCATTAACCCACCCATTATCAACTAGTTTAGCATTAATGATAAGTAAAATCTCCTTTCTCATAAATTAGTAAATTCCTTAGGTTGATTTCTATTGTGATTGCATATTGTTCACTTGTTAATACTTTCGTGTTTAACTTCTAATTTAAGTGGTTGAATTCCATCCTCGTGATTACTTTCCATTGCATTGTTTATTTTGAGTTTCATATCTTTTTAGCCTTAGATTTTAGGATTAAATTAGTCCCTTTCCTCATGGGATCGACGCCTCTTATATTACAATCGCGATCCACGTGCTTGTGGTATTTGAGGGCTTATAAATTTTAAAGCTTGAATAACACGATCAATGTCTAACACCTTCTCTAATCTATAATTGACCATCAAACTTCTTTATTCTCAACTTGGGACTATATAATTCCTTCTCCTTTGAGTTTTCTTATCTTCACTCTAATTACAAAGGTGATGAATCCATTACATCCAAACTATATCATCATCAACCCCTTCATTTAAAATATGACTCGTATGTTAATAATAACTATAAGGATTCTAGTAGTGATTTCAAGGGCCAAGCATAGTTAATCCTTAGGTTTTGTATTTTTAAGGAATTATCATCATTTTTATTTTGAATTGCAGAGTATATGTGAGAGGTCTATAATCACATGATTACATATTTGTTTTCCCATATTTTATCTCTTTCGTTATATTTTCCTTTCTATTTTTGAATGTAGGTGAGGTAGTTTTAAAAAGGAAAAGATATAAAAATGGTAAGGTGAGTCATTTTTAAAAAATGAAAAAATATAAGAATGTCATACGTGATTCTTACTTTAAGACTATAATTACATGATATTTATGAAAAAAATTCTTAGTATTTTTCTATATTTTCCATTCATATTATATTGATTTAATTGGTCTTTATGTCTTATCCTTTTTCATAAGATCACAAATGCCCACTTTTCTCTTCCTTTACCATCCATGGAATACGTGTAAAAATAGCTTTTGACATCTTCCCACTTCGATTTACTTACTTATATTATTGTACGTTCACTTCATTTGGTTGTGATACATTTCTTTCTTTGCTTGGGTTTTGTTTTTTCTGGTTTTCCTCATCAATTTTTGTTGCTTTTAAACATTTTGGTTTCAATGGATTCATTTATTTTATTATGGTTAAGTGCAAGGGTTTTGGGATCATAGTTTTTAAAACCTTGCTTTCAAGATATGTGTGCTTTCTTCTTTTTTTAGTGATAAAAATTATTTATGGTTACCAAGTAAGTTTAACAATTATATATTTAATCTAGCCTCTGAACTTTGCTTGCTTTATAAATCTAATATTAAAACTTCCTGAGAAGACCTCCAAGGTTAATCTTTTCACTTCCCATTTTCCATTTTCTTTATCTTTGCTTGCCTGCTATATATTTCCTCTAAATTTGGGTTGCAATTTATGTGCTTATATTTTTCTTCCATCTTCATTCTTCCATCTGGCCTTTTTCTTGAGATATGTGTTCTCTTCTCTTCTTTGGCTACTCTAATGTTTCTTATTTTTGGGTTTTCTTTTAATTCAAACATTTCTTTTTGATCTTCATGTTCTTTGCTTCTTGCATTTGGTTTATTTTTGTAATAATCAACAACTAGTGGCTTGGCCATTTACTTCTTTTGATGCTATTTGTACTTTGAATTAAGAATTTCAATTTCTTATGTACCTAGCTTTTTCCATTTAACAAAGAGGTTGACTTTACTTTTTTCAGTGAAATCTTAATTTAATTACCTTTGTGACAAATAAGTTTCACTTCCATTTTTTATCACATTGCAATACCTCACATGTTTATTTACTAATTCCTAATGTCTTGTTAACACTTCAAAAGTTCTCTTTTTTTGCAAATACTGATCATGGCTATCATATCTAACTAGTATCAATGTCCTCTTTGTGTCATTGCTTTCTACAAGAGATAGTTTAATTCCTTGCTAATTTAGTGGTATTATATATGTTTTAATTTTTAATTTCCAAAAAAGGAGTAATAGAAATACAATTTTTACAAATGTTAAGAAACTTTAGACTTGTTTTATAGGAATATTGCTTGATTGACATCATAGTGAGAACAAGTTGCTTACCTAGATATTTGCCTTAATAATCTAATATTTTGTGATTTTCTTAATCACTTTGGTATTATTTAGAAAATTGAGTAATCTTAGAGTCAATTAGGGACTTGTTACGCTTGTCTTCTATAACTTATATTGGGAATTAGGGTAGGAGGGGAGGCTTTGAATTTTGATGATAGAGCAAGGGTTAGTCCTTTGGTGAGTTTTAGGTTTAGGAGAAAAGAAGATATTGAAAAATGGTGGATAGATTCTTGGAAAATCGAGGCCCTTATATTGAAATCATTGGAATTAATGGAGATTTTAGACAAATATAAGATTCATATATCATACATTTAGGAGACAAAGTGGATGGGGGCTAAAGGGAAAGAGATCAATGGGTTCAAACTTTGGTATTCAGAGGGTTCGAGGCAACGAAATAGGGTAGGTATCTCAATTGTCAAGGAACTCATAAATCATGTTATAAGGGTAAAGAGGACTAATGATAAGATTATGTATGTAAAGATTATGGTGAAAGGTGTTGTTTTTAATGTGGTAAGTGCTTATACGCCCCAATTAGGGCTGAAGGAACAACGTAAGTGCTAATTATGGGAAGTGCTACATAAAGTGATTCAACATACTGTCTCATATGAGAAAGTTATTCTAAAATGAGAATTTAATGGTGATATAGAGGTGATCTCAAACAAATATTTGATGGACTCATGGCAGTTTTGGGTACAGAGATAGGAATGACAATGGGATTGCATTGTTTAACTTCATAGTAATATTTGAGATGGTGGTAGCCAACTTGTTTTTTAAGAAAAAAGAGGAGAGCCTGGTGACTTTTAAGAGCAAAATTGTGAAAACTCAAATTAACTACTTCCTCGTAAGACGGAGTGATAAACTTAGTTACAAATATTGTAAGGTGATACCTAATGTTTGTGTGTCAACTGAGAATATATTATAGGTTATGGATCTTATAATTAAGGGTTTGAGAAAGAAAAGAAATCCTCAGAGGTATACTAGTTCATATTGCTTTTTCGTATAGTTTATTTATCATTAAAAATAGTACACTATCCTAAATTATGAGTGGGATTTAAAATAGAAAAAACTTTAGTAACAATTGGATACACACTCCACACTCGCACCAATAATCTTCTCTCAAAGGGCAAGTACCATGAAAAAGCTTTAAAGGTGAAGAAAGTTAATTACAGTCTAATTTAAAAGGGTACCTAATAAATCTAATTTTTTGGAAATTCAAATAGAAACAAGGAGCTTGTTTCACTCTTGCAATCTCTACAGTGGCATGTAGTCAACCCAGCTCGTTAGGGTTTATCAAGTCGTATTAAGTAGATAACTGCTTTTTCTTTACGAGGAAGTATGCAAAACCCCATCTATTTCAAATTTGTAAGTTGCCTAACATAACACTGAAGATCCATCCTTATTTCAGATTGCCTAACACAACACCGAACATTTGTCCTTGTTTCAAATTGCCTAACACAACACTGAACAACCATCCTTATTTCATTGTTATTTGAGCAACAGCGAAAATGGAGATGGAGATAGGTATGGTTGATCGACTATATCAATGCTTTAAAAGCACAACAATTTGTCCGCATTTCTTATATTACTAGCTACCATATTCTTGCTTTGCGAATCCTAATTTCAGTTCAGATGTGTTCCTTTTAACTTGGAACATATGCATTTGTAAGATGTAGGACTCACCAAAAGAAAGTTTATGTTGAATTACTAGAAATTATTGAACTTCATAAAAGTGTTCAACTTAAGTCACCTTTGAATCAACATTTGAAGACCCAATCCTCATCTAAATTTCTTGATTTTTGACGCGGTGGATTCTTATACAAAGTAAGAATCACATAGAATCGAGAAAAACCCAGACTCAATTCAACAACTTCTCCAAAAAGACGGAAGACCTTAACATGATCATGGAAAACCCTATTTTTGAGCAATCCAAGTTCAAATCAGAAATTCTCCTAATCCCCTCAACTATTTAATTCCTTTAGACACTCTTTGGAAAGCTTAAGTGCTAAACTCCAATCCATTTAAATTTCATTGACATTCATGATCTACAACCCAAAGTATACTCATTCAAAGTCAACTAAAAAACACACCCAACACTTCCCTACGCCAAACCCTTTTGGCGAATTCCCAATCCAAGACGTCTGGCAATCACGAGTTTTAAACCATAGATACATGTCTAATCCAACGGCTCTCATTTAAAACTTCCAATCTCTCTCGATCCGTGCATCATCCCTCTCGACCAATCACAACCTACCATTTACATTTATTTAAAACCCATCTCTCTCCTTCTGTTAATCCTGTATTCTCCAGAAGATTATCTCTCCTCTTTCGTAACTTCGACAACGTCCTGATTCAGCTCAATGGCGGAAACTGTAATAGCCACCGAAGTAACGGCGACGACGACGACCATGAAGAAGAAGAATGTCGCGAAATCCGCTACCAAGGCCAAGAAGACGGCGGTAGCCGGCGCGAAAAACCCAAAACCTGCACGTTCTTATCCGTCCTTCTACGAGGTACTTAATTCAGTCTCATCTATCTAACGCTAACTTCGTTTCTAGGTCTTCCAGACAACACTTAATTGCTGATTTTTGTTTGCAGATGATAAGCGTTGCGATCGTGACGTTGAAGGAAAAAACAGGATCGAGCCAGTATGCGATAACCAAGTTCATTGAAGAGAAACACAAGCAGTTGCCTGCCAATTTCAGGAAGCTCCTGTTGGTTCAGTTGAAGCGCCTGGTTGCTTCTGGTAAACTGGTGAAAGTCAAGAACTCGTTCAAACTAGCTAAGATATCGCCAGCCGATTCAAAGCCCAAGCCCAAGACTACTGCAACTGCTACCACCGTCAAAGTTGCTGCGAAGCCTAAGCCGAAAGCAAAGGTTGCTGCAGCGGCGAAGCCGAAGAAGGTGGCGAAAGTGAAGCCGGCTGCGAAACCAAAGGCGAATGGAGCGGTGAGGCGGAAGACGAAAGCGGTGGCTAAGCCGGTGAAAGTGGCGAAAACGGCTATCAAGATTTCGCCGGGGAAGAAGGTGGCGAAGCCTAAGAAGGGAGCGGCACTGGTGAAGAGTGTGAAGAAGGTAAAGACAGTCAAGTCGGCGTCCGCGGCGAAGAAGGCGACTGCAAAGAAACGGTCGACGAAGAAGTGAACGTGTGTGTTAGGAATTGTGGAAAGGTGGTAGATCATTGTAAATTAGTTGGGTTAAGCGAGGGTAATGTGGGAAAAGAACTGCTAGTGTAAAATGCTCATGGTTAGTATTATTTTATTATGGTGCAAAAAATATTGTTAAAATTTTAAATTGAGGAGCCTTGTCTGACTAACCTCTTGCAAATTCTGATAACAAATAAGAAAAGTCCAAATCCAACAACGCGTGGATGTGGTCTTATCTACTGAAGCATAAATTGTCCAATAGAATCATGGGCTTGTAGAGGTAGGAACTGGGCGTCTAAGCCTACACCAAAATCTTCCCTGACGCCCATTTGACTTTGAAGCAGGTAATCTGCGATCTGTAGGCAGCACCCAAATGACTATACAGTTCAGTTCAATTCAAATATATAATCCATACGTACGTGATTAGCAAGAGCCATGCCACTCAAAGCAGCAGATTCCATATTAGAACCCAATAGCCAATCACCGCATACACCAGCTCTTCCTTTATCGTCAAAGATACATGGTACTCCTGGCGTATTGGTTGGCAGAGCTGCACCCCTATTTATGTTTATTATTAATATCCAGTCAGTGAACTGAAAGAAAAAAATAAGTTAATAATACCATAGCTGCACTCGACTGTAAAATGGCTTCTCAAGTGAGCCTGTGCTTAGTCCTAATGCAGCTTCCACCCCCTGCAGCATACTCATTTTCACCTTTTCCGCTGTTGCAGTGGGTATACTTTCCTGGTTTACACATATCAATTTCATTTATTTATTTTTGTTAATATAAATGAATGAATATTAAGTATATTAATTTACTTGCGGAACTTTGTTTCTTTTCCCATAAGCTGCAGTGCTGAAGAAAGTCCAACAATGTGGACCGTGTTTGAGTTGTAGTTTTGCAGTATTATTTGCCATCCATGATACTGAATCAACCCCTTCAACCAATGCTCCTTCAAACCCATTTCCTCCACTTGGGATTGGCAGAGGCAGAGGTTCTTCAAATGCTGCAAGAAGTGCCCATATTGAGCTCAGCTCCAGTTTCTGGACCAAATCAACAACAAAACAAATCATGAGCCCAACAAGACCACAAATCAAGAAATGTACACATCTCCAGGTATTTACCTTCATTTGTCTTGCAATTACAGGCAGACCCGAAGAAGCAAGCAATCTATTTGCACACTTCCCTTTCATATTTAACAAACAAGTTAGTACTTAGTAGTATGACCCCACATGCCACAACAAGATATTAATAAAGATTTGATTTTTTTTACCATTATGTGCAATAACAATGACATCAAACCGTCCACGAGGTTTTCTGTTCTCACTCAGATGCCACAAACCATTAAAGGCTTCAACTTCACTTATCCAGCAAGGTCTGACCACATTAACCTGCGGACTCTGCAGATTACAATCAATCAATCAAGCATCTGTTTATGTATCATTTTATGAAAACAAACGGCAGACTGAATTTGATTGATCACCAGGGATAATACTGAGTCAGCAAGAGACCGCATTCCATTAACACCAATATACCTCGGAGGTGACGTGGGAAATGGAGTAAATAGGCCACCCATTTCAAGCTTGCCAATTGTGCCTTCCCATTGTTGGATTAGACCTTTCTCCACCCATCTATTCGCCAAGTCAGCAAACTGAGGATCACTTACAGTAAAGAACTGAGCCGCGTGATCAAATACTAGAGGCTGAGGATCGATTACTCTGGTGCCCATTCTACCTCCCAAACCATGATTTCCCTAGAGTAGCAAAACCTTATTGAGAAAACTCCCCAACAGTTTTCTAGTTCAAACTACAGAGCACCAAAGTGAAATGTTTATCTTCAAACGATGATGCAGACAACTGAAGAAATTGCAGAAACACTTTTTAGTGCTACCAGCAAAATGACCCATTTCAGTTATTGCCCTTTGTTTTCCCTAACTAACCACGCTCAGTTAGGAATAAATGCAAGAGAGAGCATTCATTTTCCATTTCTGCAAATGCATACCGTAGAAATTCCTATTATCAATATTGAACATACATAATTTTTGGGATCAACAGCATGCAGATTAGAAAGTTATATATTGACCAATGGATTCTCTGAGAAAAGAGTTCGACCTACTCTTCTACTATCATTCACATCCTGCCAATATGTTCTTCGAATGAAATAGATATGTCTTTGAAACCAGAGTCACTGTAAGAATTAGAGAATTCTTAACTACACTAACAATTCTTAACAGCATATCTACATGTTGTCCAACAAACAGACATAAAGTAACAAGCCCTCAAACTGACCAACCGTGTCGAAAACTGTGGACTTGACGCCTCTCTTTTCCAGAGTCAAAGCACAGACAAGACCCGCCATGCCGCCTCCTATTATTCCCACATGAGGGTCGTTCAAGACTGGCGCAGTGAAAACAACCTGCTCTTGGTTGAAAGTTTTCTTCAGAATTGAACTTCTAGAGGTCCCATACGATGATTTTTTGCTTTTGGATTTGGGTTTTGGACTGTCCATGGAGGCTCTTCTCTTGTCAGTCTTGGAATTGCAAGCTATGTTCAAGATTTTGGGTGGTGAAACACTTGAAGTAGAGGGTTTAATGGAGGTTTTGAGGGGCTGGTGAAGCGCGAGAGTAGAGAAGGATGTGACAGAGTGAAGAAGAAAGGTCATGGTTTTGGAGTTAGAAAGACACGGTGGAACCGATGATGATAAAGAGATGTGGAACCACAAAACCCTTTATGTTCCCAAGCCCTTAACAAAATGTCAGACTTCTAGAGTATGTGACAGCATTTCTTCTAGGGTCAGCTATATATTCCGTTTGATTGTTCTTTGATACGGTTAAAAACTTTTAAACAGCTACCCAGAAAACTGACATTGTTTCTAATACAAGGACAATGTATTCACATATGTGTGTGTGTGTGTGTGTTCATTCTAAAGCGTGAGAGAAGCAGCGATGCATAGGATCTGTAACGGAAATGGCACTTGTTAAGCCACAGTAGGGGTGGTAAGCAATCATTCTAGTCATGGATAATGTGCAACTTACAATAGCTAAACAAAATCCTTGCCGAAGGTAATAGAAGGGACGTAACAGATGTTTGAAACAGATTTGGTCCATACTAGAATCAGAAGCTCTTCTTATACAGCATGATATGTACTGGGATAACTTACAAAAGATATACTACAATTCACGTTAACACAAATCACATGAAGAAGTCGTCAGCAGCCGAAAAGGTGGCTTTGTCCCTCTCAGAAACATCCAATATCACACGTGTGGGAACATTAGATTTTCCCCATCTTTAAGTGTCTGTGAAAACAAGCTGTTGATGACTAATAGTGACGTTTGCATTTGTCGACTCTGTGATCTTGTCAGGAGCTGCTGTTGCCGTAAGAACCTCCTTCTTAGATCGGAGATTGCCCTTAACAGTGCCATTTGCCGCCTGTGCCTTAATCTGAAACTTACTTTTGGCAGAGTTTGGTGTAGATGAACCTCCTTTCTGGCCACCAATGCTGTGGCGATGCCTGGCACAATGTTTCCCCACTTCCTCTTCACATGTTTGGATTGCATCACTGCAGCTCTTTCTACGGTTTAGTTTTGGTGACTTTGGTCTAGTCAATGGAAGCTGCAACAGAATAAAGTAAAACAATATCATTTCAGAAGATCGTGATGAAATAGATGCACTGCTCTTCCGCGGCCCCAAATTAAGTCAAAAAAACACAACTATATTTTTGAACCAGTTCCAAGATAGTAACAACAGACACTAAAGTGAAGTGGAGACCTTTTGAGTTATCTACTTCACTATTTTGTTCAGGGAGAAGGTCGTGTTTCCAGTGTCAAGCTGTAAACCAAATGGTAGCGACAGGCTGGCAGTCATTCTCTTTTGCTTTTTTTTAGGTTGATAAACATTAGTAAAACACAAAAAAGCTGACCAGTACCAACGATTCAAAAACACAGAAACTATTTTCTTTTCAAATTGCAACTGAATCAAATTGCCTTTTATAAATTCGTAGACTAAATCCTAGTTCCTGCTGATGGAAAATGGAAGTTTATACGCATAAAATACTGGCAAAAGGTCAAGGACTGAATGGAAAAGGCCTGTGAGATACCTTCTTAAGTTCAGCCTTGGGAGGAGGTGCCTCGTAGTAGAAACTAGGAACTGGATTTGCTTTATATGCCATGTTCTTTCTCAGCTGCTTGATAGCTGCCTCCTGTTCCTCCTAAAACAAAGAGAAGATTCATGGACATTAAGGTTAATCAGTAGACCTAACCCGATGCCTACCTATCTCTTCCACAAAAGAAGACACAGAAATATGATGCCGCACTTATGAGAATAAGGTGCATGGAAAATTGAAATGCAGGATATTAAGTATCAACCTTGCTCCTTGCGTCAGCCTGGGTTCGCTCTGCCTCCAAAGCTCGGTGTTTTTCTTCTAGTTTTGAGTAGAACTAGACCATAGAAGTGGATATAATTAGAAAAATGCATAAAATGAGAGATCAAGGCACATGAATCAGGAGTAAGAAGAAACCTCTTTCCGCTTCTCTGCACGCTCAGCGGATTTAAAAGTGGGAGCTGTTCCAATGGTTACAGATTTAACTGTTCGCACAGATGCAGCAGTTCTAAACAAGGCTAAGGATCAAGACCCAGTAATTATAGCAAAACATAACAGAGCATAAGTTTAATCCTTTCTCTTGGCCAAAAAAACACACTCGTAGAATGAACACATGAATTGCCAAATCAAGTAGAGGATACGAGGACGCAACAGACCAACAGTCTTCTTCAACCAAATTCTTCCTGTTATCATGTTGTAACACCTTCCTTGCCGTAAAAGGTGAATTTGGCTGAGAAATGGAAACAAGAGCCCATATTTCAGCTACATTTGCACCAACAACCTTAAAAAACCAAAATTTCACAAGTTGTGTGGCTTGCCGCTAGCAGGCTAGGATCAGTACTATGTTGAACCAAATCTAGAACAGCAACTTTGAAACCTATTAGTTATGTGTAACCAGGTGCATCCACTTAAGTTCACATAAATAGTCCAAATTGTGGACCTGTATAACCCCTCAACACACACAAAAAATGGCAAAAGGGCTTGAAATTGAGTAATGAGGTAGAATGGTGCTCCTAGAAGTGGGAGGCAAAGAAGGGGAAAGATTAGAAATGACAAAGTTTGTAATTTTCAAATGCATACAGCATCAAAAAGAAATTAGCAAATTGATTGAAATGGTAATTGGAAATTTTCACCCTATGAAAAAAAAAACTAAACAACACAGAAGAACAGATAACACATGTATCCTTCCTAATGTATAACACAAAATGGAGGAGGCAACCTCCATGTTGGTGATTCGTCATAAGAATCTAATGTTAACAAAGTCAACTTCCTAACCCAACACTATTTTCAATCACTCCAATATTAGACAGAAAGCTCAATCACAAAGTCAAGAGATTTGTGAAAATCAATGTTTCGAATCTGAATAACCCAAATAATAGAACTGTCAGATATTTCAATTACCTGTGAATTCCTTGTTGTAGTGGGTGAGTACACATTGTTTGCATCTGATCTATTCGTAGTAGCAGACTTTTCAGTTGCCAGAGCAAAAGGCTGTGGATGCGAATTTCCAGCACCACCAGATTTGGGAACAAGAAAACCTGAAGTTTTATCAATACTTGATTTCTGAACTCGAGGTTTCTCATTCTCATTATCAGGAATGTCAGCATCAAAATTTGTGCTTTTGACACCTAAAATATCATGCTTTTGATCAGGTTGTTCCAGAGTCATGTCTTCTGCTATGCGTACATGTTTCTGATATTCCTTTGCTTGAATTTGATCTCCAGCAGCTCTTGGAGACCCATTAGATTTATCCTGTGACACGAAAATTGACTTAATGACAACCCCATTTATCGTCTTCTCCATGTATGCATCCGTAGGTTCTTGTCCCATCAAGCTGCATGAAAGGATATAATTTCAGTTTAACCTAAAAGTGAAAAGGAATATTTTAACACTCAAATAGCAAAAACACTACTTTCTAAGATGCAAAAAATCAGACAAGCAAACAATGAAAAAGCTTTAATATTGCAAAAAGTCTTTTGTTCTTCGAAGTGGCTGTCTACGGTGACATAAATAAATACAAACTGCCAAAGGTGGTGATTTTCAGAAGCCTACATGGATACCTCTTCATTGCTAAAACTTGGGAGTATCTATTCAGAGCAGTCAAACTTATGTCAAAACAAAGCACCAACAAGCAGGTAACCGATGTCAATAAGAACAGAGGTTTCACTAAAGTTAGCAAGCTGTTCAAATTACAATTAGAATTGATATGATAACTTTCAACAAACACAAAATTCTGCAATCTGCAACATAAAAATCTTCCTTTCATACTTTCAAACATGAAAAAGAGAAAGGCAGAGAGGGGGAGAGAGTAAAGTACATAAATATAAATCTAGAAAAGAAGCAGAGCAAACCGAAACACCGTGTGCACCTGACTAACAATTGAGCTTGAAGCAATCTTCCCAGAAAAAAGACATTTATTTCACCTAAATTTATTTTTGAAAAGTAAAGATAGATTGGTTTAAGTGTATTATCAACCATCAGATACACATAAAGTAATCTTCATGATTTTCTGTAAATTGGGTTAGGACTAGGTTTATCAAACCAAAGATGAGATAAAACTGCATGATAGAACTATGCAGGCTCCACATAAACTAGTAAAGATTATAAGAAAAGAAAGGGCAAGAAATTTTTATTTATCAAAAGGTGAAAACATAAGAAAAATAATTCTTGGCCTTGACAAGGAAGGATGCAAAAGGCCAAAACAAAAAAGTTGACAAATTTAAGGTAAAAATTGATAAGAAGATGGGAAAAATCTCACATTGTAGCTTGGAAAATCATAATAGACCTGTGTGTGCGTGTGAGAGAGAGAGAGAGAACGAAATAGGGAGTTCAATCACCTCATGTTACTCAAAATGGAAGCACAATCAACTTCAACAACTCCCAAAAATCCAGTTATCCAACAAATGCAACAAAACCCCCAAAGTCAAGGCTATGCCACACAACAAATCATAAGGAGAAGGTGAAAGAAGTTTGAAAAATCTCTCAAGGGAGAAGCCAGCCAAAAAAAAAAAGACAGGCCCCAAGAAATGATCCAACTTCAACTCAACAAGAAACTAAACCTCAAAGCCAAGAGACGTAAAGGAAACGAAAAACAAAGAGATAATCAAAAGCATGCCAAGATCCCTCTCTAAGTAAGCCCTTCAAAATCATTTTTGTAAAAAAAGGCAACCTTTTCAACCAAACATGAACAAGAAGAGAACAGGAGGAGCCAGGAACAAGGAAAAAAAAGAACAAAAAGAAAACAACCCAGAAACCATATAGCTCCAAAATGCAAGCTTGGAGAGTTTAGAAGAGATAATCGAAACCATAAAACCAGCACATGGAAAAAATGAAGCAAAACAAGTTCACAGATCAACACATTGCTTCTCGTCACAAAAACAACAGGCACATTAAGACATAACAAATCAAACTCAGAAACACCCTAATGCGTTAGATGGAATTTCTTACAATTCTGGTCCGATCTGACAAGATCTCGAGCTTCTCTCTCCCCTCTCCCTTAAAGAAAGAAAAAAAAAAGAAACGAGCGAGAACTTCTGGTAAATTTCGCCTTTTAATAACACCAGACAACAGATATATGCAATACAGATATAGAGCGGTTTTTTCAGTTTTAACGGCGTTAATTTCCCGACATAACTTCCATTTGTTTTTTTTTTTTTTTGGGTTCTAGATAAAAAGGTAATTAAATAACTGATTTATCTAATAATTACAAATCATAAAAATGGATTTTTTTATTATTTAGTTAAAAAGGAGCCCATTAATAAATCTAAAAATGATTTTATTACTACTCCACATTAAGAATATTAGAAATTCTCCGGTTTAAAACAAATACATTAACATAATGACAGTATACTATGACTAAAAATTTGAATAATAGTGAGAATGAAAAGAAATTTTGTTTACGGCATACGACTAAAAGATGGCGTTAGATGAGGAAGGCGGAATCCGAAGAACCCAAAAATGAAGAACCGGATAAGCGGCGCCGACGTGCTGGTGGTGATGGGTGACGGCACATTGGGCCAAACATTCCAACATTGGAATCTCTGAAAATATTGTTGCTGGCCCTTCTCTTCTTCCTCTTTTTTTTTTTTTTTTGTTGTCTTTATACAGTTTCTTCTTTTCTTTAACTCTTTAAATAAAACCGACTTCGACTTTGAGATAGTTACGAATTTTTCTTTATCTGTTATATTTTGATTCTATCAGACGAATTCAAAAAAAATCATATTTTGTATTTACGATTTTATTTTTAACAAGGAGATATGACTCCTGGACCACATGTAGTAACATACATCCTCTTTTAGATTACAAAGGTAAAAATCATTGGGTCTTATTTTTGTGATTTTTCTTATTTTATAATTTTAGTATTTATTTTTAAATAAAAATTTAAAAACCTATTTAGATATTACTGTTGATGTAATTTCACTTTTATATTTGATAATAACTAAATATTAAGTAAAATTTATAGATAAATTTATTAATTAAATAAATTTTATTGTAATATCTTATATAATATTTGTTATTAAATTAAGAGAAGTTCCAACTCAATAAATAGTTCTAACAAAGATTGTAAAAGAAAAGATAAAGTTTGTAACATACAAAACAAAGATTAAGTTAATCCTTTTGTATTTTGTATTATTCATTGGAATTTCAATTTGGTAATTTGATAATTTCAAAAAAAATCATATTACTTCATTACATAAGTCTTCTTGTTTAACAAGAAGTGTTTAAGCTTTTGTTTTAAAGAAAGAAAAAAAAAACTCTTAATATTTCACACACTCTTTAGGAAACATTTGAAAAGTATTTAAATTATAATTGCATTAAGCAAATTGAATAAAGTATTTGAAATTATTAAAACCATATCTTTTAGGGAATTGGTAACCTACATAAGTTATTGCTCAACTAATAAGTTAAAGTTATTAAAATTGTGTTTATAGAAAGTCTATAGCAATATTGTTTGATATATTGGTCAAATGTTTTAACGATTAGTAAATCTATGTTTTTAATGCATATTCGTTAACTAATATTTCATATTAGTCGACTAATACTTTGTGACTAGTCATTGTATCAACGGCTAGTTCCTAGACTTTAAAATTTAAAAGGTTATACATAAATTTCAAAATCCTATAAATACATGTTTCTTATTAGTTTTAGTATAAAAAATATTTAATTGTCTTTTACATTTATTTTAAAATATTTATCAAACATTTGAGCACCATTATTTTATATTTATGTGAGTGGGCCTATTTGGACTTTTTAAAGTTATAAAATGAGATATTTTGAATTATAAAGTTTTGTTAAAATGCTTGTTGATTGCATTTAGAGACGTTCCAAAGAACATTGAAGTCCCTCTTTACTATAAAGAAAGGTTATAAAAGGTTCCTTTTTATTAAAAGAAGATTGTACATAATTTATTGCGAAAGAAGGATTATAATAGAATAGGGCGTTAGCAAAGATTGTTTATTTTATCACTATAAATTAGTTTTCATCCCTATCCTCTTTAAACTATCATTCAATTGTATGATTGGTTTATTAAACAATTACTTCACACTTAAATATATATAAGTTGTTGTTAAATTGAGTTATAATTCTTATTAAATAATTAAATAATATATGTATAGCTAATAATAGATTAGATTATAAAAATAAAAATAAAAATAATTTTAGGATTTTCTTAATTTATGAAAATATGAAGAAATTAAACCCAAAAATAGAAATTAAAAATGAATCAAATAATTTTTTAGAATTAAAAAAAAACAAAAGCAAGAAGAAAGATCCATGAAGCTCCTAAACTTAATCCACAAAAATTGAAGTTTATAGAAAGATTGATTTAAAAGGTTTCCTTCCATAGTGTAAGGTTGAACAATACTACTTTACAAGCAACATCTCATCTTGCAAGCAATGAAGTTTGTTTCAGAAAATAAAATGATAAAACTTTTGGAGGAAGAAATTCCAACATGGATTCCCATCATGGCTAAGTGATTGAATATTCGTGTTGGGTCCATTCCAATATTTTGTAGGCAGTCGAATAATAACTGAAATTCAGGTAATTACTTGAATTGTTAGCAAGGTATGTACGGTAAATTATTCATAAAAGGTAGCATACCAATACACATGCCTTTCCAGTTTTCAGAGAGCTGAAGTGCTATACAATACAGGGGGGGTTTTCAAATGTTTCAACAGAATACAAATTATATAAAAAAAAAAAAGATAAGATGGGTAGGTTTAACTTGCCGATTCAACTTTCAAAAGTTCAATTCAAAAAGATTTGTTCTTAACATGTCAACAAATAAGGATAAAATTTACAAGCAGACGAGGTCTTTCAAGAAACTGCATTACAAATTAGGGTGGCTTTATTAACAAGAGAAGGAGATGATCATTGAAATGAATCACTTTGTATATCCGGTAGTTTAGAGTAAGATCTTATTTTAAGTTTGTTGTATTTTGTTAATCCAAACATATGATCTTTTGTACTAACCTAGAATTGAAGCCTCATTCTAATATGCATTAACTTATTAATGTAAGGTATTTAATTTTTTGAAAAAAAAAACTATTGATAAAATTTCATTCTCAATGTTTCTCATCATAAAAAGTACCGTAAATTTGTATTGAATACTGTAGTATTTAAAGATAAACGTCAAATATAAAATTATTACAAATTGATAACAAATTAAAAGGAAATCTTCCAAATTAAATAAAAAGTTTGGTTAATAGATAAATGTATATTATGTATGGACGGAGATCGTCGTACAAGAGGAGTTGGAAACATTTGAAACCCTGGTCAAATCTATTGAGAATGGTCTCCATAGGTTCCAAGAGACAATTTCTGACCTATTTGCCTGCCTGTTGCTTTAAAGGCTTCTCTTTTCTCGACAAAGTCATGTACAAGGGGTGTTCAATTTCCTCACGAACAAGGGTAGAGTGATATAAAGTTGACATGGAAGCCAGGCCAATGATTCCAGTAACATTATATAGGCATTGCCAAATGCCAATGTCTCACTTTGGGATTACTGAAATATAAAGAAGCGTAGCTAGTGTTCGATCTTCCTTTCTATTGCACCTTCTGCAGTACAATCACAAGAGTACTGATACGTAAATTAAATGCATATATCCAACACTACCTGAAAAAGAGCCACTTCAATTTCTTGTCAAGTTCACGATACTTTTAAATGCCATGTTATAATATCACGAGGCTTAGCAGCGGGAATAACTTTATGGTAAAACTTCTGTACTTACAATTCAGATTCGCGGGAATAACTTTATGGTAAAACTTCTGTACTTACAATTCAGATTCTAATTTTGACTCCCTAATCTTCTTAATTAGAATTATAATTTATATTCATTAGTAACATATTTGATAACCTATTAGAACGAGTTTAAGAAAACAAAGATATTTATCAATTTGAAATTATAAAGTCTGAAAAACTTCATTTCATATTTAGTAAATAAGGATCGATGTGAGATATATTAAATTTTATTTAGGCTTAATTTGTATCTAATTAGAATTATTTATAATTTTAATTAAATTTTAATTAAAATTAAAATTTAAGTTCAATTAAATTACTAAAATATTAAAATTTTATTATAAATAAGCTTAAGTTTTAATGAAGCTAGCACTTTTTACTTAACCCTCTCTGTAAGAATTACATAATTCTCTCATCCTATTTTATAGACATCGTTAAAAGCTGAACATTTGTGCAATTACGATGTTTGAGATGGATCCTCAAACTTCGAAATAAGGTACGAATTACGATTTATACTTGATTATAATTTATGCGGTAATCATTTTATAAAATTAAAGTTTTGATTTTCGAAAAATTAAAATATCAGTCAAGATCAGATCGTATCCTTATTTTCAAGTACTTAAACTTTTGAATTTGAATAGCGGAAACTCTTTAATATTTTTAAGTATCACTAATTTAACAAATAATCTATTGAATTACATAATTTATAAATTAACATATTTATTAGCAAGCCAGTTTTCTAAATACGAATTTAAAAGAAAGTGATAGCCTTATTTCAATATAAAATAGAAACTCTTTGAACAATTTAAAATAATGGTAGGGTCACGAATGTTAATGTTACTTGATGGAGTTCGAGAAAAGAGGGAAGAAGTGACAGCCCCACGGCATCCGCCTTTCCTCAGATTGGCAAATGTTTTGGGAAGTTTAATGGTTTGTGCATATTTGATTGGATAATTCAACCGGCATTTGAACTTAGATTGGACTTTGTGGCCGCTCTTTTGAATATTCCCACCCTACAATGTTCCCGAAAGTCAAAAGGAAAGATTCGTTCGTTTACTCAATCGTTTTTATCTAACGTGGAATAATTTTCTTGATTTTTTTATTCATTATCTGATAAAAAATTTTCTTATCAATTTTGAAACTAAATCAAAATCACTATTTGTGTACAAATAAATAATTCTAAGTGTCCCCTATCATATTTATTTATTTATTAATCTCACTATATTGAAGTAAAAAAGAAAATCATCTCTTTCTATGAAAGTTTAGGATTCAAATCTGCTTCTATGCGAAGCTCATTGACTTCTTCTATCCCCTGTGATGCATTCCAATTTGGAGTCCTAACTAATCATGATAGTTAGTTGGTATAATCATAGCGCTAATAATGTTCTTGCATTTGCATTATGTGCAAAGTGATTCATGATGAGAACTTAGAGAAGTTAATGAAGATGAATATTTGACAAGTTTTTTGTCACGAGACCACCATGCCAAAGAAAATATAATCTCACATTTTTATAGATTAAGCAAATTAAGAATAATTTAAAAGATAGTACGTGGGAATTAGATTATATTTTAGTACAAGCACACAAGAAATCAAATGTACATTTGAAACAAGCAAGCAGCATTCGGAAAAGGGTATGGTCCCAATTCGTCTCGTCTTCGAGGATAGGGGACCAAAAGCTAGTAAATATGCAATTTAGCATGTATATGTGGAAAAGTGCAAGTCTGTCTGTCATAGATGTGTTCATGGCATGGACGTGTAAGGAGCGATTGGCGGCAAAAATATTTGACCAAATGTTGATTGTGGCTAGACATTAGACAATGCGGGTCAATTGCATATGCAGGTTCTTGTGCCCTCATTTGAAGAAAAGTGGATCTCATTCTACTCATGTAATGTAACCCATTCACGCCCGCCTTGTTCAAATGTTATTATTCAATATTGTTCATAGGCTTCCATAGAAAAGAAAAAGCAAAAAAAAAAAAGAAAAAAGAAAAAGTAAAAACATTTTTGGGAGTAGTAAGATAAAGGTTGATTGGTTCAAATTTGCAGTATTTCTCCAAGTATAAACAACTAAATAAGTTTTAACTCATTAAGTACAAAGGAGACTGGAATGATTTTGTTGGAACTCAGTGGAGGTCATTCACCTACTCCATCCAATTGACTTTGTGTCTAATTAATGACAAACTTTGCTTATTCCACACAGTGGGGTATTTATAACACTCCACCCAAGTTTTAAATGGGTTTGGTAACTTTTGATAAGATTATCGACTTCAAATATCAATGCATCCCTACCCAGAGAAGAGAGGCCGTGAAATATTGAAATAGACACAAAATAAAATTGTGCTTTTGGTACCAAATTTGAATCTACACGCAGCGCAATAGTCCATCTCCATGCCTTTTTCTAAAAGTTGACGAAATATTTATTTATTTTTAAATTTAATAAAAATGAGTTTTTATTTTTTGTTTTTGTTTTTCAGTTTCTTCCTATTTTCAAAAAAATCACAAAAAGTTATTTTTTATTTTTATTTCTATTTTTTCATAATTTAATTTACTATCTTCTACATATATGTTACTTACTAATTAATTAATAATTATTATTATTCATAATTTATTTAATTCAATAAAATTTATTTAATTTAATAATTATTAATAAATATAATTAAAATATCTTTAAACTGTATGAATTTCAAATAAAATTTTGATTTAATAATTAAAATAAATATTAACTTATCATTCATTTTAATTAAATAAACATTTTATAAGAGATTAAAATAAATTCATTCATTCAAAATAATTTATTTTTAAGTTTTATCTAATGTATAATTATTATCAGAAATAAAAATAAATCTATACTAACATTATCAACCAAACAAGTTTTTTGTTTTTATTTAAAAGAAAAATAAAAACAAAAAACCCTGAAAATGAAACCAAGCTGCTCCAAAACGTCGTTTCTAAAGTTTTGCTTTGGTGCAACATTCGTTTCTTTAAATGGTTAAATTAGTTATGACTTGTATATCATACGAGACTTTGGGTGGGATATACTTGAATTCAAGTTTCACCAAATATTGGGATATTACTCTTGATAAATGGAACGAATACAACTGTTTGGATGCGGAGTTTTGAAGAACCTTTTTCTTGAATTGAAATTGAATAAAACAGTATTGAAAAATAAAAATATATTGTTAATTATTAACAAAATATGATATAATAAATTAATAATGTATATAAAATTATATAAGTAGTATTTATTGTTTTAGTTTGTTAACTCTCAATAACCTTTTTAGTAGCATGTATCTTGGTCAATAGAGCTTAACAAAAGGAATTTTTTCAAGAGATTTTTAAATTTAGTAGAAAACTATGATTGGGAATTTACTCAATCATTTGTAAGAAAGAATATGCCATCCACCTAGAAGTCGTGATGGGTATTTTATTTAGAGTTGTTGGGGTTGGCCGCAGGTTGTTGCCTCCGGAAAGCGTTGTTCTTCTTTCACTTCACCAGCAAAGGAAAGGGAAGTGGCTATTCCATAAAAATGGTCCATAGTCCATACATATTGTTAATGTGAATGACCACAGAAGGACCGCACAGGTCATTTAATGCTTACGTAAAATTTATAATCTCTTTCGTCAGTCAAAATCAAGGAGTGCAACCAAAAGTTTGATGATAATGCTAAACTTGAAGGGTAATATTGTTAGTTAAAATTTGTTTCTTTCCCTTTTTTGTTTAAATTAAATATGCGTGTGTACATGGATTCGTTTTACCGTACGACTTACGTTACAAGAACACTACGGACAGTAAACAATCCTCTTAACTTAATTTTAAACAAAATATAACAAACTTATTAATAATGAAACCAAGGCATTGAATTTTAATTATAAAATTTAATAATTAATCCCAACAAGCAGTTTACGTAAAGTGTAACTCTTAATGCTATGGTGATTATTCTTCGCATTGTGTTCAAAATCTTTTCCTCAAATTCATCTTTTGTGCATTTCTAGGTTTTGTCCATTGTGTGATCCTGAAATCATACCTTGTCCTTTCAATTCGGGTAGTTGTTTCAATTCAAAAGATGAGCCCGGCATTCTCCCATGCAATCATGAATGGCAGAAACAATATCTAAGTTTTTAAAATAAAATGAATTTAAATTAAATTGGAGATAAACAACAAAAAAAAAAGAACATATAATTGCAGAGTGCTAATTGTTGGATTGCAATTGCAATTGCAAGCGCAATATTATCCACTAATTACGTCTGATAAGTCGATAACTTGAATTGAAAGAATTGATATGTGGGACCAAGTTGGAATCTTCATATCTTAATCACAAAATAAGGATTGAAATTGAACTCTTCAACTCTGAATAAATAAAATTAAAAGTCACGATCCTCATCGTCTTTGTTGAAGATCAAGATGTGATGGAGGAAGAACGTAAGATTAGTCAAAATCAAGCTAACAAAGACATCCATAAAGAATATTTTCTTATCTTTTAACCAAGTTTCTTTTATGTATTATGTTGGAAGGAGACGTTCAACTCATTTGGAAGTCTCGTGGTTATGTTCCACGGCACCGATAGTTTTTTTCTTCGAAATCACTCGTATCTGATGCAATTTACACGTGTTAACTTAGGCCCACAAACACAAATTGATCATAAGAATTTGAGTTACTATTCTTTATATGGTTTGGTTCGGTAAAGCCAACGCTTTAATATTATAGTACCGTCGCCTATAGTTTCATATATTGGACATAAATGAGGATCCGATCCAACTTAACTTGGAATATAACTAATCGAGTCATTTTATATATTAAAAAAAGAAAAATCCACTTCCTCTGCAGAGCAGAATAAGAAGATAAAAATTAAAGAAAACGGACATGTAGCAGAGAGAACTTGGAAGAATAATGGCCCAAGAATAATAGACCCCGAAAGCAAAACTTGATGATGTCTTGAAGGCGTGTTCAGGATACTTTAATTGAAGGGAAAAACATGAATAATCATATTTTTGTAGAGCCCTTAATGATTCGTATATCTCAAGTAACTTTAGAATATTAGTGAGTGTCACTATCTAATACCCATAATCTACTAGATAATTAAACCACTATGGACCGATTCAACTAATTTTTAAACAAATTAAAAATTAAAAATAATATTTTTGAGATGGAAATAAAACATGTAAATCTTAAATATATAATATTGAGGTGAAGGAAGTAGATAATTAGAAAGAAAAAAAAATTAAAAGACAGGTTATATTGGACCTCCAAAAAGCACCATTTGATATATAGGCAATTCGTCTATATGTTATAATAAGACACTTTATATATATATATATATATATATATATAAATTCTTGTGGGGGTGTCCAAAGAACATGACCATTGACAAGATATGGTTGGCCCCGTTTAGTTTCCATCGTGCCTCATTCACCGACATTTATTTTCCTCTCACGTATAACTTTTTTTTAATTTTATAAATCCAATAATCATCTTCTTTTATCTTGGAAGTAGAGAAGAGGTGAAGCCAGTTCTGACCCAACCTTAGGTATGTGTTGAAAGATTCCCGTTGCTTGCTTTAGTGTTCTTATTCGGGATTTGGGATTTGGGACTTGGGACCCTTCCTCTTGTCTCCTTTTCAATCTAACGATCTAAAAAAAGGGTTTTGTCAATCAAATATTGACTCATAAGTAATCAATCCAAAACTATAAAGCTAAGAGTCGTCGCAACAATTTAGGTCTTTAGGTCCAACAAACACAATGATTCTATCAGCTCCATTGTGGAAAAGGGAAGAGAAAGTTAATTCTCCTATTCCGTCTCGAAAACTTGGGCCTCTTCAAAAGTGCAAAAGATACTGAATTGGACCAGCTAGTAAGACCAACATGGGACATATCTTATCTTTCAATCATACTGGAGGCAAAGGGAATTACACCTCAATTTCTCCACAACCTTCTTGAAGGGGATCATACCCTTCCGGCGATGCTATCGTTTATGTAAAATAACAATATTCTATATTCTAATATAAAATGAAGTATTGAAATGTAACTACAACAAATGAACATCAGAATAGGATGTCTTGTTCGTCATTCCTTGTGTTTGTCAACCTCTTCGGTTGCTGTATTGGTATTCATCAATTTATCAAACTTCTCAGACTTTCCCAACACAATCTCAATCTATAACAAACAAACAAAAAAAATAAAAAATCAATATTCCCAGTAGCAGTGGTACTACAATAATGTGACTTAAACCAGTATAGATAAGGCTATAAAACACAGGACTACAATAATGCATCATACAATTGAAGTACACTACACACCTTAGCCTTTTGAACAAACTTTCCTTTGTTCTTATCTTTCATGCCAACTGTAGACGTTAGAACTCCTGTTTCGTTTCACATGAAAAATAAATTTAATTAGATCCTTAGATCTCTGTGGTATTATTATTAGCAAAAAGAAAAAGAAGAAGAAGAAGAAAAAGAAAGAAACTCTTACTTTTCTCGGTAGCCAATCCATTGTTTTTTAAAATCTCTGCAATTGTGACAACTGTCGTGATTGCTGTAAAAATTAATAACGTATAAATAACATAATTTAGTTTTTAGTTTTAAATTTAGGATGCAATAGTATAGTATCTATTAATTAAATGTTTAACAAGTTCTTGTTTGGCCCCAATAAAGGAAACAAAAACTTCAGAAATAATATGATTTCAATGTTAATGATGAGTGAGATGGATTTTTATATAAATATCATTTAGAAAGGAGATTTTCCGACCCATACCCATTCCTAAAGCGGAAAGCTCGACCTCGTTATGCTGGTGTATGTATCTCTGCAAAAACAAACCATATTCCTTATGCATAAATTAGTTCATGTCGATCAAGCTAGTGCAAGTTTAAAATCATCATGTCTCGTATTTACTTTGTTTATAAGAATTAAACATATGAAATTTATTTATTACGAACTTTGCTAATCAATGTTTATTTTAATTTTCTAGCTAAAACTTTAGGATCCTAACCCTTGAACCCACCCCAAGTGTTTCATATTTTGAAGAATAACGAAAAGGAAATGATTTTGACCCTAACAAACGTGAACTGAACATCTTGCATGTATCTTGATTTCAACTTGCAATGGTTTTTGACCATGGAATAAGAATTAAGAATAGCACAAAGTAACCAAATGACATGCTGAAGCCTCTTTGAAGTGCTCGGAGTCGGCATATTTTTGTTTTTGACCATGGAATAAGAATTAAGAATAGCACAAAGTAACCAAATGACATGCTGAAGCCTCTTTGAAGTGCTCGGAGTCGGCATATTTTTATTTACGATCAAGAACTGTGCAACAACCAAATTATTATTACAAAATTTCGGAGTAGAATCCCAGAAATTATTAGTTAGCAACGACCGTTGTTGCATTCAGATAAATAGGTTTCTTACACACATCACTTGCTTGTAATCCCTAGTAAGAAAGACTATACCTTGGCCAGATTAACATAAAAGAAGAGAGGTTTCTTAGTGTTGGAAACTTGAATCCTGTTCTTCTTTTGCAAAGCCTGAGATGCTTTCAATTCCATAGTTGTGTCTGTTGGTGCCAAGGCTGGCGCAGCTAGAGCAGGCAATGTTTGTGCTGTCATTTTTTCTTTTTCTTTTGGATTTCTCTATCTTTCTGCGATTTTGTCTACCTTTCTTTTATATATTCTCTGAGAGAGGTAAAAGGTTCTTGATGAAGAGAAACAATTGACGAAGCATTATTGAAAATGGTTAATTATATTTTATTGGAGGCTTCTTCAATGAATAACACACGTGTTTGATTTTCTTATGGTTGTTGACATGGTAAGAGAAACCGACGGGCTTGTTCTTTCTGCCTTAGTCGACTAAAATTACGGTTATATTTCAAAATTTTTAGAATCTCCCATATTAGGCTAACATGCCAATTGACTTTATGTGTGTGACTTTCGGAACAACTCAATTCTACCATAACTCTTGCATCATGTTTTGTGACAAATTACTGCATTTACTTTGATCCATGTTTATAATTTCAAGAGTGAATAACATCAACTTCAACTGTTAACTAACTGAATTAACCTACGATTCCATCAATATAAAAGTAAAACAAAAGACTAAATTGAAGTAAGCTGAATAAATAAGTGATGTATGATCAACTTGAATAATTTAAACATAAAATAATTTTTCTTAACAAAATTTTCATCATCATCATTTATATCTATATGTATTATTTGTGTATTGGTTATCAAAGTTTCATTCTTTTATTTCTCGCATAATAAAAGTCAATTAAACTACATTATATTTTAATATATTATTTTTCAAAAGACCCCATCAAGAAGTCCATGTAGTTTGATAATTAGTCAAGTTGATACTGTAAGGCTCATAAAACACATGAGCATAGAACATAGAGCATAGAGTTTAGACACGACTTAAATACATGAACAACTCAGAAGACATATTGAACAATGAAAAAGTTATTAAAGTGCAAATGGTTTAGAACACAAATGTGTTTATACCCATGTTTCATTTTGAAAAGAAACATTTTTAAACATGATCTAGGACACAACTATATCCTAGATTGTATTTAGGACAAATCTCCTAATTTAGTAATGACCAATTTTAGACGAATATAAGTGTTGAAAAAATTCTGTCTTATTAAAGCTAAGTACAAAATTGGTTAGCGTGCAATACATGCGCAATAATGTAAAATTATAATGGTAGAGATTTGTATATGAATATCATATTATAAACCTATTTTATTTATATAGTGAACATTAACCACTCTTGCTCCCGAGGATACATGCACACGAATTGGTTGATTCTCATTAAATCTTCTTATGTTCTTATTCTTGTTTGTTTCTTTTATAATGTCTTTGCTATATATAATTTTGTTAACAAGAGGTATCAAAAAATAGTTGAAATAACAATGAACCTAAATGTAAATTTCAAAGTGAGGAAGTTCAAAATGAAACTAACAATTTTAGACTATGGTAATAAATGGTGAATGATTTATTAGTACAACAAGGGATGATGAATGGCTTACATGAGAATAAATGGAAGGCATGAATGTCTTTGACTAGAAAAAGTTACATACTTAAAAAACATGAACCATTAGTTTATGTTTGGAAGATAAAGTCAAGTAACATATTAATGATATTGCATCCCTTATGGAGATATGGAAGAAACTATAGTTGTTTTATGTCAAAGTCTCTCAAAAACAAGTTGTATCTGAACCAAAGGCTATATAGGTTAAAGATATAGGAGGGTACATACCTAAAGTAACATAGCAAGGATAAAGCAATAAGTTTGCTTTGTTCTTTACCTTCTTTTAAAAACATCTAATGACCATGTTCATATTGGAAAAGAAGACATTTGTTATAGAAGATATAATAGCCATAGTTTTGGCTTATAAATAATGGAGATAGAACATTGGTGAATGCTCTCAAGATTAAATATTGTATATGAGGGAAAATCAGGAACATGGGAGAAAGTAGAATAAATATGGCTCATTTAAGCAAAATTCTTAGGTTTAAATTAAAGGATAAAAATATAGTGTAGTGCTATAAGTTTGAATAAATGAGGCATATCAAGAGGGATCATCCTAATAAGAAGAAGTAGAGTGACGAAAAGAAGACTAGTGATTTATCATAGTTTGATAACATAGTGCATGTTGGGGATTTAGATTACAGCAATAGCGACATACTTTATATTTTAACAAGGTAACTCAAGAATTAATAAAGTTTAGATACATGATATTTGTTAGAGTAGTGCTCTAAAGGTAATCACCTTTATCACTTTTGCATAAACTTTATTTTGATTAATAAAGCGAAAGGCAATTTTTATTAATTTGATGTTCAATTATTTATGAATTGATGTCAATCTTAAATCGAATTAATAAAGTCCATGATATAAAACATAGCATGAAGGAAATCATGATAATGAGATTCCTATCATGTGCAATTATGTTAGTATCTAAATTATTCCTAGTCATAGGATTAATGAGACAGGACATTATTAATTCAGATAAACTAGCACATATTATGCTCTTCGATTTGATCAAGTAGTAGATCTCATAAACTGTAAGCATGAGATGTTTAGAGTTAACATGTGGATGATTACTAAGAGTAGTAAGTACATCGGACGACCTGCTACGAGATTATCATATGGATGATCTATTGAATGTTAGTGATTAATCTCATCATAGCAATGATGCAAATATTCTTAGACTTGAGGTACTTAAGGATATCTTAGATATTGATCATGTGCTTTGATAACATTCCTTGTTGTCTCAAGATGAGGTCGCTCATAGGGTGGTGATTGAGTACAACTATTGATATCTAAAGGTAATTGGGTAAGTAATAAATGATTCATTACTCCTGATAGAAGGAGATGATTCCCATGACCTCTTATCGGGTCATTACTCGGGAGTCTTTGACTAGAGCAGTTATGTGTTATAAATAGAGTCCTCAATGACACATAAAGTAATAAGATCCCTAGGGCAAGAACTAACATCACTTAGATTAGATGTGACGTAGTTAGTCTAGTGGGAATTGACACATAACCCATACTTTGAACCAAGTGACGTATAGTATGGTGAAGGGATGAATGGCACGGTAATTGTCAATGGAAAGGTTCGTAAGTCGAATAATTAACTATCGAAGAGTGTGTGGGATAATTCACTTATGTTTCGATAAATTGGCATCATGAAACCCTTCATGATTTGCTTGGATTAAGAGTTAGTTTAAGTGGCATGAAAACATTCATGATATGCTCGGATTAAGAGTTAATTCAAGTGTCCAAAATAACTGAGAACCTAAGCTTCATACGCATAAAAGATCGGATGTAATATAAAGTGTGCATGGCTGTCATTTTAAGTAAGTCACTATTGTGACTTATAGGTCATGATCGCGACGTACTTTATGACAGGTGTTATATAAGTGAGTTCTTCACTTATGTATATACGACAATTAAGCTAAAACACATTCAATTGAGAGGCTAATGGTCTAGAAGAGTTCTAGAGGAAGAGACGAGTGATCTTGAGGTTTGTTCATGCAATTATATGCAATTGTTGTATGAGTTTAATTGCATGTAACTTGTTTATGATCTAACTCTCAATTGAGCACCTATTTGAATTCAGACATACTGATTTTTCTTCATCTTTGCATGTTCATCACGAGTTATTGAAGGTGTTTGGTGTTTGCTACAACCCAAATAAATAGAAGATTCAAGAAAAGATGAGCATTTGTAAGGTACATTTGTTGTAATTTCATGTTCTTACATCTTATTTTATACATGCCTATGGATTGTGGATTTTTTGGGGATGTCCTGGTGTTGGAATTTTGATTCAAATGCTTCCACCACATAGCCATGCATGGACCCATGGCTCCCCTACAATATTCACATCATATGTCACCAAAAAAGGATTAGTTTGATTCATCCAAAAAAAAAACAATGGTTTTATTCAATAAGGTAATGATAAAGCCTACACAATTATTGGAATAAGATAAATAAAGATTAAGATGTTTGTTGGTATTTTCAAAACGTTGTGAAATATTCAATATGTGCTAAGTTTAAAAAATAATTTGATCTCTTTAGGCATAGGGTCTAAGTGAATTCTCTGAAACTCTGAATCGTGTGAACATAATCACTTTTTCCATCAACTTCAAAGCATATGGAATTGCTGATGCTAATCACTTGCTTTATATACCAAGTACTTTATAACAAATATTAGTAACAATGTAACATACATGGTCAAAGAAAACTTTATTATACTTCCCTCCTCTTCTATGTGGTTTCCTCAATAGAAGAATGGAGAAAAGAGGCTTGATTATTCAAGTATGGCAATAGGTTTGTTGTTATGAATGCCTTCCATATTTCACCATTGTTGTTTTTTTTAATGCCTTTTAAGTTGATTAGATTTCCCTAGTTCATATAATTATATGTAGCTAATTGGTATTCTTTATTGTGGTAAAATTTACAACAATATGACAATGAATCCAAAAGGTGTCAGGGAACTATGGGCAAAATTATACTTAAAGTTAGCTAAAAGGTTATATTGACTAGTTTAGACACTTTAGGGTTTGACATAAAGTGATTGTAGATAAACAATAAAAAAGAGAACAAAGATTAAAACTGGCTTTGCAATAAAATTGATAAGTGTGCTTTAGAATGTATTTTTTAGGTTGTAAAATGCATTATTAGGTGTTTTCTTGAGTGATAATCATGTGTTTAAGACTTAGATTTCTATTTTTGTTAGTGTTTATTGTGTACTTTTTTTGATGATTGTTGATTAGGGCAAGAATCTGATCTTAATACATGTTTTAAGGGATGTTTAATATGTTTGGATGATGAATTGAGAAAGGAAACTTCAAGAAAAATAGAAGAAAAAGTTATAGGATTAAAGTTGAAGCAGTTGGAGACTTTCTATCAAGATCGTAAAAAATGTGCATAATAGTGATAGAATGTACAACACGATCGTACAAAGTCAAAAAATTTAAGTTGTGAGATTTTTGTATTTTTGATAATTTGATGCTATTTTTAGATTATAAACGAGTGAGGAAACCTTAAAAAGAGCCTATAAGGATCAAGGAGTATAAAAGGTGACCAAAAACATAAAAAGTGGTAGTTAGAACATCCAAGAAAGAGATTAAGGAAGTAAAATTCCAAAAGAACGAAGTGTAGAATTTTCCAGTTCAAGGATAAGAAGAAGAGTACATCCATAATTCAAACTTATATACTTTCCTTTTCTTTCCTTTTTATCGAATGTTAATATTGAAAAATTTAGGATATATTTTCACTATGGATTGCTAAATTTTTTTAAGGAATTACTTATGAATTGTTTGTTAAAATTTTATATTTTATGATGTTTATTGTTTTATCTTTAATCTGAATTGATAGATTAGGTTCAAATATCTATGTTATATTGTAAAGTGAGAGTTGTTACTATAATAGACCTATAAACATTAGATTAATAGGTAATTGAAGAGAGGTCTTAATTGTTTGATAGCTACCCTTATGATTTTTTAAATCCAAAGTTTTGAAAGATTGAGAGGTCACAATTTAATTCTTATCTATTTAATTGAGTTTACTTGGTTAGATCTCGAGAGAGGATAATCATAACTATTAGATATGTATGATCAAGTATTAATAAATGAAGAAGGTGAAGTTAAAACAAAATAAGAATATAAGTTGTTATCATTGATTAATCACAAGTTTACTGCTACTTTGGTAATTGTTTAATTATCAAATTTCGCTAGTTTAGTTTATTGTTTAGTTACAATTATTTCTTTTTTTTTTTACCTTAAACAAAGTGTTACAAAAATTATTAGGTGTCTAAAATATGAACCATGTACTTGTGGAATAGATATATTTAAAGAATCAAACGAACAAAAATCTGCAATAATATGAAAATTTTAATGTTCCATAGAATGACTAATTTATAGTAGTTATAGGAAAAACTAATAGTAGTAAAGAAATTTATTTATAAGGAAACCTAACCTATATAGGAAATATTGTTGGCTAAACTAGGTATATTTCTTTGACTTTGGTAAGATGTTCCTATATCATTCTCTTTTTGTTTGAGAAAAAAAGCTTACCTTAATGAGTGAACATTGACCTGCTCCTTACAGACGATAGGATCAAGTACTTCCAGTTATTAGTTTACCAACTCAAATCACCAAAAAATCTTCTATATGAGTTGTAACATCCAAATTGAATTTCTTTGATATTTAACATATCTTCAATAGTTTTAAGCTAGTAATTGGAAGCTATAGAACTTGAGTATATCACAACAAAATTCATCAGATGGATAAAAGTGTCAAAAATTATTGGTTAGGTTGATTTATGAGTCAGGTAAATTAGTTATGTATGTGAGCTGATTTATTTTTTTCAAAAACTTATAAAATTCAACCTTTCTTGACTTGAACTTATGAATAACATGTGCTATAGTTATATTATATGGAGCATAAATGTCACTTTTAGAAAGTTATGAAGGAAAGCTTTTCTTGTTATAGATACTCATTATTACATCTAATATTTCTTCCTAGTGATGTCCTTTAATTACATCAAAGTAATTACACCATCCAACTTTTTGTTTGATGGGAATTTCAAAATTGGTAGTTGTCAATGTCTAAGATGTTGTATGATTAACTCCACTTTCTTAAGGAATTGGTTACATGTAAATAAAGTTTTATCGATTGACCTCCATATTGTTAGAAGTTTTATTTTGTTGCAAAGTTTAAATTAACAACCATATTGTGGGCAATAGATGTCGAATTGCAATTATTGCCATTTTTCTATTTGCAATAATTATTGTTACAATATTTAGTTTAAAAATATTATATGTTTATGATAATAATATATAAAGGCCTTTATATTTTCATAGATCTTTTGAACCTTTTCCTTTGATTCTTGTGACACTTTTATTCGTAGTACTTCCCACTTTAGTCATTTTAGTTAAATATTTTTTTCTTTTTCTCTCTATTTCAATTTCTTGTTTATTTTATTTTATTTATTTATTTGTTTTCTTTCTTTCTTGTTTGTTTATTTTTTTTACTTATCTTTATGTTTATGTTTATGTTTATGTTTATTTTTATTATTTACTTTTTATCTTTATCTTTATTTCTTTATCTTTATATCTGTGATTTTGAATTTCTTTATTCTTAGTTTATTTTTGTTAATATTTTATGAAGTTATTTGTTTATATTTTTGGCTTTTGTTTTCTTCAAATAGTTCTAAACAACTTTTTTCTTTTTCTCTTTTCCTTAATCTCATGGGTCTATAAAAAATACTCTCTCTATTAGTTAGGGATAAGGTTGTGTACTTTTGAATCTCCTTAAACCTCGTGCCCTAGTGAGATTTCTACTAGGTTATTGTTATTATTGTAGTTGTAGAAATCCTACACGATAATGGTTTTGATTACAAAATTGATGGAGATAACATCAAGGTAGTTAAGGGTGTATTGATTATGGAAAAAGGGCTAAGATTGGTTAGAAATCTCTATAGACTAACAAGGAATACAATTATAGATGGAGAAGTTGTTGCTATAGATTTAAAGGAAGATAGTATTAAATTGTGGCACATTTGATTACAACATCTTTGTGATAAGGGATGAGGAACTTCATAAGAGAAATTTATTGAAGGGTGCTAAACACTGCAAGTTAGACTTCTATAACTTTTGTATACTTGATAAATAGTCTAAGGTGACTTTCAGTACAGATAAGAACCAAATTAAGAGAGTTTTAAATTATGTACATTTTGATGTATAGGGTCTTAATAGAGGGTTATTGTTAGGTAGATTTTAGTATTTATGACATTCATTAGGCTATATTTGGAAAACAGAGTTATCATATCAAGGATATTGTGTCCCTGTGGATATATGGAAGAAATTAGAGTTGTTATATGTCCTTATGAATAAGTTATACCTAAAGCAAAGGCTATAAAGGTTAAAGATATAGGAGGGCACAAAGCTGGAGTAATATATCAATGTATTCAACCAAATAGGCAGTGATCTTTTAAGGCTTGAGGTGACTATTACGAATAAGCAAAAAAAAAAGGTTTGCTTTGTTCTTTATCTTCTTTTACAAATATCTAGTAATCATGTTCACATTGGCAAAGAAGACATTCTGTATAGAGGATATCACTTTACAATTTTGGCTCATAAATAATGGAGATAGAACACTAGTGAAAGCTCTCAAGGTAAATGGCTATATATGAGGGAAAAACAAGATCGTAAAAGAAAGTATAATAATTATAGCTCACCTAAGTGGAATTTTAAGTTTAAATTAAAGAATAAAAATTTATTTCAGTGTTACAATTGTAGATAGATAGGGTAAATCAAAAGGGACTATCTTAATGAGAAGAACTATAGTGATGAAAGGAAGACCAATGATCCATTAAAGTTTGCTAATATAATGCAGATTAAGGCTCAAATTGCAATGATAGAGACATGCTTTACATTTCAACAAAGTAAATCAAGAATCCATGAAGTCTAGATACAAGATACATACATCGTATAACATCAAACAAGGATTAGTGTGATTCATACAAACAAAAAATTATGGTTCCATCTAGTTAGGTTATGATAAAGCCTACTCAATCTTTATAATAGGACATTAAGATTAAGATGTTTAATGGTATTTTTAGGACTTTATGAAATATTCCACATGTATTGGATTTAAGAAAGAATATGATCTCTTTAAGAATCCTATATGATAATGGTTTTGGTTATAAAATCAATGGAGATAACATTAAGATAGTTAAGCATGCATTAATTATGATAAAAGGGCTAAGATTTGTGGGAAATATCAACAAACTGATAGGGAACACAATTATAGGTGGAAAAGTTGCTCCTATAAATTTAAGATAGTATTACATTATGGCATATACAATTTTATCATTTTAATGAGAGAGGAATGAAGAACTTAATAAGAGAAACTTATTGAAGGGTGTTAAACAATATAAGTTTGAGCTGTTAAACAATATAAGTTTGGCTTCTGCAAGTTTTGTATGATTGGTAAACATTCTAGGGTGACATTCATAACATATAAGCACAAAATTGTGGGAGTTTTAGATTATGTGTATTCTAATGTATAAGATTATATTAAAGAGTTTTCGTTAGGTAGATTTTAGTATTTATGACATTCATTATTGATTTTTCTAAGGAAATTTGGGTATACTTCATAAAGCAAAAAGATGAGGGTTTTGTTAATTTCAAGAAGTGGAAGGCAAAGGTGGAGAACCAAATGGGTAGAAATATCTAAAAATTGAGATCAAATAGCAATACTAAGGACATAAACTCACAATTTCAGAAATTAACTAAGGAGCACGGTATTTGGAGGCATTATATAATTCATAAATCACTATAATAGAGTGACATCTTAGAGATGATGAGTATATAATAACTAAAAGGGCATATGTTTGAGGCTAAATGTAGGGGTCCCTAATAGTTTTTGAGTGAAAGTAGTGAATATAGTGTGTTAACTTGTCATTATATTACCATGGATTTCGCTATACAGGAGAGTCCCAAAAGAAGTATAGACAAAAAACAAAGTTAATTTTTTGGGGTTTAAAGATCTTTAATTGTACCACTTATGTGTATATTTTTGGTAACGAGAGCTTTAAACTAGACCAAATTCAAAGAAGTGTATCTTTATTGGCTATCCAAAAGGTGCCAAGGGATATAATTTTTAGGACTTTGTATTAATGAAGATGGTGATTAGTAAGGATGCAATATTTGATTAGCATTTCATGCTGAAGAAAACATATGGAGACGACTGATAGGGTCAATAGAAAGTAGTATTAGTTTAAAGGTGGTATAAGAGGAATTGGAATAACTTGGTGTAGACGTTGAAGGGCTAGAATATAAGATAGAAGAATTATGTTAGGTAAAAAGTGGCATCACAACATCACATGAGATATAAAAGACACACTATTAAGACTTTAATTAGATATAGTCCAAAAGACTTAATGTCCTTCACACTTATCTTTAGCAATATGGATCTAAGTACTTTCCATGAGGCTAAGGATAGCCAAGAGAAGTATAGATAATAAGTTTCATGGTGAAGGTAATTATGTATGTATAAGAACCACATTTGAGAGTTGGTGCCACTTCCTAAAAGGAAAAGATCTATAGAATGTAGGTGGGTATATAAGAGAAAGTCGACAATATAATAAAAAGGAGCAAAATTTCAAAGGGCACCTATTAGTAAAACTGTAACATCCCATTACCTGTGGGAAGGGAAAATTGGTAAATGTGAGGGATTAATGGGCGTTAGAGATGCATTTCCATGTTCATGCATATTATGTTATACACATACATATGAATCGTGAAGTGGTGGCACATGAAAATAATCGTACATGCATTCATGAATAATTTTGAGTATAATTAGATTGAGTTGTGATTTCTTTGAGTTTTGAGAATTTTGAATTTATTCTTATTGGAAATTCTATTGGTTAG
>JANSVA010000003.1:29036894-29051137 GCA_025504915.1 Erythroxylum reticulatum | reverse complement strand
TAAACCTAAGTATAAGTTATACTTAGATGAGTTTTGGTATGGGGATACTTTTGTGAAGAATTTATGGAGTGATACCCGGGATTATCATAAACATGCATTGTACATAATTCAATTCATACATGTGCATTTTTTAATACACTTATGATTGTGCAAACTTTGATATATGTGTGTATGTTATTTGTTATATAGGAGCAATTGGAATGTCAACCTCCAGACGTTGTAGGCACTTCCAGGCATTAGCTTCGGGAGCAACCTGTGAGTAACCTAGACGGTTTCTCTCAATTATTGTTGCTTTAGTTATACTATGAATGATTAATGAATGCGAAATGAATGTGTTTGATTGTGGATTCTAGACAGAAGCTCCGATGAATGTGAATGAGGATTGAGATATTGAAGTACGATATGTATGTGAATGTGAAGACCTATGTGCTATATAATGTGATTGATTGTATTACATGCATTCCAATCATGAATGTATAATCAGATAATGGGAATTGTGACTAAAGTAGTCAACGATCAGAGCTTGAAGCTCAACGAGTGAAAATGAGTCTCGAGCTCATATGTGTTTCAGAGCCTTAGGCTCAACGTGTAATAAGCCCTGTATCCTCATCGGATCAAGGACAGTTATTAATGAGCCCGGTATCCAAAATAGATATGGGACAGTTCAGGCACTTGGTCACAACAATGTAATAATTGGAAAAGAGTCTCACGATCAATTCATATGCATTTGGTTATGTATGTTTGATTGATTGAAATGCATAATTTGCCTATGCTTCAGTGAAAATGTGAAACGTGATCTAATATGCAACAATGTGATTATATGTTATGTAAAATGATGTGTTGCATGAATTGAGTGAACCATCGATGATAGTTAACTCATTGAGCTTGCATAACTCACCAAAATTGCAACATTGTCTTTTCAAGACCGATAGACGACTCTAGCTACTGAGAGGTTCTACCAGCCGTGTAAATTGTGATTAGCAAGAGAAGTCATGGCTCAAAGGCCATCAATTAGGATTTTTGGGACAGATTAGTTAAATTGTACATATTTTTCTCATTCATGTAGTACTATTGTATTAGGTTTTGATGATGTATATATGGAAATTGTTAAAAGTCACAATGTAGACAATCGAATTCTTATGAAATGAAAAGAGGAAAAAGTTGGTTTAAAAATATTGTGGTTTTCTTATGATGCTTTATAAGTGAAGATTAATATGATGCCACATGAACAATATGTAATGATCGAACGTAGCTTGCCCTTATCATAGGATATGTACTGGAATGACCTTCAGGCATCCCGATGCGTACTCTGCGATAAGGGGGTGCTACAAAAAGGGTGTGCATAATTAAAAGGGGTTGATTATGAACATATTTTCTCTTATTTAGCAAGATATACTTCCATTAGGATAATGATGATGTCAGTAGTGTTGGCTCCCGAAATTTTTCTTGATGAATAAGCATAATTTAAATTAATTTTGAGGTATTAATAGATTAATTTTGGAGTTAATTGTTATGTAAATGTTATTAGGGTTTTATTATATAGGATGGTTGAATTAAATTAGTAAGAGTGTATATGTATAAGGGCAAATTTGGCATTCATTAAAGCATTTTAAGACATAAAGGCATTGAAGGAAGGGCAAATTGGATAATTCCCAATCATTAATGGTATAATTAGAAGAAGAGGTGTTGTCTTGCTTTTTAAGAAGAGAAGAACGTGAGTGAGGGAGACTGAAGAAGAGAAATACAAAAATAAAGAAGAGAAGAAGAGAGTTTCGGTGAAAGAGAGAGAAGAAGAGAAACAGGCTAGGTTTTCTTCATTTCTTAGTTTTCAAGAGAGATTTTGAGGTTGTTTAAGAAGAGAAAAAGAAAGAGGAAGAGAAGAGCTTCCATTTGAGCCAAACATCTCTTCATTTGGAGAAGAGTTAAGGTAAGAGCATTTTTGGTCTTTTAGATTTTTGGAAGGGTCTTGGTTCATAAAGCTGAGAAAATGCATGAGTTTAAGTATTTTGAAGTCAATTTAGTGAATATGTTTTGATTGGGTTTTTAATTAGAATTCTTATTGAATGGGAAATTTGCCATAGATGAAGGAAAATTAAGAAAGGCAAGAGGAACAAGAGGAGAGGCATCTTTGAGCAAGTATTAAGCAAGGATTTCAAGGTGGGTTACATATTTATAATTGAGTAATGAGCCATTAATGTCTTTCCAAATCAAGAAAATAAAATGATTTCAATTACTTCATAAATGTTGCTTTTATTGCTTTTGAATGATTTGAGAAATTGCTACATGTTTGGTGTATGAATTTTGACAATGAATTGTGAAAGGGAAATGGAAAATGGTTTTGAAATATTTTATGTTATGCCTTGAAAAATGTCATGGCATTTTGTATATTCGAAAAAGAAGAAAAAGAATAAAAGTATGATGAAATGATTTGAGCATGAATATGTGCTTTTGTTTGGGCAAGAGTAGAACCATTCTGTTCGTCATGTGTACGTTGACAACAACCTTCTCTCAGCTGCCTGCTTGTGGCATATGAGATCTAAAGAAAAAGGACTCATTCTGTTCATAATGTAAACTTCGGTTTCTTCATTTTGTTTCTATGGAACCCTCGAGTCGTTTGTTTGTGCATTGCATCTTTGAATTGTCAAGAATGGTGCAAGATTGAGTGTTATGTTTGATGGTTAAATGCATATGTTAGGTTTATGTGATGATATTTGAACTATGAGTTGAGTTAAGATTGTGAATTTGTTTGAGAATTTGAGAACTATGCGTTTTGTGAATTTTCTATGACAAATGAACTTTTCAATGATTTTGCTTATTCTCCTTATAAACTTGTTGCCTACGAGCTTTCAAGCTCACCCCCTTTTTGTCTCATCTTCAGGTGAAGAAAATAAGATCGAGTAACCAAGAATCGAGGAATCATTATACTTTTGCAATGTTTTTGTAAATTAAGTTAGATTTTGTAAAAGCAAGGCTTTAATTGCAATTTGAGAATTATTGGCTTTGGTATCTTTTGTATTTTGAATTTTGATACCAATGATGTAATGTGGCTTGGAAGGCCATTAAAGCTTCACAAACTCTTATTTTGTTGCAAATTGAATATGAATTGTGTATGGATGATGATGATGATTTTGAACATGAATTGTTGATATATATATATACACACACATAAGTGAGATGTTATGGACAAGAAAAATAGGATTTTGTGAGTGATGAGAATTAGTTGTAAGTGATGAGTCAAATGAGTAGGGATCAGAGAAATTAAATGAAGTAAAGTTGGTAGTTGAATGGTTATGCTCATGACTCTCTAAGTTGTACAGTTAATTTTCAAGTTTTCCCATAAAGGAAAATTTATGTTTTGAATTTAGGGGAAAATCTGTATTAATTTAGGATGAATTGGACAAAGTTTTCTTCTTTGAAGTTGTAGCTTATTGTTTTAGCTTTCTAATGGTATAAAGTATGTAATTTTTGGATATCGGAGTTGAGAGATATGATCATTATAAGTGGAGATGCTTTGGAAATTATAGTTAGTGATTTTAGAACTTTGGAGGATGTGAGGAAGACCCTTTGAATTCCTTTGTCTGATTCAGCTTAGGCTGAATTACTTTGTTTGAATTCCTTTGTCTGATTCAACTTAGGCTGAATCACTTTGTTTTAATCCCTTTGTCTGATTCAGTCTTAGACTGAATCTACTTGTTTGATTTGTCTGCTTCAATCTTAGACTGAATTCTATTGTTTGATTCATTTGCTTCAGTCTTAGACTGAATTTTGTTGTTTGATTTTTCTGATTTGGTTTTAGACTGAATCTTGTTGTTTGATTCGTTTGATTCAGTCTTAAATTGAATCCTTTTGTTTAATTTGTCTGATTCAAATCTTAGACTGAATCCTTTTGTTTGATTTGTTTGATTCAATCTTAGACTGAATCCTTTGGTATGATTTGTCTACTTCAGTCTAAGACTAATCCATCGTCTGGTTTAGCTTTGACTGAAACCATCCGTCTGATTCCTTGACTGAACCATCAGTTTGATGCATCTTTGACCAAGCCATTGTCTGATGCATCTTTGACCTAGCTATCGTCTGATGCTTCTTTGTCCAAGCCTTCGTCTGATGCTTCTTTGACCAAGCCTTCGTCTTATGCTTCTTTGACCAAGCCTTCATCTGATCCATTTATGACTTAAGCAATTCGTCTGCTCCATCTTTGACCAATGACCAAGCCTTTGTCTGATTCATTTTTGACCCTCTATATGGAAAAATGTTTCTTCAAGGTCTCCATAAAAGTTTTAGATCTAGAAGTTCTCTTTGAAACCGTTCTAAGATGATCTAAATCCGATATCTCTAGTGAAAGTTATGCTTATTGTCCCACAATAGGTTCAATATGATTGAGGACAAAACCATGTTTGATTCTTTCGACCATAACTTTATCATTTGACCTCCAAATGACCTGATTTTTAAACCAATGGATTCCTAACACATTTTTCTACCTATGCATAAAAATTTATAGCTTTTTATATAAGTTTCAAAAATATTGATGGAATCAAAATAAGGGTATCAATTGGAAGAGTATGAATTGGGTATATTACTGAATATACTTCGGTATATGGATGATATCTTGATTTGTAGAGCTCCGAATGAGACGATTCTTATTTCAGTATAAACTAAAGACATAGGGATACAAATATTCTGAAGAAATTGAATTTTAATTCAGTCTCTACGAATCTCAATTTCTAGATGGAATTTGAGCATATAATATTTGTTTTAGTATAAGAACAATTCAGATATGGGGCCCAACACTTATGGTAATCTAAGAATGAAGATGAGCTGATGTTGGCTAATGAGGGTTCATTGAAATAACCTTATAATGTAATATGTTCAAATTTTATGACTTCGAATGTTGGGCTCCGAAAACAGGCTCCAACATTTAGAGTAGACAGATGTGAAGACAATTTCTCTTTATAGTTATTTAAAAGAGTCGATTTATATAAAAACATGTTAAATGGTTTAATTAACCTAGTAAAGAGCATTTTATTTGTAAATTGAGGATGTTACTATATAAGTTGAAGCAGTCCCAACAATAATGGTATAAATGATTTGACTCTTACATTATTTGAATTGGTTATAAAAGATGTTAATATGATTGTTGTGCTTATGTTAAGAGCTTTGATGATGCTTCATTTATTTTTCTACTACCTTATATGGATGATTTATTGATTGCTACAAATTGTATGCATAATACAAAAAAACTGAAGAACTTATTAGAAAAGGAATTTAAGATAACGAATTTAATTATTTCTAAGAAGAAACTTGGAGTGGAGATTCTAAGGGATCTAGAAAGTTATGGTTATCTAAAAAAAAACTATCTTATAAATAAATTAGAAATGTGCATCTTTAAAATGATGAGTACTCCATTGATAAATCACTTTAAGATTTCCCTAGATCAGTGCCAAGGATAGATGCAGAGGTCAAAGATATGTCAAAGGTTTCATATGCTAGTTTTATCAGGTGTTGGATGTATGTAATGGTTTGTAGTAAGCCATATTTGACTCATGTTGTTAGTCAAGTTAGTAAGTTTATAGTGAAACTTAGACAACAACATTAGGAAGTAATCAAATGGAACTTTAGGTACTTGAAAGTTACAACAAACCATGAAATTATGTTAAGCAATTAACAAGGTGATCCTTCGGTTGTAGGATATATGGATTTAAACTATATAAGAGATTTGGATAATAAGAAGGATACCATATATTTTGTTTTCACTCTTACAAGAGGCCTATTTATTAGAAACCAATATTTTAGTCTATAATTTCATTGTCTACAATTGAAGTAGAGTATATAGCAGTGGTTGGGAATACTAAAAAAGGATTATAGCTAACAAGGATGGTTAAGGAATTGGGCATTTAACAAGTTGGAGTTTAGGTGCACCATGATATTCAAAGTACCATTTCAGGACAAATAAATAGGCATGTTATCATGTTAAGACCAATCATATAGATGTAAGGTGTCATAAGATTAGAGAATTGATTTCATTTGGTCATATTTAATTGAAGAAGTTAATAATTAGAGAGTGCATTTTACATGTTTACAAAGTCAGTTACGACATATTAGTTTAAGCATTACTTGGAGTTGATCAACATCTCTAGATGTTAGATGAGGCTCTAAACTATCCTATTTGGATGAATATTCATCGAGGTGGATATTGTTATGTATGACTCATAAAATACAAGGACATATATTTAGAGTGTTTTAGATAAACACAACTTGACATATAACCATGTGTTAAGGTGTATTCTTCTTTGTAATTATATAATCAAGACATGATTTGAAATAAGAGCAATTTAGAGAGCATGTTGAATGGTGAAGAAGTTACCAGAATCTACATGATCTGGAACTAGAAAGAAACAATATACATAAGCTAAAACATAAACATTTCTGTGCCTGTGTTCTTTACAGCTTGGAAAACAAGTGTTTATATGCCTATATTCCCTTATGAAAAGAAATCATATTATACATGGCTTTGGGATACTACTTGTATGATCTTTTATAATAATTCCACTAAATTATTTATAAAAACTATTATCTACATACTTGAATGAAACATTGAAATATGTTGTTAACCATTTTCCTTTAAAATTCTTAACAAAATTTTGTAAGCATCTTCAAATTCCTCTTCTGACTTTAATATCTACATTCTTGCCTAAATGTGGTAAATTGAATCAATTATTAAAAAACCAAACCAGTTCAAACATTTCAATTGTGGAAACCTTGAATTAATCAATTTTTAGTTTGATTTTTAACTTTATAGTTTGATTTACTTTATTAATTCTTATTTTTAAAAACTGGCCAGTTTATTAATTAATCGATAAATTTTTGTAAACTAATAGATTTTTATAAACCAATTAATTTTCATTCAACAGTTTTATTTTTCAATTAAATTTTAAATTCTTTTATGGGTAAAGATAGTCTCCTTTATTCATATTTCAAATTCTTTAATTTTATTTAGTCTTTAACTAATTTTATGATAGTTTACTATTAGCTGAACCTTTTCAACCTTAAATATCTTATCTTATCGGTTTAACGTTCGATCCAATTTTTAAAATAATAAATTGTATATATAATCAAAATAGATCTCTATTGCCTTATATTCTACAATAAGCTTACATACTTTCATCATATATTTATCACTCTTTTTCACCTTTATTAAATCATTTTTTAAACTACCACTTGGAACCTTATACATGAGCTTATTTGCTTTGGGTCCTTGAACATCTTCCATGAGAATCATCTTAAGGTCTTAATAACAAAAATCTATCAATTTATAAAACATAAACTAACTTTTCATCCCAACCATCCATCTTTAGATACCATATACAAATAGGAGAAACCTTTATATAATTATCAATGTTAATCATAAAATCATTAAAGAGATGATAAAAAGTATACAGATGCATATTGCTACATTTACTAGGGAGACTACTATGGCATCGGGAATTCTCCCTAAAAATGTCTAGGAGGTGGAATCTCTTCGTTGTAAGCTTTCTTTATCATAGACAAACATGCAAGTTATCAAGTTCTATTGAGGAGGGATTTGACTCATTCCAATTTCTATATTCCTTTACATCTTCATTAGCTTTTGCTCTTATGGAAAGGCGATGAGGTGAAAACTGCTTAAGCCTATTCTCATCTTTACATTCTAAAATGGATATATTAGAGCAAAATTATATGATAACCATGTTAGGCCATTTTAGATTCGTAAGTTGTCTCATACAGAGTGTTCAAAAAACAATGGCGAAGAAAAGATAAGGTTAGAGTTGAAAATATTGGTAAAGTCAACTGCCATCTTGCTTGCTAATAGATCGATGAAGTTTTCAATTGTAGAGGAACTTGATGTATAGAATTTTACGAAAGAAGATGTGGTACCTACGACTGTAGAAGGTATATGCCAAATGCAACAAATCATAGAGAATTTTGAAAAGCTAGACAGGTGCGAGGATGTCAAGCTAGTTTTTAAAAAGAATTCTCAATAGAGGATGGGGGTAGATTTGAAGATCTGAAATTTGCACCTTAAAAAATAGATGGCTTTGGGAGTTCAAATTAAGAACCACTTAAGGAAATAAATTTGAGTAATTTGGGAGAACTTTGGAGTGTGCTTATTGGTAAAAGTTTTGGTTTAAAAATAAGAGTCTAATTTTTAAAATTCTAAAGGAATTTAAAGATTGTTTTGCCTAGGATTATACATAAATGTTAGGATTAAGTAGAAAGTTGGTAAAACATAAACTTCCATTAAAGCCAAAATTTCATCCTTACCGGTAACCTCCTAGACATTGGTTTAAAGAAGTCGAGTTAAAAATTAAAAAATAGATTGAAAAGTTTTTAGGGCTGGTTTTACTAAACCAATTAGATATATTGTGTGATTATTTAATGTTGTATTTGTAGTAAAGAAAAATGGCAAGTTAAGAGTCTATATTGACTTTAAGGCTATGTTTAATTGGATGTAAGGTTTTTTAATGTAATGGAATGTAAATGAATGTAATATTAGAAAATTGTTGTTTGAGAGGGATGGAAGGGTTAGTAATGCAATATAATGAAATGTTTGTTTGGATGAAGGGTTTATAATATAATAGAGTGGAAAGTTGTTTATCATTTTTCATTCCATCCTAAACCCCCCAAATTGGAAGTTTTTTATTTTTACTGTTTAGGATAAAATGTGATGTAATACGAAACCCTCATCTTCCATTCCATTCCATTATAAACCCTCCTCCCAAATGATGGAATAATAATACATTCCATTAATAAACCCCCAACCAAATATTGCCTAAGGATTTAAATGTTGCCACTCCCAAAGATGTGTATATGATGCCACTAATTCTCTAATTGATGCAATGGCCAGGTATTCCTTGCTTTCTTTTATGGACTGTTTTTCTTGTTATATCATATTTGTATAGTTGAGGATGACATCCCTGAAATGACCTTCAGGTGTCTTAGATCAAAAGGGAATGTTTGAATGGATTGTGATGCCTTTTAGCTTGAAGAATACGGGAGTCACCTATAAGAAGGCTATGAATGCTCTTTTTTCCGTTTAATATGTTAGACTTTAGAAGTTTATATAAATGATATTGTTGTTAAGTCTAAATAGAGTATGGACCATATTTAGAATTTAGGGAAGGTTTCCAAAAGATGAGAATATAAGTTGAGATTAAATACTTGGAAGTGAATCTTGGAGTAAAAGCATGAAAATTTCTAGGTTTCTCTATCCATCAAATAAGGATTGAATTAGACAAAAATAAAGCAAAGGTGATTCTTAAAGAAAAACCACCTCAAAACAAGATAAAACTTTAAAGATTTTTAGGCTAAGTAAATTATGTTATAACTAACTTGGCCAGTCAAATAAAAGAATCCTTTGATCTCTAAGGAATTTTATTAAGAAGAATGTAATCAAGCGGCATTTAATAAGACTAAGGAATGCCTAACTAAGCCTTCATTTTTTATGCCACCTTAGAAGGAAATACCCTTTAAGTTATACATTTTTACGACATAAGAATCTATTGAGTGCTTACTAGCATAAAATAATAAGGCAGGTCATAAGTAGATTATTTATTACTAAAGTAGAATTTTGATGCCAAGATAAAGGAAGTACATACTTATTATGAAGAAGTGTTTGACGTTATACTTTTTCTGCTCAAAATTAAGACATTATTTGCTTCAAAATCAAGTTTTTATGGTTTTGCAAATAGATTTAATTAAATATATGTTAAATAAACCAATTATTTTAGGGAATATTAGAAAGCAGCTTATGATACTTCTATATTTTAATCTAGTTTATTGCCTTATAGTGTTATCCTTAGAAGAAAATAAAGGGTCGTGAGTTAGTTAACATTTAAGCAAGTCACCAAATAATAGAAGTCCAAGAGTATGTGGAGCATTCTATGTTTACTTATGAAAGGAAGCCATTTCACATGTCCTAGTAATCAAGCTAAATATGAGAGCCTAATAACTGGGCTAAAACCTTTTTATGGGAGATTTTTAGCTGGTATCATAGCAGGTAACAAGAGAGTATAGTTGCATAAATTTAACTTTATCATCCTTTTATGTTGCTGCCATTCAATTATTGGAATTCTTTGATGAGGTTGAATTTCAACATATTGTTTAAGAAGAGAATTAGGAGGCGAATGAACTTGCTCAAATTGCCTTTTGATTAAGAATATTCAAAGAGATCATTCATAAACACATTATTATACAACAAAAGTCTCATCCATCTATCTATAAAAGGAGGAGTTCCTTAGAGGAGTTTTATCATTGATCAAGAAGTTGTCTAGCAAACAAAAAAACCAATAGTAAAGGGTAATCCCTATTCGTGATCAAAGTGTGGAATTCCCTCTTGAATGATGTGAAAAAGAGATTTTGATGACATAATCAAAAAGAAGTTCAAAAATAGGTTTAGGGTTTAAAAGTTTTTTTTCCTTAATATAATAAAATACCTTAATATTTTAAAGCCTACATGGAGAATAAAATTTAGAAAATCTGGTATAATATTTGAATAAAAGATAAAGAGAAGTTGAAGGCTTACATCTATGGCATTCAACTTGGTGTAGTCAGTGGAGGATGAAGAGACATACGATGTTTAATAGCCATAATAAAGGGAGAGTTTATAGTGTTTTGGAGGAATTTGCAAGGAATAAAAGAAAGAAAGCTTGGCGTCAATAGATAAGATAGAGATTGCTTGGAGTTTAAGGTAGTAAAAGGTTAAGAACGAGGGAAATTTATAGCAAAATGATAAACCCTATAGGAGAAACAAGAATATGAAATTCAAATAGAGCAAATCTTTTAGCTTTTATGGTAGCGGGAGATAAAAAGTTATAAACATGAAGGAGTCTTGATATAATTACTATGCTTAACGTTCCCTTTTAATTAAGGATTCTTTTTGGCTATAGTTTATATAAAGTTTATCCTTACAATGTTTTCAAGCCTCTTCATCTAACTGGATTCTTTTTTGTTCTTGAACTTCCTAAAGTCACTGGTCAATTTCTTTGAATTTTTATAACAACATTGAACTCACTTTTATAGTAGTCTAGAAGGTCTTCAAAACTATATATTTAGTTTTTACATCAAAACATATGCTAGTGGCAATTGTCGATAACCTGAGTACAATTTGACCCATTTAGCCCAAAAATGAAAAAAAAACTTAGTTTTAGATTTCTATAAGTCAACGAGATTGCTTAGAAAATTCCTAGGCACAAGAATTATTAAGGAAGTCCAGGATTTGGGAGTTAAGATGGTTGAAAACATGATTAATATGTGCTTTTAAAAACAATTGTTTAGTAGTGGGTGGTTAGTTAGGAAATGACTATAATTGAAAGACAGTTGGAGGATGAGTAGTTATAGGAAAATTGCTTAATGTGATTGAAGTTGGAAGGGTGCGTAAGTACACCAGTAAGACAAATAGAAAAAGGAGATAAGGCGACTCAAATAAAGTTTGTATCATTATTTCAACTTTCTTTTTTACTTATCCTTTACTTAAATAAAATTATCCTCTCAACTCAAATTTTACATTCTAACACTCTAGCATTTTGATAACTCATAATGCATTTTGATAACTTAGAATTCTATTCTCTAAGTTTCTCAAAACTCACTTATATCACTAATAGAAGCCCTAACATGCTCGAATTTTGGGTTGATTATAAAAGTGAGCAATAGAAGGTTACAACTATTAAACAAAACTGATAATTTTTTTAACATAGGAAAAGGATTATACCACTTTATATCATACTAAAACATTTTATAAGCAGATTGCATAGTATATGATTTCTAGGTTTTGATGCATATTTTTATTCTAATTCTTTTTCTTTTTGCTCTACTTTTCTTTTTTTGATGTTACGTACATATGATGTAGGCTAATTAGAAAACACAAGAGAAAAACAAATAAGAGCAGTTTTGATTGAAGAAGAATGCATATAATGACTTTTATATTGAAAAGAATTATAAACATAAAGAATTAGATAAGATGAATGAATTGCAAAATCATAAATAAGAAGAAAGCAAAAGGATAGATAATACATGATTTCAAGAGCCAAAGCTTTGATACCAAATAATATGAAACTTAGGCTAGAAGCCACTTAAAGCCTAAATTACACAAAATTATAACCCTATGATTGTCTTTAAATCAAGTAAGGTGAACCCGACCTTAATCAAACCTGTTGAATAGAACTAAAACTTTAATTTTGATCATTATAAAATGCCTAGTTAAGATTATATTAAGTTATTGTTAAAGATTAATGAGGAAATTCTCCCAAAGTAAATAAAAGCTCTCAAATTGTATTATTAATGATTTGTTTTAATTATATCAATAAGTTAACCTTTAATAGGCATAAAAATCCCTAAAAACTAGACTACTAAAAAGAAATGAACATTCACTTTTATCGTCTATTTACATACAACTAAATAACTTTGAAAAGTCAAGTCTTCATAAAAATAAATATCTAATTCATGAGTCTAGAGCTAGTCTAGCTCCCACACTAACGTCAATTAGCTTCCAGAACTTTACTTATGAAATAACGACAAGTTTGATATCAGTAATAAGTACCACATCATCGCCATTCAACCTATTAAATTCAATGCAAGACTAATGCTTGACACCAAAATGACATCGAAATTGGTTACATCTTATTTAATTCATTCTCCAAACCTTATTTTTTTATATGTTAAGCATATTCTAGTTTTACTAACATGTAGAGAAGTGATAAATATGGGCAATGCATTTGCTTTATCTGGAACAACCTCTTTTTTTCTTAAACAAAATTTGATTTATTTATCCAAGATAAATCTTAATTGGTTATCTTTTACAAGTTTAAAGTTAATTAATTTTGATATACGAGAGTGTGAAGTAACTTTTTAGTAAATTCTGGAGATAAAAATATAAAAATGATTTTTTTTCATTATCAATCAATTTCATCACATTAACTATTTTTTCCTTCTTAATGACTAATAAAAATAACTGATAATACAAGGTTAAAATATATTATAATTTAGTTATAAAAAATAGGTAGAATTGATTTTTATAAATATACAAGTAATCTAAAATTGATTCTCAAAATTCAAAATCTTTAATTTCCACGTTTAAGTCATCTGATCACTCATCGACTAGCTTTGGTGAGGTCTAAAAGAAATCTATAATCATTTCATTTCTACAATAAAAAATATGGGTTAAAAGGTCAATGTCTTAAATCGGCTTTTTATTGTTTTAATTTCTCAGTTTTTCTTAGGGCCGCAGTTAACATAAAGCCCAAATTCACCACACTCCCAATTTCCAATTCAAACCCTAAAAGCCCAGAAAATTTAGAGAAGGGACCATAACGTAGATCAGAGCTTTTACGAGGACCACGAAGCCGGAAAACATCCAAAGCTTTCAACACCGCATCACGATCACAAAATCTCAATTTGCATCTATAAACCCTCGAAACCTAATTTTCTATCCATCGACTTTCTCGACTCTACTCGACCCGACGTCTTTTACCGCCTCTAATTCAAATATTTGTTTATTGCTTGTCTTTCCATTCTCACGTAAGTGTTACCCTTTGATGAATTCCCTTTCTTCGATTGACGGGCTGGAAGTTTTTGTTTGTTTTTCTTTCTCTGGTGTTGGTGCGTGCGTGTTTCTGTTAGTTTGCTGTCTACTTTTTCTTTACGGTTTAATGTTTCGTGTGCGTTGAATTATCTCCTTTTCAAGCTGGATTTTATAATGGGTTTTTGGTTAAAGGGTTTGTTATCGTTATTGATTTTGAAGTTGGGCGTGTTTTTTAAGCTCAGCTGTTTAATTGTTTTTTCATCATTAGGGGTCTTGTTTTTTCTTTTGGATCTTAAGGGTTGTGATTTGAGCTAGGGTACATGAAAGTTGGGGTGTTAGTGATTGATTAGTTCTTCCAATTTGGTTTGAGTTAGGGTAAATGAGGTTGGGGTGTTAGTGATTGATTAGTTCTTCTAAGTTGCTCTTAGTGGATGGAATTATTTTCCGTTAATCCTTAGCCTTAGTCTTGTATAAGCTTAGTTGATGTCTAATCGCATCGCCAAAATGGCTGCAAGCAGTAACCAACTGCAAGCTTCCCCGGTACTTTGTACTGTAATTGTTACTTAAACAAGGGCTTGATTTTTGGATGAATAAACAGTCTTGGATTTAATTCCTAAATCAATTACTTCAAGTTGGGTGGCTTCACAGTTTTCTCTTAGTATTCCTGTAGGATTTTCACTAGCCTTTTAAG
>JANSVA010000003.1:29012193-29024147 GCA_025504915.1 Erythroxylum reticulatum | reverse complement strand
TTTGTTAACAAGAGCATTATAAATAGAAGGCCTTAAATTGTTGGGAATATTACTGCATAATGGAAGTTCTTGTTCTACTGTGTGTTAGGCATCTATATTTTTTGAGCTTTGACTCAGTTACTTAATAGAAGAAAGAGGAAGAAAATGTAGGTATAATGGAGCTTAGTATGAGACATTTGCAACACACATCTGTGATGGTATAAATTATATTTAATGAATTATAAAGCTGTAAAATATATGTACAAGATGCTAAACAATGCAAAACTGAAGTAATAATCTTTTTAAATAAGCCACCTCAATATTCTTAGTACTTATACATTATATTCGTTTGTTAGCAAGACTATAAATCTTGTGTGAATATAGCATATGTAGAAAATGTCAGGTTGTAGGAGCATACTTTTAAGGAAGAATCAGAAGCTTATGATAATTGTTCTTATGAATAGATGATTATGTTGAACATTATAGAATCTAAAGCCTTGTCTTAGGATCAACTGAAGAATCAAATCTATTGATGAGTTTGGGAATATGAGAATATTTTGTCACTCGTCATGTGAGGGGGAGTGGATGGAAGGTTTTTGACATAGTGTCATCCATCTTACTTTCTCACATGCATCTTGTATATCTTATTGTAAAGTCATGTCGTTTATGTAATTGATTGGGACATATCTCCTCTAAGAAATGCTAAGGTAGATATGTGAAATTTTTGATTAATTAGCCCACCGTAATATAGATTGTTTAGAAATGGTATTTCATTGTGTGTTCTAAATATTTTTTAGTTCTTTTCTTTCGTGATAATTCTTTAAGAAGTGCTGTTTGATTTGTTTCATAAAATTTCTTTGATTCTGAAGAAGTTACATTATTGTCTGTAGGTAATGGTATCTGCCAAAGAAGAGCCGGATTCTTCTCTTCCTCCAGCTATGGATGGCCTTCTGAGGGTTCATAAACGCATTAGTGATGGTCTTGAAGGTGATTCTTCTCATGCTTTGGCAGGCACAGTTACTAAGGCTTCAACAAGGCTGCTAGTCCCAGCCTCTCAAGCAGGAAGTTTGATTGGAAAACAGGGAGGGACAGTTAAATCTATTCAAGAAGCATCGAATTGTATGGTCAGAGTCCTTGGAGCAGGTTCCGTAAACTCTCTTGATATTTTCATCTATTTTCTTCTAGAGTATATTACTTCAAAATTAGACAACCATTGGTGATACTCAGCTGAATCTGCCACCACTAACATCTCTCTAGTACTTTTCAGGTGTTGTCATCTGTTTTTCCTTCTGCAAGATAAAGATAAGACCAATGAATTATTTGAATAATCGTTTAAGGGTGGAAGTGCAAGCATGCACTGAAATTGGAAATCTTGTGCTGCTTTCTAGGATTTTATCTTCTTTTTTGTAGTAAATTATTGTAACCTCATTTCACTCATTAATGAAAGTAGTTTTTAATTTAGTCGAGAGGAACATAGTTTTTTTTAATCCATTCTAGGTTGTGATGTTCATTTCACCTCAAAGTGACCTTTCATGAAAGAATTTATAGGTGCAACGTAAAGGATATTGGCTACTATAATTTGTAAATTGTTATTTTCTTCCCCTCTTTTTCTCAAGAGGTTGTTGATTTTCTAATCAAACAATGGTTGCTTCTAATCTGGTGTGATGTTTTGTGTTTTACTTTATCATGCTTCAAAGGTATAAAAAAAATAGGTGGGTGTATTCCTTCTCTTTTGCCTCTTTTATATTCCTTTCACAATGGTTGCCCTAATGATAAACTAGTTTGTCCTATCCCCTCCTTGCTGTGCTTCATTATCTTACATAATTTATCTTCGTATTGGCTGATAATGACATTTTTTTAGTTCATTCTGCATATTTCCATGTTCTATTAGTTAAATACTTTTCCTTATGAATTGTTTTCCCGTTGGATCATATTCTATATCTGTTGAAATCAATGCTTGCAGAGGATCTTCCAGTTTTTGCACTTCAAGATGATAGGGTTGTTGAAGTAGTAGGGGAGCCAACGGGTGTGCATAAGGCAGTGGAGTTAATTGCATCTCATCTCAGGAGGTTTTTGGTTGATCGAAGTATAATTCCCTTATTTGAAATGCATGTAAGCTGCTGCTCACTTAAGTTGATAAGTTTCATATTCGGTGAGTGGCAACATGCTTCTGATTTGATAGTTTTTCAATAGATGCAAATGCCAAACAATCAGATGGACCACATGCCACCGCCTCATCAATCATGGGGTCCCCCTCAAGGACTTCCTCCAAATGCTGGTGGGCCTGGTTTCGGGCCGAATGCTCAATATATGCCTCCATCTCGGCAAATGGACAGCTACTATCCTCCTACTGACTTACCTCCTCCCATGGAGAAGCAACCTCATCAGGGTATATCTGCCTATGGAAGAGAAGCACCCATGGGCGTACATGGATCATCAAACACCCAAGCACCTCCATCAATGATCACACAGGTTTTTTTTCACTCTATTTTTATTTTATCTACCTGTTTCCTCTCTCCTTCTCTTATATCTTCAGGACTATGTATTTGAGTTGATACATTTTTTATAAGTCGCAAATTCTGTTCAAGAATTATTAGCCCATTAGAGGAGACTAAGGATATCGTGCTTTGTAAGGCTTAAAATGCCTTTTCACTTTTTTCTTTTCAATTAGAACATGTTAAGATTCTGTTATACAGTTGTCTTCTACTCTTTGAATTTTTTTTTTTTATAAATATTTTAAACTGTTGATAGAAGTGTCATAGGACTTTGTTCTTTGTTTGAGGTTATCAATTCTCATGATTCCTGTCACGAATATTTTAGCTGCTGAATTCTAACTATGATATATAATGATCATTATGCTGATGACTTCACATTTAATTGTAGCCTAACTCTTGTGCTTTCTTACATTTATGAGCTGACAAAAAATTTGATTGATTTCTTGACCATTACAGATTACACAGCAGATGCAAATTCCCTTGTCTTATGCTGATGCTGTTATAGGGACAGCTGGTGCAAATATAAGTTACATTCGTCGTGCCAGCGGTGCAACTGTTACAATACAAGAAACTAGAGGCGTTCCTGGGGAGATGACGGTTGAAATCAGTGGATCTGCTTCCCATGTCCAAACTGCTGTGCAATTAATACAGGTAATTTATATGCGTTTACAACAGCTTGTGAGTGAAATACAATTTGTCTATGAATTGATTTATTTTTAGAATTCTTTTAATACAGCTTGTGTGTGAATGATGAATTGATTATTTTTATTAAGAAAAATATACTCTGTAGTGTGCTAATGGATGGGTGGACACTTAGTTCTGTACTAGTGCGCTTGAATGAACTAACTCTATACAGGTTGTATGGAGATGTAACGTTAAATTTTACTGGTTGATAAGTGTAATCTTTATTGATTTGTATGCGCTGGTCCAAGCCCATTTGAGAGTATCTTATTGAATTATGCGTACAAGAATAATACTGATTAGGTGTTTTGATGAGTCTATATTCCTTGGTTGTATTGAAAATCTTTGGCTTGTGACATAGTTATGCTCAAGTTTTAGGAGTTGGTACGCTGCTTTTCTTATGTTAATCCTTAATCTTGCAGAATTTCATGGCTGATGCTGCAGCTCCAACTCAATCACAAACTGGCGGGTCCACTGACCAAGGTTATAATCCTTATGCAGCTCATGGCTCTGTCTATGCATCTCCCCCGTCCAATACAGGGCATACTGGAGGCTACAGTTCTGTTTATGGGACAAATTATGGATATTAAACTGGAAACGTTTCCATTGAACTGATGTTTGCAAATTTAGGTCTTATAAATTACCGAATAATCTTTTGATGTGTAACAATGTACTCCCAGTTCTGCTAGATTCTGTTATGACAAACTATTCATTGTGGATCTATGTGTGTACTACGTTGACCATATCTGACAAGCAACGGTATTTTGGATTTTGCTTCAACTTTAACCATCTTTTAAGCCTTTTCACATCCCAGTCTTTGCTAGTGGGAGCACATGCCATTGCTTTCTCTTCCTTTTCCTTCATCTAAGGCACTCTGGTCTAATTTGCCTCTTACTGTCGGCAGGGAAGAGTGCAGTGGAATATATAGTGTCGAAGCTTACTTATTTCTTGTTAGGACTTAAAAATATATGAGGAAAGAAATATGAGAAAATTAGTGAATATTTCTTGCTTCAATTTATTATTGTCCTTATTAAAATAAATGATTTGTAATTGACTATGTATTTTACATTAAATACTTGAAATTGTTGTTTGACAATCATTGCTTTCGTTTTAACTATTGCATATTTTGTTGTTACTTATTTAATTCTTTAGCTTATTAACTATGAATGATTGATATACTAAAGGATTTAAAAATAAGAGAAATAGGGTGGTTTTCAGGACAAGCCTATGTGGGTATATTCCTTTAGACATAACCCTTAGGAACTGTGCAGCTTCTTCTCTCGTGAATTGGAAGCTTTAGAACAAATACATAATATTGTTTTGATTCTTTAAAAAATAGAAAATGCAATTCATTTGGAATTGTTATTAAGAATATATAACCTATGTCAAAATGTTATTAATAATATCCATCCGTTGGTATCACTTATAATTACGACCCGATATGTTCATTTGTTACTGGGTATTAATAATTTAGATCTATTTCTTTCTTGGAAAACCAGTGATCGACCCTTATGTGACTCATTATAAAGATGAAACCGTTGGTCAGTTTAAAACTGATTAGAGAACATTACTTGACATTTAAGAACGAAGAATTGAAACAATTGTTAATAGTAAATAAATGACCATATAAATTTTTTTACAAATAATGTGTATTAACCAAACATCAAAGTCACCTTTGTTTAAGTTAGGCCTATAGTTAGGAGTTGCATTAAGGATTTCAAAGAGTCATCTATGTCCATAATGCCAACTATCATGTCTTCTTATTATTTCCACTTTGGCATTTGTAGGATTAGTAAACTGCAGTGAGTAGGAAGTAGGTGAACTAGTCTTAGATTAGACCAATTATCAAATCAAAAGCTTGTGTTTCCTCTTGAGCCTTCATTTCTTTAGCTAATTGAAACTCTTAGTTTCAACATTTTATTGATTCTTCGAGAGGTATCATGCTTGCTTTTCATGCTCCAAAAGTTGCATCCTTTTAAAAATTTTCCATTTAACACACGAGGTCTCATGACCATTATATTATCTCTAAATTAATTTTTCCAGAAGAATCTTGTTAGTCATTCTACTACATTTAATACCAAGTCCTCCTTTATTTTTAAAAAGACAAATCTTTCTAGCTAATATTGGTTGTACCCTTGCATAAAGATTCTCCATGTTCTTAAACATCATTTCCAATTCCTTAAATAAGTTTTTAGGGTAAGAACATATTTGAGCTCCAATATATGAGTACGATGTTAAGAATGGAAACTATGAGCTAACTACTACTCTCATAAGAGAGTTTTATTTTTCAAGTTACCAATTCTTTTAAGGATAGATCAAAGACAGGGGCACGATCTTTAAAATTCAGCTTTGAAGTAGTGACAGGAAAGCCCAAGTATTTAAAAGGAGGTTTAAGTATTTGCAAACCTGAAATGTTAGAAAGCTTTAGAGTTAATTCATTCAAGAAAATAGAAACAAACAACTAACTTTCAGATCTATTAACTTTGAGGTTTGAGAGCTCAAAACAATAAATAAGGTAGTATATAAGAGTGATAACAAGATTTTATCAGCTCCACAAAGTAAAATTGAGTCATTAGTAAAAGATGAATGAAAGAGTTCCATGTTCTTACATTTATGGTGATATCTAAAAGCCATGCTTTGCATATGTTATGAGAGATAAGTCTAGTTAATGCTTCAATACACATTGGGAAGATGTAAAGTGAAATAGGTTCACCTTGTCTAATCCCTTTAGCACCTTTAAACAATGCAATAGTCACTCCATCAACAAGTATGTTATTAGAAGGGTAAAGATGTGTTGATATGTCTAATTGATGAAGACAGAGGAAAAACCAAAAGTTTGGAATGAGTGTGATATAAACTTCCAACTAATAGTATCAAAAGCTTTATAAAAATCAATATTTAATGGGCAACTTCTAGTATATTTCTCATAAATAAGATTGAAAAGCTCTTAAGCTATTAATATGTTATCACCAACATTAATGCCTAGTATAAATGCACATTGAGAGTGATTGATAAGGCCACCAAGAATTGACTTTAATCTTAAAGCTAGGATCTTTTACATAATATTATAAACAATGTTGTAAGAGGCTATGGGCCTAAAGTCTTGAAAGGAACCAGGATTAGGAATTTTACGGACAAGACATGAAAGTCTTATTCATTTGCTTGAGCATTATCCTCGAGTTAAAGAATTCTTTAATAGCGTTAGTGACTTGGTCACTTAGTAAGCTCTAAGATTTCTAAAAGGAGGAGGCATTGAAGCCATCTGGCTTAGGAGCCTTGTTAGGAAGCACACTGAAGAGGGCATTTTCAATCTCCATAGTAATAACAGAAGATCTAAGGAGGCTTACTTGATCTTGAGATAAACTAGGGGAAATGAAAGCATTTGGCTTTTTATAGAGATGAAGAAAAATCATCTTCTGTTCCTACAAACACTTTGACATGGTTATAAGCTCGATCTTTAAGCTTGTTTAGTACCAGTAAGGATCATCATTTTCATCAAGAATACCCCTTATCTTATTAGAGTTTCTTCTAGCTCGAATAACTTTGAAGTAACCTGAATTGGCATTACCTTCTTTTAATTAGAGCACTCTAGCTTTCTGCTTGTAAAGTTTTGAGCAACAGAGCTGATATGCATTTGCTAAGGGAATTTCCTCATATTGCTTCAATAATGAATCATTAGGATTTACATTGAGTTTTCAGTTGAGCTCATTCCTTGTTGAATTGACAAATGAAAGCAAATCCACTTAAAAACTTTTTCTTTGAAGTATTTTGAGCTCTTTACGTATTATATGAAGTCTCATTATAAGTTTAAAGGATTCATATCCTTCAACAAGTGCAAAGATACCTTTGATCGCTACCTCTTTACAGCCTTTAAGTTTAATTAAAAAATTAAAGAATCTAAAAGATATTTTCATTCTTCTCATAGAGATAGATAGTCATATACACTTCTACTGGACAATTATCAGAAATGAGAGGAATGTTAAAGAATCCTGAGCTATTAAATGATAAATATTGAGCATCCAGATGGTATTAGTGTCATATGCCACTATAACTCTCTCATTATAGTGAGCTAAGTGTTAGAAATTGTCATCCATTTGATTTTAAGAAACCATAAACCCTTGCTATGATATTAGTTTTCAACAAGCCAATGATACAGGACATTTTTTCCTATATTATAATCATTAACGACCTATTATTTTTAGGAGAAATTGAAGCCCCTTATATTCCACGTATAATCATTTAGGAGCTAGGGGCTTGAGAGTCCTTCCCTTTTCACTTTCTACTAGACTTTTGTTGGAAACAAGTATGGAATTTCCTCCTTAATTTCTCCATTGAGTTAGTTTTTTAAGCTAAAAGGGAACCACGTAAGAGAGAGGACTTAGAACTCTCTTTTGAGTTTTTCTCCTCCAAACTACCAGTGGGGATCTGAGTATTCATATTAGAGATAGGTATACAGGGAGATACGAAAGTCATCTGATCAAACTTCTTTCCTTATATCATTTATTGGTTGATTCGACGACGTTTCCTTAAATCTCTACAACTATGCAAATAGTTGCCTAATTAACGAATATTTGAAAGAGTTATGAAGCAAACAACTTTTAACCTAAATAAGCAAATTAAAGAAATCAAATCATTTGGGGATGAAAAATTCGATTAATCTTTTAATGAAAAATCTACAAACTTTAAATTTGGCCATAAATGCTTATTTAGGGTGAGTATTTGAAAATCTCCTTAATCTTTGACGTACAAAACACAACTTTGCAAGGTAGTGGATTATATTAAAAATGCACTCTATTTTGTATATAGAAGCAATCAAAAAGCACTGTATACTTTATATAGACTTCTCCTACTTTGTTCTTCATAACTAAAAATACTAATTGTATAAAAAAAAAAATTCAAACTCAACAACACAGAATATCTACATAAATGTTTATTCTATTTATAAAACATAAATAAGAGAATTTGTATTTTTAATGAATTTTTACAATAAAAATTTCAAGAATTATACTACAACTTTGCCCAAAATTATAAAATCCATATATATTTTTATTGATTTGAAATATATGCCTAATATATAATATTTCATCAGTAAAGAAAATAACAACATCAATAGCAATAGTAGCATGAGAAAAGAGGACATGTTGGTGCTCAAGATCTCTCTTGGTTACACTCTATGTATGCTTTGGAATGAAAAGAATAAGAGAACATTTTAGGGGATACATAATGATTTATTAGAGGGTGAGTTTTTGAGTAAATAGTAAAGTTGCTCCTTTATAATCATAAGATCATAAGTTCAAGTTACGAAAATTGCTTCTTTATAAAAATATAAAAGAAAGATTACGTACATTATAACTCTCTTCAAACCCCACAAAGCGTATCAATTATATAAAAGTCACAATAATTCCTCGCTAGCTAGATGTCATATAAAACCTTGGACTGGAAGGTTAGTTGATGGAAAGCAACTCTTAAAGAAGCAAATCACAAATAACTACAAATGGCCATGGTTGTTTAACACTATAACACTATATTAATGTAGTATAGTATTACGGAGTCCTTAACTTTATCAAGTAAGCCTCATCATATGCTCCATAGGAAGAGCCTTTTGATTGCTTATTTAACTATTTTATGGTTAATTGCTATGTTTGCTTGATTTTGTGAAACTTTCTTTTAAAGATTGAATTAATACACTTTCTTCCTTAAAAAAATAAAATAAAAACAACATCAATAATAATAACAATAACAATAATAATAATAATCATAATAACGATGGCGAGTCTTAGATCTAATCAATATATCAATAAAATAAAAAATTGGAAAACAAATTTAGAGAATAAATAAAATATGAATATTGATTATTTAAAACTTGTATGCAATATAAAAAGTAATATAGTAATATCATATCTTAATGTTAAGAATGAATTTGAACAATATATCCTAAGAATATAAAAATGTTAAAACAATTATTTACAAACTATTGGAAACCAACTCATATAAAAATTATAGAACTCCATTTTTATTACAATGTCCAAACAAAAACTCTACTTTCAATTCTCCATTTCTAAACTTTATTAGGTATCTCTAACTAATTCTCACCAATCTAGGAAAAGGAACAATAAAGATTTTCTTATAACTATACAAAGTCAATTGAATATCACAAATAATAACATAATCTCAAATGTCTTGTCAGAACTAATACGCAAAATTCTAATAAAATAGTGTAATAAGTATTCTTATGCAAATAATCAAGCAAACTAGAATAAACAACAACCTGACCTTTAGAAAGCAACCTCAAAACCACAAGCAATAAGATGATAACTTAGATTTGTTTACTGCCGTTCCTGATTTTGATCAAACTCTATTAAAGAAACCAGTAATGTCACACTTTTTAAAAACAATTTCTCCTAATATTAATATTAAAAATAAATCCAATATTTAAAAGAATGTAATTTCATATATGTTTATGAAAGGAATATAGATAGAAATATTAAATGGATTACAATAAATAAAAATGAATTGTTAATGCTTATAGAACATAGTATAAACATATGATCACATTATAACAAATTTACTAGTGTCATTTTTTCTATTAAACTAAAAAGATTGTGAAATTTGAATCACAATGACTTGACATTTTTAAATGATAAGAGTTAATAAATGATTTTAGATGAAATACTATATTATTGTCAAATAATACTAAATTATTAATATTCCAACCAACCTTTATCAAAAGAAAAAATTGATCTTAGTAGCTAGGTCTTCCTCCGCGGGAAGGTAAGAAATAAAACAAAAATTTATAGCCATCAAATACCTCCTTGTGGTAACCCTAACTAATGATGAGTTATACATAAAAAAGGAAAAATATAAAGCTCCAAAAAAAATTTAAACATAAAAGAATTACAATTTTTTTGTCAATAATTTGACCAGTCATAAATACATATATAGAAGCAACAAAAATCTTACCTATATTATATTCAACATAAATTGTTACCATACCAATGAGAAAAAAGGGTCATACATTTAAATATTTTAGGGCAAAAAAAAAAAAACTCAACAGCTTAAGGAGTGTTTGGTTCACATAAGATAATGAGAATGAGAATAAATATAGGAAAAAAATGAGAATAGATATAATCATTATAATTATAATAGTTGATTAAGATAAAGGAATGATTACCATTACCTTTGATAGTGGTTGGTTTATTAAAAATCTTGAGAAATAAAAATTTGTTTTATATTAAATTTTAAATATAATTTAATTAATTATATTTTATGCATCCTATTTATAATGATAAAATATTTAAAATAAAGTATATTGCAATATTTCATTTCCAATAGCTCTTAAAAAAATACTCAAGTATTTTCTTGCATCAGTTACATAGTATCCTTAAAATATAGTTTAATAATAAAAAATTGTACAATTCATCAACATAACATAACATCCACCATTCCATTGCTATAGTAAATTCAAGTAAGATAGTTTAATACAATTTACATTCCTCTAATAATGCAAATGATGTAAAATATCTGTCATATACATAATGCCTTAACCAAAAGCCTTTAATTGATGCAAAATATACAGGTTAACACTACAAACATTGTTTGTATTACAACTACAAAAGACCTAACTAATACAAAATAACCTGATTAGGCAACAACAATTGCATCATAAGTTTATAATACTTACAAAAATATTAATATGCTTCCTCGAATGATTCATAGACTAGAAGATGGATAGAGGAATCCAACTACAAAAGACTTTTTTAAATGACTTGACAAAGCGAATAAAACTTGAACTTTAGCAAAATCATTACATATTAACACGGCAGCATTACCAACATCCATTTGAGATATGCCACTATTAACAAGCTCCCCGATGAGCTCTTGCATCTTCTCATCAGTTAGGGAATCAGATTTAGACTCCGCAATCAAAACATTTGTAACAACTGCATATTGTGAGGCCATTAGTTCGCAAATAGACTCAAACTTAGCAGTGAAATTGTTTAACCTTGACTCAATAGTATTCTGAAGTGTTGCTGGTCTTTTTTTCTTGTAAGAACTTTCCTTTTTTAGTGACAGTTTGTGTTGTCGTTTGCGAATAGGGTGGCGAGCCATGTTGAACTACATTAAAAAATTCAGAAAATAATTGTCCAACATATAGATAGGGCATGTTGAAAAGCTAGGTAATAATAGTGGAAAAGAGATAAAACAAGAAGCGAAGGTAATAGAGAAATGGGACATGTTTATTTTGATGTATTTAAAATTATCAATGATAATGATGTTGTGCAAGATCTTTCCTAAGTGATTAAAACTAAAGAAATTTGTCAATCACATCAGCTCAATAAGCAAGCAAGATTTTCTTTTATAAACTTCTTGGAGAGTGAAATAAAGGTTGGAATTACTTTACTCTGATGTATGTTAACCTATGAGTGAGGTTTCACTAAATGAGAGTAGATTGTTCATGTTATTTACGTATGACTATAGTAGATATCGTTGGATAGTGTAGTAATACCATATTTGATAGTGTAGTAACACTATATTCAATAAGGCAACAACCAAGAAGGGATGGGTTGCATATATGAAATGAGAAATTTTCGTGATAAATAAAGAGTGAAACAACACCAATAACAGTAAAACAACATCAACTGAAAGACAAAACATAACTTAAAATTGAAAGAAGTTCTAAACCTTGAGGAACAATATGCTTCCACGCACTCTTTTAGTCTCCCCACTTCTTTCTTCAGAGAGATATGCTGACCTGGAAGAATGCATGACAAGTGCAGTTTAAGAAGAATAAATGATGTT
>JANSVA010000003.1:28998453-29012093 GCA_025504915.1 Erythroxylum reticulatum | reverse complement strand
TTTAATCATTTCGTCATCTAATATTCTAATTGGACAGAGTATGGATATAGTGTCTACTCTTATCATCCAATTATGTTTATTCTTGCTAATTAGTACTTGACTTATAATTGAAATTTGAAAACTCCTTTTCAAATATCAATTCACTTTGGCCAGAGAATTCCATAAATCATTACCAATCAAGAACAGTAGAATATTCTCTCTAATTACTTTAGAGTGACAAAACCTTTATCGACTTACTCAACTATCTACATATGGTTTATATTGTATCCAATTACTACTGACAGAATTGTCTTAGGACGACTAATAAGTAACATCAAATCACAGTAATTCCCACACTAAATACCTTGGTAATCTCAAGTCTGAGAATTAATTATACAACCATTATTATGAGATAGTTCATAGACACATAAGTAATATTCCATTAAGAATTCTCATAATCGGCTCAGTTCAGTGACTTATTCTCTAATAATCACCCACACATTAGTTTAAGCATCTATGTACTTTAATTAATGAGATCAATTACTTTCTTTATAAGAAAGAAACATAATATGTGCTAGTTTTACCGTTTCAACAATACCCAGTCTTGATGAAACTACAACTAGGAACATTCAGGAATAACACATAAGTGTAAATTAAATCTCATAATTATGATCTCATCTCAATTTCAGTTACAAAGTAATTATTCCAAGGATTTTATCTTTATGAATAATAATTAAATAATTAACAAATACATAAAGATAAAGAATGCCTTTTAGTAATTAATAATAATGTCATACAAATATTTACAACCAAAATAAATTGGCTGTAAGGGCATAAACTAACAAAAATATCATGTGATGATGAATCACTGGACAAAAGTAAAATTTTAACAAAAATAAATTGATAAACCTGAACAAGCATTAAAATTGGAGGATAAACGAATCACCAATACTAACATAATTGATTAATGATTGACTGTAAAAAATATGAAGGTTTGAATACAAAAAATTGTCTGACATTTTGGAAGTAACAGGCAATAACAAATTATCATCAATTAAAATAAAAATCGATTGCCATAAAGAGATTAAAAAAATGTTGACCCATGATGAATTGTTAGCAATAATTAGGTAGAGATTGATTACTAAAAATAAAATTTAAATTAAATTAAATAAAGATTGAATATGATAAAAGGGGTAAAATTGCTAAACAATCCAAACCAAATTAACATTTGATCAATGAAAATTTCCTAAAGATTAAAATAAATTGAATGATAATTAGTTTCCATAAGTGAATGAACACAAATTGGCATAAATTTAAAAGATTGGACAATGAAAAATTGTCATACATTGAAACAAAATTGGCTAATAATGGAATACAATAATAAACAAAAGTACTCTAATGAATAAATCAAGGAAGGTCTTAATCAATATTTTGATAATAACAAAACATAATTATTACCAATGAGTTTATTATTTTGATGAGAAGTGATATAAGAACAAGATGTAGTCATAAACTCAAGAAGATAATTTATGAAGTTGATATTTGCAATCGTCAGTATGAAGATCAAGTTAAAAGTAAAGGAGATCAAAGAACATCAAAGTCATTCCATATTTTGTAATGCTAATTGTAGTATCATTTAGTCATTTTGATGATCTTAAAAACTCAACATGTATAAACATTTTATATCACATTATTGCCTGCGTTTTTTCATTCATCAAGAGTCATTGAAGTTTTTAGTTTTAAAACAAAAGCCTATTGATCTTCAAATACCCTTTGAGAGAAAATTTGAAGTTATTTTTAATTATAATTTCAATAAACAATTCAAGTTTTGGAATTTGAAGTTGATAATAATACGTTTTTAAGAGGACTGATTGACCAATAAAATTTTGTAATCAGCTAGTGTAAGTTAAATATGCAATAGGTGATTTTGTTGACATATTATCCAAACAATATAGTGATATGATCGACCAATGTCCCTTTAAAGGACATATTGGTTGACCAATATGGATGAGAGGTTAACCAATGTGCAACAATAGCAAATTTTGTGTAGTAAATGCACTTTGATGCACTAATATAACATAGTAATCAACCAATGTGGTTTAAACTTATAACTAGGTGTCATTTTTTTGATATAGTGACCAACCAATATTGGTGGGTAGTTAACTAATATCCCTTTAAAGGAAACATTGGTTGACCAATATGTCTAATGGTTGACCAATGTCTCAACAGTTAGTGAATTTGTGCATTTAATATACATTAGTCGACTAATATGCTATATTAGTCAACTAACGTTCTACAACTAACCATTGTAACAACTAACTTTTGGATCTGATCTTGAAACTCTACAAATTATTTTTCTTATTGGTTTTAACATTTAGAATCATTCGGATATCTTTCACACATATTTATAAGTATTTTTTAATTGTTTGAGCATCATTGTCTCATATTTATGTTAATGAGCCCCTTTGGAGTTATCAAGTGAAATAGTTAGGTTTTTCAATTATAAGATTGACTGGAACATTATATTATTGTAATTGGGGTTAGTATAAGTGACATTGAGATTCTTCATGATGAAAAAATATTGTAAAATGGTTCTTCATTGCTAAGAAAAGATTGTACATAGGTTTTTTTTTTTTTGGCCTTACAAGAAGAATTATAGTATGATTTCAAAAAGCCCTAGGAGTGGATGTAGGTAAGGGTTGTTTAAAGAACCATTATAAATCAATTTATGTTCTCTCTTCCTTATCCTTTTTTAAATATTATTAAATTGTTTGATTATTTTATATTAAGTAATGTCTTTGTTCTTATATACATATATCATAATTAAATTGATTTTTTAGTTAGAAAATTTTAATAAATTTTGTAAACACACTATTAATCCCCCCTCTTAAGTGCTATTAATAAGGACTAAAAATAGTATCAGAGTGGGTCTATTAGGAAAACATTTTAAATGAAATCATATAGAAAATATCATAATTTAATATCTAGGGTTATCATCATCATCATCATTCAACCAAAAGGAACAAAAAATTAATAGAGCACCTTTCTTTGATGGAAATGATTATCTCTATTGGAAAACTAGGATGAGATTCTTCTTAATGATTTAAAGTATAGATATATGGAAAATAGTTCCAAATGGACCCTTTATACCTACAAAAATTGTACATATCAAAAAGGTCCCCAAACAAAAGGAAGACGGGAACTTCAAGATAATAGATTAACTTCCTCAAGTAATAGGGTCGTACATATCTTATTTTAAGCATTAGGAAGAAATGAATTCAAAAGGGTATCTATGTATGAATCAACTTATGAAATTTGGAATAATTTAGAAGTTATACTTGAGGGAATAAAACAAGTAAAGGAGCATGTTATCACACCAATTTGAACTATTTGAAATGTAGCAAGATGAAAGTATATATAGCATGTACACTAGATTTATTAATATTATTAATGCTCTCAAAGGTCTTGAAAAGATATATATTAATATTGAAATTGCAAAAAATTGCTTCGATCACTTCTAAAGATGTGGGAAGTTAAAATGATGATTGTATAAAAAGCTAAAGATCACATTACTATTATAGGAACTTATTATATCTCTCCTCATATGAAATGAGACTTTAAGAGATATAAGAAGAAACAACGTTTCCAATGAAAAAGAACTTAGCATTCAAAGTCTCAAAGGAGAAATCAAATGAAGAAGAGACATCTATAATTGGAAGTGATGATGAATACCTCACCTTGATCACTAGGAAATTTAAAAGTCTTTGAAGAGGAAGAATTTCTCCAAAATAAAGGACTTCAAGGAAAATAAAAGTGGTTCAAAATTTAAATCCTCTAATATTATTTGTTTTAAATATAGAAAGTTTAACCACATAGAGTCATAATATCCTATAATTAAAGATAATGAAAAGTGTCAAAGAAACTTTAGGAAGGAGAAGGGACAAAAACAAGAAGAAAGAACTTAAAGCCTTAGTTTGGGATGACGTAAGTGAATCAAAAAATAAGCATTCAGAAGGAGATAGCTTACATATTCTTTATAATTATGAATGATGATGATGTAACATCTAACTTTAATTTGTGTGATAATAATAGTGATTTGATAGATGATGAACTAGTATAAAGTTTAGACATCATAAGTAAGAAAAGGAAGAAATTATCTTCCAAACTTAAGGAAAGTTTTAAAATATTTAGGTCTACGTATGAATAAGAATGAAAAGATGAAAAGTGAATTGACTAACATTAAATCCAAATGTGATAATTGATGTTAATCATGTATTAGACACATTAAAGCATGAAAATGAGAAATTGAAAAAGGATATGAATGTTCTCAATGATTCATTGTCAAAATTCACTAAAGGGAGTGACAAACTAGAACACATATTAGGAGCTTAAAAGTTTTTAGTAATAGGCATGGAATATATATAACCATAGGAGGGAAGTCAATTATAAAACTATGTTTGTAAAGGGAAAATATTTACATAACGAAGAACCATTACCCAATATGACAAATAAATGTGGAATCTCCACATCTAAGCATATGTATACTTATGCCACATCTATTATAACTTATTCTAAGAGCAAGCATTATACTTTCATATATGGCTTACAATCTAGGTATATAGTTTAATACTCTTAGTGAAAGAATAGTCATAAATTTTATGATAATATGCAAACCCACTCATACCCTTTTAAACCTAAAAGAAGCATACATGAATCCTTCTTTCATAGTAGGTATCATATATATAATCATGGTAGCTCATCTCACTACCCTAGGAGCAAATTCAACACCTATAATGTCCAAAGGAAGATTCCTCATTATGTATACACATATAGAATACCATGCAATGCATTCATGCATAATCATAACATATGTAATATGATATATGTCATTTTTATAGTAAGTATGGACATGTAATATATTTTGTTTCCTTAAACAAAGAATGTAAGAAGGCCCCTAATAGTATGTGTTAAAAAGAAGGAAGGAATCAAGCTTATTTAAGTACCTAAAACACATTGATTACCTTATTGTATAGGGTTCTTAAAGAGAAAATAATATGTAAAAGAGATGGTAGTATTATTTTTGAAGAGTTTATTTTTTATTTTAATAAATCAAACTTTCTTATGTCCAAGAAAATATTGAAAATGTTTATGTAAAAATTTGGAGAAATTATCCTTTAAAAGCAATAAGAATGATCAAAGAGTCTTCAAAAGAGACAATTGTTGAATCAAATAAGGATGATAAGAAAGATGAGATGCTTCCAATATATTAAAAATTCAAGAAGAATCTTCATTTGAATTATACCAAAAGTAACGTTCAACAAGAGGTAATTATTATTTCACAATTTACAAATACATGACATCTTGCATTTATGTGTTAATTAAAGTCTATATCTTTAGTATTGAATGTCTAGGTGTGCATTATGCATTAGGAATTAAACATTTATTTTGGTATATTATAGACCTAAACTTAGAGATTATATGCAAATAGGGATACTGAGTTAAATTTGTTTTTGATATACTAGACCAATTGGGATACAATTTCACTAAATCAAGGAGTGATGATATTACGAGAGAATTAGCAATGTGATAAAAGTCTCCTTTATGTTTATAATAGTTCTTGATTGATATTTCGTGACTTAATTAAGTATTTTTTATGTTTTATCTTAGTATGGTCAACCAATATTCTCAAAATTCATCCCTTTTTTTAAGTAAGTTTGCTATTTATTTGGTCGCTAATTTGGGTAACTACTTAGACACATTAGTCAACCGATGTCCTTTTATGGTAACCAATGTCACTTTTCCTAAGAAGTTATTTCTTTCTAATGAGTTTCGGTCTAAGTTTGACTTCATATATTGATTGATAACCTACCCTTGTTAGTTAAACAATATATCTTTTGCCTCCCGAAACCTTTATTCAAGTGAGCTTATACCTTAGTTGGATGATAAGTATATCAGCCACACACATTGGTTGACCAATGAATCTGTATGGTCGACTTGTCTTCATAATTGAAGCTCTCCTCCTCTTTTCTCTTTTTTTCATCTTGGTTATTTATATCTCCCAAAATTATACACTCCTTTATGAAATTGATGATTGAATATTAAGCTTAATTTTTATTATTCTAACTCTTGATTTTGTCAATCCTTTCGTCTTCTCTTTAATTGAAATTTCAACTTAGGCACAATAACAAAATTAGACACAATTAGGAATTTTTTCCTTAAAATTGACCTTTTAAACAATTTTCTTAACTCGTTAAATGCTCAATAATACTTCTCCTTCAACAAGTTTATCAATCTTGATGTATGGCATTTTATATTTTGATAATTGATTTCTCTTTGATGATTCTGGATCAAAGAGAAATATTAGTGGTATTAGATTTAGGGGGGGGTCATGACTTTAAAGGTAGTGACTTTTGCATATATGGTGACATTTGTATATATGATACTTTTATGCTTGAGTAATTTTTTAATAAATATGTATGGATAATCTTTGATTCATCACTGTGGTAGGATAATTATCATATTTGACACCACAAAAGCTCAAGTGGTGATGTTGAACTCGAGTACCTAGCATATGCATACAAGAATAAGCTTTCACACAGAAAGCAAAGTTTTGAAAGTTACATTTGTGTAAGGCCTGAACTTTAGATTATAAGGGGAGGAGCTATAGGTAACTTGAAGAGAATGAAATAAAACATTCTTAACCCTTAAATGGTGTTAAGTGATTTCAATATCACCCTTTTCTGGTCAGAGGTTGAAGGAAATATCAGTTTCAATAACTTCTCCATAGATTTTAAAGAATGTATTGAAATTATAAGAGTCCCAGACTTTAGTATGGAGGGAAATTATTTCACATGGTCAAACAACCAGTAACTACTTTATTATAAAGAAGTTAGACATAGTAATGGTGGATAGGGAGAGGTTGAGAACACGCTTGAATAAGGCAATATATATGAGCCTTGATATCTCATATAATGGTCTTATGGTGGTAGAAGGGACCTTTAAGGTGACCAGGAGGAAGTTTCCATTTAGATTAAAAACTACTTAGCCAATCATGAAGCATTCATATAGGCAGTCATAAAAGGAAGGAGACAATAGTCCATAGGTACAAAGCTTATATATGTTTGAGAGAATTGGAATATAAAAGTGAGGAGTTAGAGTTACCAAATATGAATATAGGTAGTGATACCTTATTCCATGCTAAATAGGCCTAAGAAATTTTGGATAATATTTAGAAATCAAAATATAAGGAACTAAGCAAGGACTGGTGGAGGGAGAAGGAGAAAGGGGTATTAGAAAGGTATACTAAGGCATTTGATGATCATTACTTTTTACTGAGACAAAGATCCAGGATCTCTTGGTTGAAAGACCGAGATATGAGTTTGAAGTTTTTTTTCAATTTAATGCTAACTAGAAAGAATGTTAACAAGATTAATGGAATAAAGACCCTTTGTAGTATTCTTATCAAGACTTTAAAAAGGAAAAAGCTCACGAATACTTTAGGAATTTACTAGGGAAACAAGAAATATGTAGGCCCATTCAGCATGATTTGAAATCCTTAATATGTAACCAACTCTCAAATTAATTCAATGAATTCCTAAAAAGACCATTTCAAGAAAGAGACATAGAGAATAATGTATTTGAGATGAAGGTGAGAAAACCCTTGGACCATTCGAATTTAATAACAAGTTCTTTCAAAGGCGTGGCCTAAAATTAAAGATATGGTTTCTAAGGCAGTTTTGGAAATATTTCATTTAGACAATCTCCTTAAATCATTGTAGTAAAACTTAAATGTGTTTGATTATTAAAAAAACATCATCATTATAGGTTTGAAGATTAAAGACCCATATCTTATTGCAATTTATTATACAAGATATTTTTCAACCTCCTAGTTAAAAGACTAAAAGAGGTGTTGCAAATTATAAGAATTCTGAATCAATTTACCTTTTACAAGGCAGATAAATTAGGGATAACATATTGTTAACTCTCCAAGTAACTATGCTAGGAAGATCAATATACACAAAGCGCATGACTCACAAAACTTGGGCTTTATTGAACATGTGTTCATTGCTTTTAACTTCCCATCTAAATTTAGGAATTGAATCTTAATGTACTACAACTGTACATATTACTCATTATTTCTTAATGGGGAACCTTCACTATGGTTTTTGGAAGAAAGAGGGATCAGACAGGGGACCCCTTGTCCCTCTACATCTTTATATTGTGCATAGAAGCATTTTCAAGATTTCTTAACCATAATATTGCTTTAGATACATGTTTTAAATACCACAATAGGTATATAAAACTTAGAATATCTCACTTATTATTTACTAATGATTTGTTAATTTTTCCAATGCTCATAAAGCTTCTATCAAAGTGATTATGAAAACTCTTCAAATTTTCAAGGATTGGTCTGGGCTAGAAATCAATGATTTGTCTAAAAAAAGTTAATCTATGAGTCTAGATCTTATTAGAGTTTTATAGCCTTGTATATGAACACAAATTCAAAGAAAGAGAGATGAGTGCTGGGGTTGGTCATCAACTACAAACCTATCAACAAATTCTTGAAATGGATTAGGTATCCTATTCCAAATAAGAAGGATTTGCTTCAAAGACTATATACTGCCTAAAGCTTTTTAAATTTGACATGAAATCTATATTCTGGTAAGTCCAAATAGATTCTAAAGATAAGTATAAAGTTATTTTTACTATCTCATTCGATTAATATGAGTAGAAAGTGATGCCTTTTGGATTAAAAATGCCCCTTTTAAATTCCAGAGAATCATGAATAAAATATTTATTCCTTATTTTAATTTTTGTATTATATACATTGATGATGTCTTGATATTCTCCTCAACACTATAAAAACACTATAAACAAACCAAGACTTTCATCCACGTCATTAGGAAAAATAGATTAGTAGTGTCAAAGACCAAACTTAGCATTTTCCAAACGAAGGATAGGTTTATAGGACACTATATCCACAATAATACTATCATACTCATTGAGAGAACTTCGGAATTTAGTAGTAAATTCCTAATCAAATCATTCATAAAAATTAGTTCCAAAGGTTCTTAGGTAGCCTAAATTTTTTTTTCCAAAATTAAATACGCTCTATAAACCTCTTTACGATAGGTTGAGAAAAAACCTAAAGTCTTGGTCAGAGAAATACCAACTTAGTAAAGAAATCAAAACATATGGTCAAAGAACTCATCATCCTGCACTTAGTTGATCCTAATACATTTAATATTGTAGAAATAGATGCTTCTGAACAAGGATATGGAGATATCTTAAAACAAAAGGTGAATGATAAAGAACAAATTGTTCTTTAAGACATTGAAATTTCATTCAAAGTAAGTACTCAATAATTAAAAAAGAGACTTTTTATTTTTTATGCATTTCAAATTTTTAATATGATTTATTGAATCAAAAGTTTTTACTTCGAATTGACTGTAAATTTGTAAAAGAAATTTTATTGAAAGATGTTCAAAATATAGCTTTAAAGCAAATAATATAGCTTCAAAGCAAATTTTTACTAGAAGACAAGCAAGTTTGAGCATTTCTTATTTTGACATTGAGTTTATTAAAGGTGAAGCAAACTCCATATTTAATTTTCTAACTTGAGAGTTTTTGCAATCCAAATCATGATTTCGAGAGCAAATACTCCTAAAACTTTAACCCCAAAGCCCAAAACCCAAGTGAATCCATCTCCTTCAAAGCCTACTCGTCCAAAGCCCATGATTGAACAACCAATCAAGATTTGGTAAGAAATACTAGAAGAAGAGAAAATAGTTTCTTTCCTATCCAAAACCTAAGATCAGGCCTCATTTTCATCTAATATGGTGAACATCTCCAAATGGTTACAACATCTATCAACAATATTAGAATTGACCATGGCTCTGAGGGATTCTATTGATGAAAGCACACAAACACAAATTCTCTAAAAAATTATTACTAAAAAAGCAACCAAAAAATTTATTTTGCATGAACCAAGTTCAAAAGAAGTTTTCAAAATAAATATTTCAAAAGATAGAGAATTTCAAAATAAAAAGCTCTTTAAAGAAATTGTTTTGAAAAAGAAAATTTTCAAAATGTTTTAATAATTAAAAATGGGTTTTACAACTCAAACCCCTCTAAAGTGATCAACAATATCTTCCCTAAATGCTAGCATTACAAGCCTTAGGACTTATAAAGGCCTCAAGAATATTATTTACACATCTTTAAAGAAATAGATTGTGTAAAGTTCAAACATCATTTTGTTGAACCTAAAAAATTTGCCCCTACATATTTTGCCTATAAAATAAACAAAATGATCCAACCAAATGGAGCGAGGACTTGAACCTTGAAAGTCTAAAAAATTTGAAGCCCACTTTTCACAAACCTACCATATTGCCAATTTATAGTTATTACGATTATCAAGAAGCCTAGTTAAATGAGTTCCTAATAAGTAATATGACAAGCTATCACTCGTGGTTGTTTTTCTTTAATACCAATATGAAATACAACTTCCCATTTTGCTTCATCAATTGTTGGAAATGGTACAGGTGCATTCTGCAAATATTCCTACCAAAAGTGTACTAAGGTTATTCTACCTTTAAAGAAAAATATTAAACAAAAGATGATGAAGACATCTTCTCTCTATGCCTCTTGTTCATCTAAAAATTCTTCATCCTTTGGGTGTTGACATGGAGATACGAGTATAAACAAGACCCATAATTGGACATCCCAATGTTAATCATAAGATTTAAGGTTAAATGATAACTAACTTTTTTTTGCAAAAAAAAATTATTAGTCATTGCAAAAATCAAAGATGAATATTTTGAAATAATAAGAAATTATTGAACTCAATATTGTTTGTCTCAACATCATAAAAAAATCAAGGCATTGAGTTGAAAGACATAGAAGTCAATTTGATCAACTTACTATGAGCACTATTTTTTTAAAGCCTAATCCATGTATGAGATGTAAAGCCCCAAATTGTACCCTAGTTGTAATGTTACATGCTTATGAAAGTACATATGTGATAGGTGTTAAATTTTGTGATATGATTGGGAATTGTATATGTCTAGAATTTTGGTCTAATGGATCATACTTAGTGATTTGGAATTAATTAACACCATTAAAATGTACATTTGGATTAGGAAAATGTCAAGTGGCAAGTGGCAATATTTGTTACAATTGGAATGACTAAGCCTATAAGTTAGTGACGTTTAGCATAGTTAATGCAGTGACAAATGGCATAGTTAATAAATTGATAAATGGCAGCAATAAATGAGAAACAAATGACCTGATATATTAGTGACATTTGGCAGCCTCATAGAAGAACATGTGTTCTAGCTAAGGAGAGGAGATGTGGCTTGTGTCTTTATGTAACAAGTGTCCTTAAAGCAAGATGAGTCATCTTACATATGGCATGTCTCTAACATTGGCTTTGTTTTTGTTGTTTACTTTCTGCTATGGTTCATCTCTCTTTTCTTATCTCACCACCAAAATCCTCTCTTTCACTCATAATTTTTGGATTTTTGCTTCAATTTGGATCATCATGACTTAGAGTTCTTGTAAGTTACTACATTAAGAAGTCAGTCTTGCTATTTTCTGTGTTATTGTTTTTTTAGTGCTGAAATTTGCACCTTGGTTTAAGAGCTGTGTATGGTTGCTTGGAAGACTAGTTGGCTTGCTTCTTTGAAGTTGTTCTTTGAAGTTAAGAAGGTAAGGGAATTCTAAACTTGATAGCATGTTGTGTTATGAATTATGTGATGTCTGAAATGGATAAAATATGTATTGAATTGATGATGAATTAAGGTCTAGAACATGATAGTTGTTGATAACTTTTGCTTTGGATTTTTATGCATGAAAGATTATGGATTGTGAGCTACCTTATGAATGATTTTTGGTTTGGTTTGGTTTGGACATGAATTTGATGAGGTATTAAAGCATGAATAAGGTATAATTAAAGTGAAATTGATGGACTTTGGTGAAGGTGTGTCTAATGGAAGTGAAGAAGTCAAGTTTTGGAAACAAAATGAAGGTTGTGGGTGAGTGAACCGAAACGTGGGATTTGTAAGGCTTATTCCCCCCATTGTGGGAAGCTTTTAGGAAGGAGAAAAGGTTTGTTTTGGGCAATTGTTGGACTATATAAGGTTAAAGTACTTTATAATGGTGTAATTGGACTTAATTAAGGTGTAAAATGAACCTAGTTTTATGATGAATAAGTTAACTAAAGGTTAAATAAGATCTGAATTTTTAATTTAAGTAATAACTTAAGGAAGGTGTTATTAGATAACAAAGTATCTAATTTTGGAACTTATAAGTTGTTAAAGGAATGAAGTATACTTATGAATGCTAATGTGATTTATAGAACAAGAGTAATGTGTTAGTCGTGAATGTTTGTGAATTGGAAACTTGTGTGACTACATTGTAATGTGTAATTACTTAATGTATTCATTGATGCATTATTATAAATGTTTATGTTCACAAGGCATGTTAAGTTTGATTAAATGTGAATGATTATATCCTATGTGAGCAAAATGAAATAAGTCATATGATATGCATTATATCTTTTACAGGTGATTCTGAAATTCGAAATGTTTTGCTTTAAAACTGCCAAATCCTAGTCATGGGTAAATAGGCATGCCTAGAAGGGTCTACAACTGCTCCTGTGACACTAAGGTGTCTCCTAATATTGACACTTTGGTGTCTCCTGATACCGATACTTCGATGTCTTCTGGTACTGATACATAAGTCTCTCATATTCTATGATACCAATCATGGTATCTTCTATTCTGATCCTGATATCCACTTATGTAAAAAGGATTAGCAGTCTAACTTGTTTTGTGTTCTAATATATGTTTAATTCTAATATAAGCTAAGCTTAGTTTTGATATAACTAAATTCTGTTTTGATATAATCAAGTTATGTTCTGACATAATCAAGTTCGATTCTAATACCTTAAAGCTCTGTTTTGATATTATGTTATTCTATTCGGATACTTGTAAGTTTTGTTTTGAAGCAAGTATATCTTGTTCTGATATGTTATATTTTCTTCTAATGTAAATAATTTAGGATTGTTCTTTAATTTGAACAATTAAAGGTTGTATGTGATTTGACAATGATTTAGTGCATGTAAATGCTAGACGATTGTTAGAAACAATCGCCAGATTATATCTTGTTTAGTTATTCCCCACTAAGTTATATGCTTAGCATGGTGGTTTTGCCTCCGTGTAGGTTCTCATAAGAAGGTTTAAAGACTGGGACAAAGATAACGACAGTGGCCAAGAAGTTTGTGTTTTGTTTTAGAAATGTTTTTAGTTTTTTGTGTAATGTATCTAATGTAATGAGACATATTGAAATTTGTATTTTGATTGATGGTTTGTAATAACTTTAATACAGGTTAGCTTTTGAATTTGTGGCATGTATTTTGATAAGTACCGTTGTAACAGCCCAAACCACCCGCCCACAAATATTGTCCACTTTGGGTTTCCCCTCGTGTAACATCCCCTCACCAATTGGAAAGGGTATTTTGGTCATTTTGAATGTGTTAGAATCATTGAAAGTGTTTCAGATATATTCATGCATTCATATATGCATATGAATAATAAAAAGTGAATATTTGCTCATAATATGTTTGTACATGCATGCATGACATTTTCCCGGTTTTTAATTGT
>JANSVA010000003.1:28983908-28998353 GCA_025504915.1 Erythroxylum reticulatum | reverse complement strand
TCCCTTATCTTAGGATATGTATCGGAATGACCTACGGGCGTCCCGGTGCGTACCCTAGGGTAATGGGGTGTTACACCTCGGGCCAAGCCCCTCATGGTTTTGCTCTTCCCACATTTAGGAAAATGCGTCTATGGGGAAGAGGTACATATACCCTTATAAGGCATACTTCGCTCTCCTCTCCAACCGATGTAGGATCTTACACACTCAACCTCCTTAGGGCCTAACCCTCTTTAAGGCCTAGCCTAGCTGGCACAACAATTCAGGTACCGACTCTGATACTATTTGTAACAGCCCTGACCACCTGCCCACAGATATTGTCCACTTTAGGTTGCCCCTAGGGCCAAACCCTTCACAGTTTTGCTTTTCCCACCTTTGGAAAAGCGCATCTATAGGGGAGAGGTATCCATACCCTTATAAGGCGTACTTTGTTCTCCTCTCCAACCGATGTGGGATCTCACACTCTCCACCTCCTTAGGGCCCAATCCTCTTTAGAGCTCAGCCTAGTTGGCACAACGGTTTAGGTATCGGCTCTGATACCACTTATAACAACCTAGACTACCCAGCCATAGATATTGTCTGCTTTGGATTGCCCCTCAAGCTAAGCCCCTCACGGTTTTGCTCTTCCCAACCTTAGGAAAACACATCTATAGGGAGAGGTATCCATACATTTAGAAGGCATGCTTCTTTCTCCTCTCCAACTGATGTGGGATCTTACAACCGTTGTATGATATGTTGTATTTTTCAAACAATATCTAATGATACGTAATGAATGTTTGCTTGAGAGTATGGAAGTGTTTTGGAATGTTTAGCATGTTTTAGTTCTGTTTTGTATGGCATTTGCATATCCTCCTAGGGGCTATGTAGGTGTTACATGAGAGCCTTATCTATGTAATTTGAACCTGATCTATATAATGTGAGCACTATTTGTATAAGCCTAAATATGAGAACATAATTGTAACAAAAATGAAATTATTTTAAATAAATTAAAGCCTACAGTAAGGAGGACTAAGCAGATGATCTTTGTAAGGTGGACAAACACCATGAAGACATACATCAAGGAAAAGACGAAAAAGGACATGAAAGAACCTATATAAGGAGCCATTTTAAAATAAGGGAGATCGAGTTTTTCCAACCCTTTCAAAGCCTCTTTCTTCTTCCAACATGTTAGTCTAAGTATGGAAACAAGCTTAAATGACTCTCTTTCTTCTTTAAAGCCTTGGCTTATCCTAAAACCAAAAGCCAAAGCCCCCAAGACAGAGCTTCTATGAAAGCTTTTTTTAAAAGCCTATTTAAGCCCCTTTTCTTTCTTCTTCAAAACCACAAAACCCCAAAGCCTTATTGTGCTTCATATATTTTAAACAATTATTTGAAAGTTAAATGTGAGATATTTGCCTTAAAACTTTCTTATTTGATATTTTCACTTGTTTATGCACAACTTGTAGTGGATTGGCTTTATCACCTGTCACGGTTTTTTATTTAGTTTAATATTTGATATTTTTATTTATATTTGTATATTGGATTTTGTAACGGTCAACTCTGCCACCCTTTAAAGTTTAATATTGTTTATTTGGTTTAATATTTAAACTCTTATTTGCCTTGAATATTATAAAATGCAGTAGTCTACAACACATCAAGTTATGGTATTCAAGATTTACTTAAATTTGTGCTAATCATATTTTCTTTATTTCATATTTGTTTAAATGCTTTAATGTTTTATTCATGTTATCTCAATATTTATCAAAACAATTCATAAAAGTATTAGTTAAAGACCATTCTAGGTTAGAAGAACAACACTTAGAGTTCATAGAATGGTCCGTAATAATAACAAGAACATTATCCTTTCAAACCAACTTAGAAATGAAGTAAGAATAATAGGATCTTGAAAAGAGTCCCTAAAAAGTATTGAAAAGATAAAAGACCAAATTAAAAATCTTACGTAGACCTTCAGCATTTACTTATGATTCATCTCATTTAAGCCTTGAGACCTCTTTGTTAAAATGAATCTTTAAGTGAGCACTGATACCAATGGGGGGAAGCGAGAGGATTAATAGGAGAAATAACGAAAGTCACTTTGATAAAAGCTCTAAGATAACAAAGGCTTAAACTTTAGGTTCAAAGTGGCTCAAATCTAAAAATCAAAGGTGCACTTTCAAGAAAGCTCACTTAAAGGCTCACTTTAACCAAGGGGTCTTAAGATTCAAATGGGATAAATTATAAGTACATCCTTAAGCTCTACTTAAAGGATCAAGTACTCTTTGTAAATGTTTAGTTATTGCTTAAGTCTCATTATTAGGCTTTTAACTAAATCTTATCTTCCGACCAAATTTAAGGCTACTAGATTGATTTGGAAATGCTATAGGGTTTTTAAAATGTTGAGTTGTTCTTGTTTCAAAACATTTAATGTTAAGTTGATCTTGTTTCAAAAACATTTATTTCTACTTCTATTATCTTAAATATTTTCTTCACAAATCTAATAAACAACATAACATGAATAAAGCATTAAAAGCGAATATTAAAGCAAACTAAAGCAAGTATTGAACATTATAATATGATGGGTGATAAAACTGACCTCTCCATATTATAATACTCAACAAAAATAAGAGTACAAATATTAAAGAAAATAAATAATGTTACACCTTCATGAGCGGCAAAACCGACCGCTACAAGATGCAATATGCAAATATAATAAAGCATATAAATAAGCTTGATAGGCAAAAAAATCAATCCATTATATGTCATGTACAAACAAGTATAAATATCAAATAAGAAAGTTTTAAAGTAAACATATTACATTAAACTTTCAAATAAATGTTTAAACATGTTAAGCATTAAAAGACTTTAGGGCAAATGGGCAATTTAGCCCCTCACATTTTTATTGAAGTATAAGTTTTCGTAGCATTCAAAATCAACTCTAAGGATTGGATAATATCTAAAATGAACTCTAACATTTAGAAAAACATTCAAAGCAATTCCCGACTGGACGGAACAATTAACAAAGTTAAGTCTCTACCGGTTAAATGCTGACATGGATTTTTTAAATTTTTTTAATAAAGGGGGACCCTTTGACGTTGCTTTTCTTAGGTGTGTTTGGGAAAACAAAAAAGCAGATTAGTGATGACACCATTAAAAGGAAACAATACCATCGATGATCTTCCATAACTAAATGACGACTGCCACTTCTCCAAGCGAAGCAAGGAATAGTTATGGAAAGAGATGCCCAGTTCATGAAAAAATAAGAGAATGCAAAAATACATAAAGCCCATTTCATGAACAACATAAAAGAAATCTTTTTTTCCACTTGGTGTCTTGGAATAAGTGACAGCTTGTAACAAAGCAGCACCGACTTCATTTACAAGTACCAAGTCCTTGGTTCAGCATTAAATGCCACGATTTTATATCCATCTTAAGGTGGTTCATATTGATAAAGGAATATTTCGTCCACTGTACCCATTTCATGCACCGAATCATTTATACAATAACTACATGTATGAGCATACTATTTGTTATACCTGTAAATATCTCTGATGTACATTTTCTCTCTCTGTTTCCAATCATTTGTGTATATATATATGACACATGAGAATAAAAAAGTTGAGCTACTTTTTCATCATAGTCTTATTTCCTATATGGTATCAAAGCCATAAAAGCTCTAATGAGTGCCTCCTTCTTCGATCCACTTTTTCCGTCAAAATGGCTTCTTTAACCTCAACCTCACCAGACATTTTTCCCACCCAGATCATCCCTTCCAATGCATCATTAGGTGAACTTGTTGCCATCAATGTCACCTCTCTCACGCCCATTAAACTCAAACCTCATAACTATGTCGCCTGGGCCAAACAGATGGCATCCCTCCCTATCGATTATGGCCTTCAAGGATACATCACTAGCTCCATTCCACCACCCTCTCCCATCTGTATCGTTGACGGTAAAGACCCAGCTTACATTAATTGGTTCCGACCAGACCAGCTCCTCTTGTTGGCTATTTGGGCTCCTCCTCTTGTTAGCTATTTAGGCTCCTGCAATAATGATGCTTGCTCCATCATCTCGCAATCCACCTCTTCTCGTAAAGCTTAGACCCAGCTTCGCACTGCCTTTACCAATATCTCTCGATCTCCTCTACTCCATCTAAAGGAAAAACTCTCCACTATGTCTAAAGGCACTACCTCTGTTTCGGAGTACCTTCAATCCATTAAGGTTATAGCTGATGAACTTTCCTTGATTGGTTATCCTCTTGATGATGTCGATCTTGTGCCCTACTGTTTATCTGGTCTAGGACCAAACTTTAAGGACATCGTTACTGTCCTGCGAGCGCACCGGTCACCCCTATCTTATGACCAAATTTATGAACAGCTCCTTAACCATGAACTTCAACTACAAAAAGACTACAAACCTTCCGACAACATCCTGTCTGCTCATTATGTTCACAAATGTTCCTCACTTGGTAGAAATTGGTTGAAATTTTCTACTCAAGGAAATTAACCCAAATCCAACCCTTCTTCGAACTAATCCACCCCTAAACGTAACGATTTCTGTTAGTGATGTGGCAAACGTGGTCACATTGTCAAGTTTTGCTTTAAGATCAACAAAAATCCCAATGTCACCCATCATTCTCCTTCATTTAATACAAAACCCACTGCTTATGTTGTTAACCTGCCAGCCTCACAAGATCCCTGGCTACTAGATTTCGACGCTTCCCATCATATCACCAATGATTTTTCCAATCTTTCCCTTGCCACTGAATATCCAGGTTCAGATCATCTTCATGTTGCCAATGATAATACCTTCCCTATATCCTATACTGGTACTGCTACTTTACACTCTTCTCGCACGTCACTTACGTTGCCTAAAGTCCTTTATGTTCCAAAAATTAATCGCAAGTTATTATTGGTTTCTCAGCTTTGTCATCATCATAATGTTTCTGTTGAATTTTTTCCGTCTTGTTTCAAGGTAAAAGCTCTTGGAACAGGGACGACACTGCTTTAAGGACCAAATGACAACCATGTTTACAAACTCTACTCCTCTCCACCCTGCGCCTTTGCTTTGAACTCCACCCCCTCTCCCACCTGTTGGCACCACCGTCTTGGGCATCCTGGTTCTCACACTCTTCACCAAGTTCTTTCTGCTCATCGACTATCATCTTCTTGCATCACATCCCCCTCCTACACTACTTGTCTTCAGAATAAGAGTCACAAGCTACCCTTTTTCCAGTCCTGTCTTAGCAGTAAACGTCCTTTACAACTTTTATATGTTGATGTATTGGGACCTCCTCCCTTTCCCTCTATTGACAATTTTCGCTATTACGTTATTTTTGTTGATCATTACTCTCGATATGTTTGGCTTTATCCCATCAAACTTAAATCAGATGTTTTCACTATTTTCACTAAGTTTAAATCTTTGGTTGAAATTCACGTTAACACAACTATACAAACTCCCTTTACTGATAATGGTGGTGAATTTCTCAAACTCCGTCCATTCTTATCTACCTATGGGATTGCTCATATCACTACACCCTTACACATACATGAATGTAATGGCCTCGCTAAACGTAAACAACGTCACCTCGTTGAAACAACACTTTGTCTTCTTCACCATGCCCATGTTCCCTTTCACTTCTGGTCAGTTGCTCTTCAAACTACTGCTTATCTCATTAATCGCATGCCCATCCCCACCCTAAACCAATCATCCCCCTTTGCTGTTTTATTTCATCAATCTCCCAACTACCACATATTGCATACATTTGACTGTCTTTGTTTCCCATGACTTAAACCTTCCTCACCTCACAAACTTGCTCCACGATCCTCCCCATGTGTCTTTTTAGGTTATTCCTCTTCACAGAGTGCATACTTGTGCTATGATCTTTATCATCACAAGCTTATTTCCTCTTGGCACATTAAATTTGTTGAAGACCAATATCCCTTTCTCAACTCTGCATCCTTTCCAGCTGCAAATACTTCCCCTTTACACCCTTCTCCTCCTCCTATCCTCTCACCGCCTCACACCATTCTTCCTCCTAATGTTACCTCTTCACCTGCTCCTCTTCAACCCACCCCAACCCCGTACCATTCTTCCTCACCATCACCCCCATCTCCTTTGTCCGACCCCTCTCCCGCTGCAATGTCTCCAAGTTCTTAGACTTCGTCACCACGTGTGGACGTTCGTCAACCACCCTTCTTGATACTCACCCGATGATCACCCATGCCAAAGCTGGTTTCTTCAAACCAAAAACTACCTTCTCTATTGAATGATATCCACTACCCAGTGACATTGAATCCACATGTTTCTCCCAAGCTTCAAAAGTACCTTACTGGAAACAAGCCATGTCTAACGAGATCAATACCCTTCTTTCGACTGGCACTTGGGACCTTGTCCCTCCTTAACCCCATCTTAATATTATCGGCAACAAATGGATTTTCTGTATTAAGAGAAACCCCGATGGGTTTATTTCCAAGTATAAAGCCCGTCTTATGGCCAAGGGTTTCCATCAATGTCCCAGCATTGACTACCATGAGACTTATAACCCTATCAATAAACCTCAGACAATTAAATTGGTTCTCATCATTGCACTCTCACTTGGCTGGCATCTACGACAAATGGACGATAATAATGCCTTCTTGCATGGTTCACTATTTGACGAGGTCTACATGCGTCAACCTCCTGGTTTTCTTCATCCAGAATTCCCTCACTACATATGAAAACTCAACAAGCTGCTCTATGGACTTAAACAAGCCCCACGTGCATGGTATCACTCTCTTCGCAACTTTCTCCTTTCCTTTGGCTTTATTAATGCACTCACGGATCCTTCATTATTTATTTATAATCACGGTGGGATTGTGGCTTATTTCTTAGTCTATGTTGATGATCTCCTCTTAACTGGCAACTGTCCCACCTTTCTTGACAAATTTACGTCGGTCTTGTCTCGAGCATTTTCTCTCAAAGACCTCGGCATGCCTTAATATTTTCTCGGGTTGGAGCTGCTTCCATGCAAACAAGGTCTCTTTCTCTCCCAACATGGTTACATCTGTGATATCTTGGATAAATTCTCAATGACTGGTGCTAAGCCTACCTCCACCCCAATTTCGTTATCCACTACCTTTTCCAGTTTTCCTTCCCAACTGATGGCTCAACCTATCGGAGCATGATTGGTAGCCTCCAATATCTTGCACTCACATGACCAGACATCTCTTTCTCAATTAATCGTCTGGCCCAACATATGCGATCTCCCACTTATGATCATCTTCAATCAAACGCATCCTGCGATATTTAAAATCCACAATTCAACATGGTATTATTCTCACACCAATTTCTTCTCTCACACTCACGACCTTCTGTGACACAGACTGGGCAGGTGATTATACTGATCGTCGATCCACCAGTGCATTTGTTGCCTACCTTGGATCTAATCCAATCTCATGGGCTTCTCGGAAGCAGCGTTCGGTCGCAAAGTCTTCTAGTGAAGCTGAATACCGCACCATTGCCTCCACTGCTACTTAAGTTCTATGGCTTCAGCAAATCATTAAGGAACTTGGCTTAACACTATCATCTTCGCCTCGCATTCTGTCCGACAACATTAGCACTACCTATCTGTGTCGCAACCCTGTTTTTCATTCCCGTATGAAACATCTTTCTATTGACTATCATTTCATTCGCGAACTTATTGCCTCTGGTGCACTTTGTGTTTCTCATATTCCATCCAGCATGCAACTAGTGGACCTCCTCACCAAGCCCCTCAGTAGTCCTTGACATCACTCCCTATCCACCAAGATTGGAGTTGTTCCAGCTCCATCTTGAGGGGGCATGATAAGGGAATATTTCGTCCACTGTACCTATCACATGCACCTCATCATTTGTACAATAACTACCGGTACAAGCATACTGTTTGTTATACCTGTAAATATCTTTGCTGTACACTTTCTCTTTCTGTTTCCAATCATTTTCGCTCATTTGTGTATATATATATGGCACATGAGAATAATAAAGTTGAGCTACTTTTTCATCATAGTTTTATTTCCTATACATATCTGTCACCTTCCGGTGATAGCCACCTTTTTTTCAGGCTTGAATTTGAGACAATCCTCACCCCAAAGGCTCTTCATCCTTCCAATGGAGTAGATAGAATATGTGATGCTTGATCCAGCCGTCAAGAAGGAACCGTTAGGTAGAACATCGTCGGAGACTATACGTACTGACAAATAATTTAGAAGCCAAATCTATGCAGAAGGGTTGTTCTTAATCTTGCGTGGGAGAGAATCCATCACAGGCCAGGCATCGACCATAACTCTGGTTCAGTAAAAGCTGAGAATTTTTGCATTCATTTTTTAGTAAACAGCTTGGCAATATCCAGGGAATGCTTCAGCAACTTGAGGGAAAAGGCATATAAAACAAAGCATCAAACTGGAGGGGTATCTCAAAGTGAGTTGCAACATCAATCATGTGTTGTAGGATACTTTCTTTTCTGTAGTATTTGCTTGTGCAATAGTCTTCATTTTACCAATGAAGAAAGAAAATAAGCAACATCTTACGAGCTTTTAGCTCCTCCTCGAGTTCAAGTGCTTCTGTGAGACATTCTTTTTGGTGTTTGGCAAACATCAATATTACGCAACTTTGGCAACATAAAGGTGACATGTTTTGACACTTTGTAAGGTCCTTTGATGGTATTTTGCCACAAAACCATATAGTATATAGGGTGGAATTATTTGTGGGTGCTGGAAAAATGAAGATGCGTTGGCGGAGAGCTTGAGTTTTGATTGGCTACATGTAAATGGGTTTGGTGCTCCAATGTTGCATGGAACACTATAACGCTGCATGGCTTGGACGTACCTGGAAGTTTTTGGATTGCCTGACATGATGATATGCTGGACGTGAGCCTATCATGGCTTGAACGAAGATGGACGCTACAGACACTTTATTTTCGTTAGTTATTTGGACAGTTTTATGTAAATTGTCCAAACCACTTGTAACCGGCCAAACTACTTAATGTTTATCCTTTAAGACGTTAACGCTGGATGGATATAATCATATAAATATGTGTAAATCCTCCAGACCTGTGTTGGTTATGTTCTCCAATATTCTGCAATAAAAGTTCTTCTATTTGTATCATGTATTGCTAGTTCCATTTACTTGTTTCAAACAATTTAGCTCCGCTTTACTACCTACATAGCGTCTTGGTTTCTACTTGTAGGAGTGTTTTTGTTGAATCAAGTGAGGGCAATTAGTTACATTACAGTTGAGATTGCTAGCCTAAAAAATAATCCTACGACAGCTTCCATGTTCAAGGGCTACTTACCTATTGATGCGGCTGGGAACTCGGGGGAAAATGGTTGTACTGGGGTGGGGAACACGGTGTGGTGTCTGGCGGTGTAGGTATGGGTGGGGTTAATGACTTGTCGGTGTCAGGAGGTGGGCGGAGTTGGCAGGAAACAATGGTTGGTGAATAATTCTTCTCTGAATTGGTGGATAATTCTTATTTGCTACTGATGCTTGCTTTAGGAACGGTAGTGTACAAGACCCAGTCTTTTACTTCCACCTTTATCTTCTCATACTCTTTATGTTCTTTGGTAACGCGATCCTGCAGCTGTACTTGTCCTAGCTCTTGGTTGGCCAGTCTTCCTCACCAATAGCAACTGCTATTCTACACCAAAGGATCCTCCATCATACTCTCCATTGCATCCAACATTTGTTGCACTGTCCTTGTAGTTGGAAACACGTCCCACAAATCTGTAAATAGAAAGTTTAGAGCAATCAGTTGAAGAACGAATATTGGAAAAGGGTTGCCATCAATGGCTCTTTTCCTCATAAATCTCAATAACAAATCATCTGATGGAGCTTCTTCGCGCGTTGCTTCTGCTTCGTCCATGTAAGCTTCGACTCATTTTAAGGCTCTCCCAAAAATCTTCTTCACTTGCCATATAAAGCAAGGGCAAAGAATCCTTTGTAGAGTAGCTTTAGTGGCTCTATTAAAAGCGATAGAGAAAGGTTTACCGGGTAACTGCGACGAGAGTGTAAGACGACAAATGTTGTCAAAGGTCAAGCGAAGCAACAAATACTGCAATTCCACGGAGATCCATTTCTTTTTTTTTTAAGTTTGCAGTCCCACTTTATTAAAAAAAAATCGACTTCAACATTTATAATGAACAGAGGCTTAATCCAATTTTGAATATTTTCTAAACGGTTGCAGTTCATTTTGAATATTTTTCAATCGTTAGAATTTATTTTGAACGGCTAAAATATTATTGTCCAACTTATTCATAAGTGAAAATATTAGGGGTTCAATTACCCTCTTCCCTAATACTTTACAATTTTTAAAGTTTTGAAGAAGATTGAAAGAAAGGAATAAAAGTGCCTTAAAATAGGCTTTGACTCAAGCCTTTGATTTTTCATTTGAAGCACTAAGCAATGGATTTAAAAAAAAAAAGAAGAGAGAGAGAAAGAGAGAGAGTCAAATCTGTACTAACCATGTTTTCTGATATTTGCCTTTACGAAAACACTTGGCTACATTTTTATTACAATTTTTCAATCCTTCTATGCTATTTAAAGTTTCCGGCAAGCAGGATGACGTGAGACATCGATTCAGGTGAAAATGAATAGATAAGAAAAGAACTTCCAATTCCAGGCAACTGATATCAATTTTAGTTTCTTAAATTCTTCGGTAGACTTTAGTTAGTGAGGCGTAATTAAACCGGATTGAACCAACAATTTTTGGAATCAAACACAAGTTGCCAATATCAAAGCACGACCTACTAATTTACATAACTAGCACAAACACGCATTGAACTTGAAAAACAACCAAGCCATGGATCTGGGGCTAAGCCCTCGTACCATGTGTTTTTGGCACCATACAACTAGTTTAATAAGCATCCAGTCCTTCAAAGTACCCTTTTCTAGACTAAATTCCACTAAGCATTTCCCTAACTTTTGGGCCCTTACCTCTCAATTACCTTCATCAGAAGCTTTCAAATACACTGTTTCACCTGCCTCATCACTCTGGCCTGCAGAGCTTCCACCTCGACCTTCGCTGGACCCAGCACTCCCGATATCTTGGTTGCTGGTACCTGCCATTCCTCGACCACTACTATCTCGACCAAAATCCGGAAACCCTCCAGCCCCAAGTGCTCCACCTGCTGCAGTGCTCGCCTCACTCTGTAACATGTTAAGTCCTGTGTTTCCACCAGAACTCATACCAAGTTGGTTGTGCAAGGCTTGTTGCTGTAGTGCTGAGTAGGGTTGTGTATACAGCATAGAGGAGCGAGCAGCCAAAAGAGATTGTTGTGCCATCTGTTGAGCTTGTTGATGCTGCATGTAGTGTGATCCTGGTTGCATAATGCTGGTTGAAGGGTACTGCAGGAATTCAGTTATTAATTCATAATTGATGAATAAAAGGATCAAGCGAGCATTATCTATAATGCATAAATTTACAGCTCAATCACAAATTTGTAAACCTAGGAATGGCAGGTAGAATGAAATCAAGCTACAGGTTGCATGCTCTACTTCAGAAAAACTTATTGTACCTGGCTATGCATGCTAGGCGGTTGGGGTTGAGAATCAGCAATTGCAGCTAGGTACATGAGATTGCGCTGCAGCCTTGCTTGGTTCCTAAAAAAAATAAGGGTAAGTTTTGGGTCTTGAAGTACAAAAATGGACTGAAATGGATTTCTACTGCTGCTTGTTTTTCATGTATTTAGTTAAATTGCTACATGCACAATCATCTGCAAAGGTCAGGTTTATTTGAAAAAACTATGCCTTGATTCTTGGCAACTGTACATTAGGAAGTACGCTCTTGAGAGCACGCTTCCAACACAGAAACATATAACAGAATGTCCAAATGTTTACATTGGTATAAGACCATTTTAACTGAAGACAACAAGATGCATGCAAAGCTCAACAGTTAAAACCAACAACGAAACACTGAAGAACCTCAATGAATAGTTCACTAGATAATTGACTTGATAAGCTCAACAGATTCTTAACATCACCTGTAACTTTCTGTTATTTCAATTTACATTGAATTTTTTTAACAGTAGGAATGGTCCTCTCCAAGGAAGAAAATTAAAATTACAGCTTAGAATAGACAGTGCTTACTCTGCACACTCGCTGAGTTTCCCAGAGTTCTGGCTCTCAACAATCTTCAAAATCAAAGACTTGTTTTCATCAAGATACTGCATGCATAAACAACATGACGTAATAGAGAGAAAAGGGGAATAAATAACTGTTGAAATTGAAAGTCGGTATGAGAGAAATCCATAAATCCTAAACTTGGTTTCCCTATTGTCACTATTATTATTTTAAAAAGCTCATTATTAGGAATAAATCATGATGATGGTCTCCCTGGCGGATACTATGGCCAGACAAAGGTTGAATTCCAGCAGTTCTTATCCAACACAATTAAAACAGCAAGCAATTGAAAGTTAACCTATCCCGAAAACAAATCATGAAATCAATTTCCTATGCCCTTTTAGTATATGCAGAAACAGAAAGCCTGAATAGGGCTCAGTTAAACTTGCAAAAAGAGCAAAGTTTGACTTTTTTTTTTCTTTTTTTGAGTCAAGCCCGTGCCACACATTTAATCAAATGCCAAAAAAGGATCCTAGGGTTGATCTCAAGCAAGTTCATAATTAGATTGACAGTTAAATCTTTGACGAGTGGGATAGTTATTGACCCAGGTAGCCTCCACCTCAAGTTCGGGCTTGCTTCCAGAAAAGTTCCACTTAGACCTTCTAAAAGATATCACCACATATGATAAATGATAAAAGCATATAAGCTGAACTTATGAATTTGCAAATATTTCAATTACATAAAAGAAAAATTGTGAGATTAGTATTTCACAAATGGGTATTGTTGAAATCTCCTGTGCTAGTACTGTTATCTGATCTAAACTCTACGTTGTCATACTTTATCTTAGCACAATCACAATAATCACCTTACCATATTGGTTGAGAAATGGGAATTAATAGCAACCGAAACAAGCTCTAAACATCAAGGTCAGCATATGCTTAGCTAAGCTAAGGTCTCAACGTAAAAGGTTCGCTATCGACATAAACTACAAAATATGGAAGAACAAACCTTGTACTACAATGCATATGTAGAGTAATAATAGTCCTTTTGCCCTCTAACACGTGAAATTACCAGGAATATGCAAGAAGACAAGGTATGCAATTTTACGAATTTTCTGTCTTAGAAGCCAATTACAGATCAGCACAAAACTAGTTCTAGATTGAGATTGTTATACATATGTTACTACAAAGATAAGCAGAATGGAAGATGGCCTACAAGTGGAAATATATGGCCAAGACAAAAAGAAAAACAGCAATGCATCAAATGTTAGGAGAGGACCATCGGAGAAGGACTATCTAAAAAGGACCACATTAGCATTGAACATGTCCAAACAAATGACTGTCTATAAAATGAAATAGATTCAGTGAGGACAACCAGACGAAATTGCATCAGAGACATTGCAATGGATCATATGACCCCAAATAATAGTCCAAACCAATTAGTTGACCTCACACTGTCAATGGCAAGATGATGTAATAAAGACTAATAAATCCTAGCAATTAGATTTTCCAGATATGTTTAATGATAACATCAAGGGATGATAGAAAAGTATGTTCACTGAACAAAAAAACAATAATAATTTGATAATAAAAGATTATCACAACGTTCCTATGCTCACTCATAATTTCCACCACAGGTTTTCTTCCAATACTAATAACAGGCTGTCACCTTTGCAATGTATTAAAAGTAATTCTACTACTAAAAATTATCTGCATCTTTCTTGTACATTACATTCTCATTTTCTCACTAATAGAGTTATTACAGAGAAACCTTATCAGTTGATGTCACCACTTTGTAACACCAATAAGTTAAACACATACAAATTGAAAAACTAATGCATTTAAACACATAAAAGATTGAAAAACAAATGCAACAATGGCACTAACCCGGTCAATTACCTGAAGCTTAGTAAAATAGACATTTTACCCTAAATTTAAACCCAAAAAAAAAAAAGGGACAGTGAAATCAGCCCAACTTATGGCAATAAACCAAGTGTCAGGTAAAAATGACCCCTAAACTTTAAGCCATGAACAGAAGGCAAACTTTAGGTTTGTGCACCAATAACACTGTCCATTTTGTAGTCAAAGAGAATACAACCTACCAGCTTTTGTTGCAATGCAGTTCGAATAATACCCCATCCTTAGCCTCTTCTTATTAACACAGAATCAGTGAAAGGTTCTCTAACAGTGATGATTAGTACATATATCGCAGTTAAATTTGAACAGAAAAGGAAGCTGATTAAACCACACCAAGAAACTAATAGCAGCAAGAGATATAGATGGATGATACGGCATGGATGAACTGCTACACTTTGGCCCCATACCGTAAGATGAGGGATTACGGAAGTTTCAGCATCCGAAAACCACAAGGGAAAACAATGGAAAGAAGTGTTCAGCC
>JANSVA010000003.1:28929000-28941195 GCA_025504915.1 Erythroxylum reticulatum | reverse complement strand
CCATTTGCTATTGCTGTCTAGGCATATAAAGCTATTTATATGGCTGAAAATTAGAACTTATTGTTGTCCTTGATTGTTGCCATAACAGAGGTTTAGATGATCTTGCTATCCCATTTTATATAAATTTGAAAATGGGTTATACTTCCTTTGAGGTTGTCCCAAATAACCACCTATTGCCTTAGCTTCTTCAACTTGGTCTTCTTGTAGAGTGGGACATATATATATAGGATGGGCAACCATAGAACAAATACCACAATTCTTAACTTCCTCTTTCTTAGATACCACAAGTTGACATACCAAAGAAGTCAAATCATCTAATTTTCTTTCCAACAACGAAAGTCCTATCTCATTAACATGTCTTGAACCATAATCATTCTGAGCTTCAAATTATTAGGAGTTAGAAGCCATAGTTGAGATTAAATGCCATGCAATTATTGGTTTTTTATCAACTAGCACTCCTTCATTTGCAGCATCTATCATGCTCCTCTCAGTCGGTAAAAGACCTTCATAAAAGTATTGAATCAACAGTTGCTCGCTGATTTGATGTTGGGGGCAGCATGTACACAGTGTCTTAAATCTCTCCCAATATTCATATAATGACTCCCTGGTGTTTTGTTAGATGCCACAGATTTCTTTTCTGATATTGGCAGCCTTGGCAGCTGGGAAAAACTTCTCTAGAAATAACTTTTTCATCTCTTCCTATGTTCTAATACTTTTAGCAGGTAAATAATATAACCAATATTGGGCATCGTCCTTCAAAGAAAAAGGAAAAGCCCTCAAGTTTATCTGCTCTTCAGTGACATTAGTGGCTTCTTCCCCATACAAACAACATTAAACTCCTTCAAGTGCTTACAAGGATCTTCTTCCAATGTGCCTCGGAAAGTGGGTAACAAGTGAATCAATCCTAACTTCAACTCAAAACTATTATTATCACCCAAAATTGGAAAATTAATGCAGTGAGGCTGTTGGTCCTCAGCTAGAGCAGCCAGTTGGCGTAAAGTGTGATTTGCATTCATGTTCCTTTCTCTCTGTCATTCTTCTCTCAGTACCTGTTGTCTTTTTTTCGTCTGCTTTCTTAATTCCTTTGCTGTTTTCTCAATTTCAGGATTGTACTGCAAATTTTCATATTGATTTGAACGTGTAACATACATAAACCATCAAAAATTTCCTGACCATGGTGCCAAAATTTAGTGACTGCTATCACTTGCAACCAAATATAAAAAGAAACCAACTTCCTGCAATACTAATTAATGTAGTAGTGAAATGTAGGGATCATTCTCATAAGGAATTCAGACGTTAGTGGTTACGCAATAAAAATGGAGTTTTGAATTGTGAATTAAACAAAATTTAATTGGGATACAAAATTGAAAAATAACTAATAGCAAAACAATAAGAATTTAACAATCAACAGGAACAAATCTTGGTTTCTGGTCTCCTTCATTATTGAACTTGCGTTGATCATTGACACTAAAAATAACCAATTGATAAGTTAAGCATTCATCGTGGTAAATTTCTTTACCTATTTTCTTTTATATTTAGTTAACCAACACATGTATTTGAATTAACCCTTATTAATCAATAACCTGGATACGATCTCAGATTTAATTAATTAATGCCTTTACGAATCAAGAATATCGATGAACTAGACAAAATATATACGATGTATGTTTAGCCTTGACAATTATTTTTCCTAGAATCATATCCCTAATGTAGTAGAAAAAAATCCTAGCCGCTACTTTTGATTAAAATAATTGAATGTCAATCTGTTTAATCTGGTGATTGATTGAATAAAATCACAAACTAATTGTGCATCTATCTGTAAAATCAAACAATCAAATAATAATCCAGAAAAATAATTAATACTTGACTAATAAATCAATTGAAATAAAGAATGAAATTCTCACAACATTCAAAGTTCAATAACTTGGATTTCGTAAACCAAGAAATAAAAGTTTAGTTACCTAACATCACAATTTTTCCTAACTATTTCGACTGTCGCCGTCGTTCTTCTCTTCTTTTCATGCTAATCCTCTTCTCTGTGTTGTAAGCCCTCTATTCTCCTCTCTTTGTTACTGTAGCTTTGATGAGACAGTTAAAGGTTAATGGACCACGTTACTAGTCATGCCTCACCACTCTCTCGCAAACTTTATTCTTCCACCCCTCACTTTTGCCGCCCCCTCATTGTTGTTTGATGTGAAAAATTATAATTGTGTTCACCTTACTATTCGCTTAAAAACCTTGCAAACCTCATGCCCTTCTCTATGCTATTGTTTTCTGTTAAGAAAAACTCCCTACCCAGCTGCACATCATCGTCTTGGTGTGCAACATGTTTACGTGTTGCATTTCCTACTTGCTTCTATTATGTTGTTGTGTTTCATTCTCAACTGTGTCGTTTTGTATTTCCTTAGCAGATGTTCCTAGGGTGCACTGCGTTTTGGTCTATATTATTCACCACATAATTCACTGCATGAGGCCATGTCTATTTAGATTCAATGTCTGGTTCAGCTCTTTTTATCCCAAACTATTTTTAGTTCTTTTTATTTAGTTCTAAAATATACATTGGCATAAAACAAGAATAATTTCCATTAAGTATAACTTCAAACTTTAAGAACAAAGAAAATTAACAAACAAAAAGATAGAAAAACAAGACACTAACACCCAATACAATGGACCACTCACTATATGTTTACAATTTTTTAGTTGATTTGTCTAAGTTTTTAAAGAAAGTAAGGCAAAGATGGAATAGTGAAATCAAAAGCTTTCTTTTGTTCTAAATCATTAAGAAACTTAAATTTAGAAAGGTAATGTCTAAAGCTCTTATTGGAGAAACCTATGCAACTTGAAATCCTTCACTAATAAAGTTAAACCTTAGCGTAAACACATCAAACAACTATCTTATTCCTCTCGTCATGATCCTATTTGCATTGCTAAAGAAAAAATAATTCTCTAAATATTTCTTTATGCCTATGCTACAGAAAATCTCTCATAAAAAAATTAATTAGCTCAAAAGAGAGCGTAGTAATACTATCTTTTATTTTAGTTCCTTGCAACTCAGAATGATCCATAATAATTTCACTCTTCTTAAAGATAACCTAACAATGAATTAGTAATTCAAAGCTCAAATATTTATCCAACAACTGCTTTCTTAACTAGGAAAGGCTAGACATAATGTAACCTTAACCTTTATTATTCAAAATCTTCATACAAAAATCCTCATTAATCAAGCTCAATCTAAGCTCTACAAACCCCTCATAAGTTAAGAAATCAAAGATGTTATTCTAACTTTAATGGGGATATACCCCCAAACCTGATGGCTTTAATTATTATTTTAAAAAAACCTATTATTGGTCAAGATATAATCTTGGTTAACCAAAGTTTCTTTTTAAGAGTGAAAAAATATTTAAAGAGTTAAACAATACTTTCACAATCCTTATTCTAAAGAATTCTAACCCTACTATTTCGTATGTGATCTAAAAACTAATTTTTAAACTGCTAGCATAAAGATATGTTTTTATAAATCATAAATAACTAAGAAATAGTTTTTCTTCAAGGAAGAAGAATAAATGACATCAATCTTTTAGCTGAAGAACTTATAGTAGATTGCCATATTAATAAAGCTTCAAAAGATGTATAGTGAAATTTGACCTGAAGAAAGCTTTTAATTCTATTGAATGAGATATCCTCTTAAACTATCTTCAAACTTCTTAAATAAAAAAGTCAAGAATTAAACCTAATATTGCATCAATAACCATTTTTACTCCATTCTAATAAAAGAGAGATGACAATTCCTTTATAAAACAGAGGAAAATTTTGATTTCTTATTGTAGGAAAAGTTTATTACTTTGTCATTAAAACACATGATTCTTACAATAAAAGAGACTTAAGGGAGAGATTACTACAAACGCCACAACTTAAAAAGTCACCCGATGAATTTAGGACTCTTTTTGGCTAACGGTTGTATGAAGATTATATTAATGATGTTTCTAGACTTCTTCCAGTTGAATTTTTCTTAGTTCCTAAACTTCCTAAAAGCATTAGTCCAATATATGAATTTGATCAATGACCTTAAACTCATTCTTGTCAAAGTCCAATGAAGTTCTTCAGTGCCATATATTTGGTTTACTTAACTAAACATAAGCGAGTGGAAATTGTTGATAATAAGTGGAATTCATCCCATTTAGCCTAAAGATGAAAATATTTAGTTGCGTTAAAACTTCCTGAAGTCAACTAGAGTGTTTAGGGAATTCTTGAGTATGAGAATCAATATGAGAGTCTAGGATTTTAGAGTCAAGACGATTGAAACATGATCACATATGCTTTAAAAATAATTGTGCATTGGTGGGTGGTTAATTAAAATATTGGCCATGATTGGAGGATAATTACATGTTGAATGTGATTATATGAGAACTATTTAAGGTGGTTGAATCTGGGAGAGTTTTATAAATACACTAGTATCACAACACAAGGGAACCCAAACAAAAACACACTACTCAAACTTAAACCTTATCATTATTCATCTTTCTTTAGACTTTAAGTTCATTCTTTATTTAAATGAAATTATCTTTTTAACCTAAATTTTTACCGCCAACACTATTTAGCATTTCACAACTTAATAACTAAGAATTCTATTCTCTAAGTTTTTCAAAGACTACCCATATCATTGTTTCAAATTTAGGAATATTTTTGAAAAAATTCTTCCCTAACACGCTCAAATTCTAGGTTGGTCATAAAAACAATCAACACAATGAAACCAAATTATTTATCCGGCTTTTCCTTTTTGCATTTATTTTTATCTTTCATATGTTAATAATTAAGAAATATAAAAAAGTAACATTCACGTTATTTCACACTACATGAAAACTATATAACGTTTTGAATTATAAGTTTTGCTTAAGTTTAGGTATGCTAGTTAAACATTAATCTATTATATGAATGACTATTAAATAAACCTTTCATTTTTTAATCTAAGTAGTGTATCATTATTTAACTTGATAATTGAATCTAAATTAATATGTTAAAAGTAAACTTTTAAAGAGGTTAATTTTAATCGACGGAATCAGAGAGTTGCTATTTTAGGTTCTATCATGGGCAGACTCGCTATTGGTAAAGGCAAGAAGACCACCTGTCTAAGGCCCACTCTTAACTTATTCATACCGTGCTTCATTTTATTCTTTACAAAGGCCCACTTTTGACATTCATAATAAATAAAAAGAGAAGAATATGATCTCTTTTTTTACTTTACCCGAGTCCTATGAAACATTAAGAACATGCTTGATAATGGATTGGAATATAATTTTGTTACATACTTGCCCTAAGTGCATCCAACTTAATCTCAACCAACAATAATCATCATAAATAATTTTTGCAATTATTGAATATATTTTGTATAATTTGATAGTCATACTTTTTTATGTTTTGTTTATAACAAATAATATCCTTATCATTAAATTTCTTTAAAAGTTTATAATAAATATAACTAGGAAGTTGATAGATCTAATAAACATTCTTATTAGTTAACCACATTTTCATTTTTTATATCTGATAAAGAGTTGTACCATACATAAAAATATAACCTAGAGTAAAGAAACCAATACTTTAAGTTCGAATACATGAAGAATATAACTATATGTTCATTTTTAAATTTAATAAACATAAATATTTGTTAATTATTGAATATAACATTTTAAATCTAGACTCGACTTTAATTTTCATGGCTTAGAATAAGGCTTTTACCAACATAATTAATTTACATATTAATGCGTACACTTATCATTTGGCATTTGTTACTTATGTTCATTTTGAGAATATGTTATAATGTTACGAGATGTAGCTATGATTAGTATTTAATTCTTAATTTACATTAATATAATAGTAAACCTTCATGTTGGTCAAATAATGTTATATAACATATAGTTTATTTATGATATATGTAGTAGATTGTCCAATCAAAATATTTTTGGATTAATAAATAATTTTTATTTCACTTTGTAAATCATATGTTTTAATTAGGCTTCAGTTTGAAGTTCCGTAGAATATGAGTAAGCCTTTGGTTTTTGTAATCTTACGTTATTATTATCAAACTTTAACTTGACAACTTAAGCTCTAAATTAACATTTGTTGATAACTTGAGGATTGTTAAGTTAAGATAAAAAGATTATTTGAAAATTTCAAAATCAGGCCTATCCTCGAGACGATTGACACGTAGATAACAACAGAAAAAGAGTTGCTCAAAAACACAAACACTAATTCCTAAAAGACCCAACCCTTGAAAATCTACAAACAATAGATAAAGAGTCCATCGAAAACACTGACTCCCAAGGAACCCAGAGGAAAAGAACACCCTTGAAAATCTAGAATGCCCAAAACGCCCCCCATCTCCTTCTAATCAGCTCTCTCTGTATTTCCCTTCTCAACCCTCGTCGCCCCCGGCACTCCCTCTTCTGCCCTTCTCTCTAATTTCACTCCTCGCCCGATCAATCTTCTCGTTTCCCCGCCCTTTTTCAAATTCTCGTTTTCAATCTTACACTCCTATACACCGTACCTCTCCCTAAATCTATGATGGTGAATTCCACTTGAATTGATGGATTCCACCGTGCTTGACTAGTTTACTCTCCATCTACAGTTGTTTTGATCCATACCCACTTCTTCTCTGGATATTTGTTCTTGTCGTTGAGGTCTCTCTTATTGGTAATTGCTGCTTTTGGATGTTTGCTGTTCCAACTCTGACTGTTGAAAATTGTGTGTGCTTTTCTTTTCCCCGAGAATGGAACATCACCTATCAAACTTGCGTCTTTTCTTTAATATATATAAATTATTTATCAATCCCCAATTCTTAGTTTGTTTGTTTAGCTTTTCTGTGATTGGTTTTCGGGGTGCGGTCTGTTGTCAAGTTAAGCGCGTGTTCGGCTCTTTTTGTTGGAGTATAAGTGTTGTAGTTTGGAATTTTGCTTTTTTCCTCATCATTGACAACTTTGTTTGATCCTCTGTTGTGCTTGGTTGAGCTCGGTAGCTGTGAAGTAAACTTTTAAAGTGAAAATGTTGTTAATTACTGGTGAATTGGAAAAACTTTATTGCTAAAGTAGACATCTTTACCGTTGTAATTTTCTTTGTTGTTTGGTTTGACCATTGTCCCCGTTTCTTAAGTGAAGATAGTTTTGCTTCTTCCATTCCCTCTTTTATTATGCTAGATCAGTGTTCCTGAAAGTGATATGGACCTTTTTGGTACACCATGTGAGTTGAACATGTGAAAGAATGAGGACTTTTTGCTTAGCTATGTGTATTGAGATTGATGAGCTTGAAGCTGTAATGATAGATAACATAGTAGAGGAAGAATAGCTGAGCTTTTTATCCTGTGTTATAAGTTGAGATTTTGCACGTAACTGTTGCATCTGACTATTCATTAAGGTTTTTCTTTAATCGATTATTCATTTAAGCTGGTCATTTCCCTTTGTGGTCCTTTTTAAGATTCACAAGGAAGACATTTGCCAATAACTACCATGGGTGAATCTCATTTGGTTTAAATGAACTTGCTTCTGCATTTCTATACTTGGTTATGCTTTCACCAAGTTATGTGTTGCTTCATGCTTTTAGTTTATTGTCAAATATGCGAGGTGTATCCTTGAGTTTACAGTTGTGTTTTTCGTACTCCTTTTTTTGACAGGCATGTGGTGATGTTGATGACATAGTAGAGTTTCTGGTAGCATCTGCTTCTTAGGGTGAAATTTGACCGTTGTTTATGTATAGTGATTTTGTCCAATGGCTAACCATGAATTGGTACTTGGACAAAGCCACAATTTGGGGCCTGGACAGAATCAACAATTGGTCTTAGGCCATAATCACGATTTGGGTTTGAGTCAGGACCATGATTTGGAGCTGGATCAAGTGGAAGAGCATCATTTGGGTTTGGGTCAAACCCATGATCATGAGTTAGGCTTAGGGCATCATCATGACCGTGAATTGGGTTTAGGACAGAGCCATAACCACGAGGGAGATCACAGTTATGTGCTTGAAAATGATTTAGGCATGGATAGAAAACCTGAACACATCCATCACGAATTGTCTCTTCCTGCACAGAACCATGACTTAGCTTTATCGGAAAGCCATGAACTGGTTGTTTCAGGAAACCAAGAACTAGATGAGAATCTTGAGTTGACTGTGGACCAGAATCAAGATATGTCATTGGACCCAAATCATGACTTAGATTTGCATGAATGTCATCTTGTAGTCCATACTCCTGTCCTTCAGGCACGTACTCTTGCTGTAAGTCCTAACTATGAGCTTTCAGTAGGGCAAGAGTTCCCAGATGTCATCAGCTGTCGCAGGGCTCTAAGGGATACAGCCATTGCCCTTCATTTTGAAATGCAGACCATAAAATCAGATAAGACACGGTTCACGGCTAAATGTGCAACTGAGGGATGTCCTTGGCGCATACATGCTGCAAAGCTCCCTGGTGTTCCAACTTTCACAATCAGAACCATCCATGAGACCCATAACTGTGGAGGGATTGCTCATCTTGGTCATCAGCAAGCCTCTGTTCAGTGGGTTGCTAACTCTGTGGAACAACGTCTTAGAGAGAATCCGAATTACAAGCCGAAGGAGATTTTGGAAGAGATTCATCGTATGCATGGTATTACCTTGTCTTACAAGCAGGCCTGGAGGGGGAAAGAACGCATCATTGCCACAATGCGGGGATCATTTGAAGAAGGATATCGTTTGCTTCCACAGTATTGTGAACAGGTTAAGAGGACAAACCCTGGGAGTATTGCAGCTGTGTATGGAAACCCAGCAGATAATTGCTTCCAGCGACTTTTCATATCATTTCAGGCTTCAATTTACGGTTTTCTAAATGCCTGCCGGCCTCTCCTAGGACTTGATAGGACATATTTGAAGAGCAAATATCTTGGTACTCTGCTTCTTGCTACTGGCTTTGATGGTGATGGTGCTTTGTTTCCTTTGGCATTTGGTGTTGTAGATGAGGAGAATGATGAAAATTGGATGTGGTTTCTTTCTGAACTTCATAATCTCCTTGAGATAAATACAGAAAACATGCCGAGACTTACAATTTTGTCAGACCGGCAAAAGGGTATTGTAGATGGGGTGGAGGCAAATTTTCCCACTGCTTTTCATGGATTTTGCATGCGTCACTTGAGTGAGAGCTTCCGTAAAGAATTCAACAATACAATGCTTGTTAACGTTCTGTGGGAGGCTGCTCATGCTTTGACCGTCATTGAATTTGAAGCCAAAATTCTGGAGATTGAGGATATATCACCAGATGCTGCATATTGGATACGGAGAATTCCCCCTAGGTTATGGGCTACAGCTTATTTTGAAGGAGCTCGTTTTGGACATTTGACAGCTAATATAGTTGAATCATTTAACTCTTGGATATTAGAGGCCTCTGGGCTTCCTATAATCCAGATGATGGAATGCATTAGGAGGCAGCTCATGACCTGGTTCAATGAACGTCGAGAGACGAGTATGCAGTGGACATCAATACTTGTACCTTCTGCTGAAAGACGTGTTGCGGAGGCACTTGAACTTGCACGTACATATCAGGTTCTTCGTGCCAATGAAGCTGAATTTGAAGTTATGAACCATGATGGAACAATTATTGTGGACATCAGAAACCGCTGTTGCCTTTGTCGTGGCTGGCAACTGTACGGCCTACCCTGTGCACATGCCGTTGCAGCACTTCTGTCTTGCAGGCAGAATGTGCATCGGTTTACAGAGAGTTGTTTCACTGTAGCAACCTATCGGAAGACTTATTCACAAACGATTCATCCAATTCCAGATAAGAGTCTCTGGAAGGAATTATCTGAGGGAGATCCAGATGGTAGCAAGTCTGTTGAGGTTGTAATTAACCCACCAAAGTCACTTAGGCCACCTGGTCGACCAAGGAAAAAGCGAGTTCGAGCAGAAGATCGTGGTCGTATGAAGCGAGTTGTGCACTGTAGCCGTTGTAATCAAACAGGCCACTTTAGAACTACATGTGCTGCGCCCATCTAAGCTGTCACTGGTGTTAGTTGACTCTTGTTACCTTTGGGGAGTGATCATTCTGTGCAGTAGTATGTTCTTAGTTCCAATTTTTATAATTTAATCATTTTAGAATGCAATTTATTAGATATGCAAGTAGTAGGCCCTGTTCATTCTCGTACACAGTTTCGTTAATTGACCATAGTGTCTAGTCACCTACATGTTTTGTTCAACTCAATAATGTAATATGACGACGGGTTGTGATTTTAGTTCTACTTTCAATGGCAATATAGACTTATTCTATTGTCCATCTGGCATTGCTGCTCTCTTCCGTTTCCTGGTTTTCTATCTTCTTTTCTTAGTTCCTAATTTTCTTACCTGGTTCACTGAAGTCTAATCATGTTTGTCCTTAGAAGATAGAAGTGGCAGTCTGTTCGTTCCAATTGTCTAGTTTGTTGGATTTACGCATTTGTTGGAAGATTTTACGAAAGGAGTTTCAGTTCAGCCTGACATTTAGTATTATACTACATTCCAATCTAATACAATGACACGATTGAACCTATGGACAATGTGATTGTTTTAAATAAATTATTATGGTACAACATCAAAGTTGATGAACTTACGATTTTTTTTGCAATTTTTTAATAAATAAAATTACAAATATTGCAATAGATATTCTATACTAAAATAGCAACCTTTACTATTTTCTAGTTTCACAAATTGTATATTTAAAATATATTTTAACTTTTATCAAATCACATGTAACTTGAGCATCTACTCCGTGTATATGCTATCATTCTGCGTTCTAATGTCCTCTTTACCTTCTTGGTTTCATGATTCAACTTTTTATTGCCGTAATTCAATTGATTAATAATTAATTTGGCCCACTCTTCTTCTAAGATTGTCGTTGGTTTAAGAAGTTATTAAAGAGTTTTAATTTCTATGTCAATATGCTCATCATGTTACTTTTTACTATGACTCTTTATTGTTGATTTAGAAGATTCACTATCCATTATTCCTTCCGAAGATGTATAAGAACCCAATGCTAAATGTAAGTGTTTTTATGAGACAACAACATAATAAACTAATAAGTAGTTAATAATATATGAGCCAAAAATTACGTTTACTTAATTTTAAATATATCGACACAAATACACTATTATAACAACATAGACTAAGAGATGAAGATAGAATCCATATAAGAAATTAAAAGTACATTTCAATGCAATTATTTATTAACAAAAAGAATGTGATGTATTTGAAGGGACATGTAAGGAACATTCAAAACCCTACTTTATGAGGTCTAAAAGAGTGCAACAAATTTGTTCTAAAGTCGAATTGTACCTAAATCCTAAAATCTTGAGAGTGTGAATAATATTGTTAAAGCTCATGCAATTTAAAATTACCCACTACAAGTAGTCACCTTCTACCAATATTGCTTCAATTACCTTTAAGATTGTCAAACAAAAATGGTCATGAACTTGCTACATTTTATTTTCTTTACTGTCACCATTACTACCATTGAGTTTTAATCTAACTGATTTCTATTCTTCTTACGATTGGCTATCCACTCTTACTTGGATCACTAGTATTGCTATCCAAAAGGTGCACGATGGAGCTATGTATAAAACATCTTTTACTACAAGTACAACTATTTACTCCCTATGAAAAGAAAGAAATAAGATGATCTATAAGAGTGAGGAAGTAAGCAAGCACCACTTAGGTAAAGATATCATCCATCGAATTAGAGTCATTATGATAGCTAAATTTGATGAGCATGCACTATCTACAAGAATGAAAAATAGCTGAAATTTGTAACTCATGTTGTTATATTTAATACGTTCTTATAATATGTTATATTTTATGAACTCATTGTAATATTGAGTTAGCTCTGTTATAGTTAATAATAATCTTTATTCAATTTTCAAAAGAATAACTTTGGTTATTAGAAAGTTTTATTTCCATTTACTGGTTTAATTTATATTCATATTCTTACACTGAAATTAGTGTCTAAAAACTTATTTAAAATGTATAAACTTATATGATTTTTTTATTTCTTTACTCATTCTTAATCATTAAGGTTCTGATTGAGAATGGTACAGGTGTCCACTACTTGATCCTAATTTTTATCATTATTGGTTGTAACTGTAACATCCCCTCACCAATTAGAAAGGGTATTTTGGTCATTTTGAATGGGTTAGAATCATTGAAAGTGTTTCAGAT
>JANSVA010000003.1:28917503-28928900 GCA_025504915.1 Erythroxylum reticulatum | reverse complement strand
GTAAAAGTCCTTTGGAAGAATCATTCGAATGAAGAAGCCACATGAAAAACGGAGGAACACATGAGGAATCAGTACCCCTACCTATTTGATCATTCAGGTAAGAATTTTGAGGACTAAATTTTTGTTAGGAGGGGAGTTGCATTTTATAAACTGCATACTCAGATAAAGGCGTTGTGACTTAATTTGCCAATATAAAGCGCTTCCACATAGAGCTTTGCTTCATGATCTTTGATTTTGCATGTAGAGCTATGCTCCGTGATTTTATTTGATTGAGCTCTATAGTCCAGTATTTGTATAAGTTTGTGATAGGCACTCGGTCACAACAATAAGAAAGAATGTGAGTCTCATGCATATAACATTATAAGACTGAAATTTATTGAATGATTCGTAAAGCTGAATGAGTGATAAATTGATGCGATTTATTTGCTATGCTTAGCAATGTGAACTATGTGATCTTATGATATACCATATTATGTGAACATCTGGAATGTGTTTATGATCTGAATGAGTGTCTGTAAAACATGTATTATGTGCATGTGATCTGGTGAAATCATTAATGATGGTTCACTCATTGAGTTCGTAAAACTCATAAAAATTACAGTGTGGTGTTTCAGGTATGAGACAGGAGACCTAGTTCTTTAGACAGGACTAAAAGACCCTTTGGATTTTGTAATGGCTCAGAGGTCTGTCAGCTGACTTCAGGATTGTTTTGTCTTATATTCTGTTGTTTTTGTTAGAACCTATATGAGGTTATGTAAATATTTGTCTAAAGGAAATAGTGTAAATTTTGTGGATTAATGCAATGAATGGTTTTAAAATTTGTTGACTTTTAAATAATGTTAGTTGATGCCATGTGTAAGTTGGAATTATTTTGCTCTAACATACCATTATCATAGATTATGTTCCTGAAAGTTTGGGTATGTACCCTAAGGTAGTGGGATGTTGCAGTGTGAATGATGTTTCTTCTATCCTTGATGATTCTGTTTAAGCATAGATTTTGGATTTTGTTTGTGAATGATTTTACTTGTATAGGAGTCAAAAATGTGGTTAAGATGAATTGAATGGAAATGGAGTAGAAAGACTAGAAATGAATTTAAAGTGTTGGATTTAGTGCAAGAAGATAAGTTAGAGAAGGTGGTTTAGAATAAAAGAAAGAAAAGAGAAAAAGGGGTAAAAATGTGGTCTGAAACTTCCATGATTAGCCTCTATTGATCCAGGAAGAATTAGAAAAAGTTGTCTTCTTGGAAGTTGTAGTTTATTTTTCTAGCTTTCCAATGATATAAAGTATGAAATTTTTTGATATCTAGCTAAGAGATATGATCATTATTAGTGATGCTATATGGGATGTACATCAGGATAACCATATTACTTTGAAATTTTAACCCTATTAGATGCAAAAACTTTCTTTAGGGTCTTCATGAAAGTTATAGATCTTTCTTTTAAAATTTTAATGATATAAAGTTTGAAATTTTTGAATGTCTAGATTTAAATATATGGAGGCTAGAAGTGAGGGAGTGTCACGCAATCGTGACTTTGCAAGTTCATAGCCAACGACTTTTGAGCCTGGAGGCTGACGCAACATCCTTCAGTATTTTGACTATATCTCCTTCGTATGACCTCCAAATTATATGATACTTAAACCATTAGACTCGTAACACACCAATCTACATCTCTAGAAAATATCGTAGCCATCTAAAATCATTTAGGAGAGATAGAGTGAAAAATGTAGGACGGGTCTGGTTGAGTGTGCACAGATGTAAGTCCCTCACACTCGTGACTTTTCTTTCCTCAAACCCGTGATTCACTCACACCCATGAATTTTCTTCCTCACGCCCGTGAGTATTTATTGGTTTTAATTGTCACATCATGACACTGTACTCTATAATAGTATATGCACTCGAGAGCATCTTGCAAACTGAATAGCCTTGCTTCTTTTGACCGTAACTTCTTCTCTAGACCTCCAAATGACTTTATTCTTGAACCAATAGGTTCCTAATACATTATTCTACCTCAGCATAAACATTGGTAGAACTATGAATTGATTTGAAAAAGATTGATTGATGGAAAGTGAGGGAATTCGTTGGAATAGTATGAACTGGTATGATTTCACTAATCAGGCTTGGGTATTCGGTTATATCATATTCTGTACTCGCCCAAATGGAAAGATTTTTTATTTGGATTAAACTAGAGATATAGGGATACAAAGTTTCTAAAGAGAAAAAATTTTAATTCTATCCCTAGAAATCTATATCTTGGATTAAAGTTGGTTTCAGAATGTTGTTTTAGCTTATGAACAGTCCAAAATGGTTGGGTCATAAATTTTAGATTTTTAAACCGAATTAATTGATTTCGTGTCATTAGAAACTTAAGAGATAGGAAAAAAACTTTCAAGAAGAAATGTCAAATTATTTCATTTTCATGTTCAGATTAATGATGCACTATAGATCCGAAGGTATGTTTCAGGAAAAACTTGAATTTAACCAAATGAGTTATGAATTGTGATTTTAATGGTTTTATTGAGGTATAAACCTAAGTACAAATTATACTTAGGTGAGTTTTGAGATAGGATTGATTATGTGACAAGGATAATAAAAAATACCTGGGATTGTTATGAACACGCATTGTACATATTTCATTACATACATGTGCTTTATTATACACTTATAATTGTGCAAATTGTGATATATGTGTATGTTATTTGATATAGAGGAGCAATAGGAATGTCAACCTCCAGACATTGCTGGAACTTCCAGGCATTAGCTTTGGTAGCAACTTGTGAGTAGCCTAGACGGTCTCACCCAATTACTTGTTTGCTTTATATTATGTTTGAATTATTGAATGAATGTGAATTGATTGTGTTGATTCTGGACAATGAAGGTTCGATGATTCTGGTGTATGAATGAGTTATTGAAGTGCTCCTTGTATGTGAATGTGATGAAATAAATGTTGCTCAACAATTCTGTTGAATGTCGGACTAAGGTTTGATGATAAATGTAATCTAAATGTGAATGTGTAATCATGTGATTGACTGATATTATGTTATGTGAAACATTCAATACATGAATGCATGTAAGATAAAGGAAGTTGTGAGTAGAGTTGCCAGGATAAAGAGCTTAAAGATTGGATTGTGATTAGAGCCTCAGGCTCGATTGTAAATATACCCGGTATCCATTAAAGAATATCGGACATAATTTAACACAACTCAGTATCCATTAAGGGATATGAGTTAGCAAAAAGGCACTCAGTCACAATGATAATATTAAATAAAAGTGAATTTCACGTGCATTGCATTTATACTTGATATATGTATTGTATATGAATGAAAGGATTATGATGATTGTTCTGGAAGTGAAATGTGAAATTTTATGAATATGTAAAAGGATGTGAATAATATGTTACATGTATTAATGTGATGCATGAATTGAGTGAACCATCGATAATGGTTACCTCATTGAGTTCGCAAAACTGACCAAAATTGCAACGTTGACTTTTTAGGACTAAGGGACGACTTTAACTACTGAGGGACACTGTTACTTTTAGAAACAAGAAGAAATGAATCAAAGGTTGGTCAGCTGGATATGGACAGTTAGATAGATTTTGTATATTTCCTCTTTCATGTAGCACTTTTTGTATTAGGCCATGATGTTGTATAAGTATGAATGCTGAAAGATACATTATAGACATTCGGTTTCTATGAAATGAAATGAGAAATTTTGATTTTTAGAATATTGTGACTTTCCTTATGATGTTTATAAGAGAATAAAGATAAATGATGCCATGTTAAGTGAATGTTGTAATTGATCGTAGCGTGTCGTTATCATATTTTATGTATTCGAATGTCCTAAGGGTGTTTCGATATGTACCCTAAGATAAGGGGGTGCTACATTGGTAGGGTTAAATTTTTTTACTTAAACAAAAAATGTACCTACTAAATGTACGTTGGTCTAAAAAATTATTACTAATTAAGATTTGTTTTTAATTTTTTATTTCCATTTTTAGTTGTACTTTTTTTTTCTTATTTTCATAACTTATAAACCATAAAATTGATTTTTACCTTTTGTTTTTATTTTTGTTATAATCTCTTTTACTATTAACTAATATATATGATAAATTTCTATATAGATTATATTTCTGATCATATAGTTAATGCGTTTTGCTTGCTTATTTGAGATTTTCTTATTGTTTATGATACTTATTTTTGTTTCTATTGTGTTTTTAGGTCTTATTTTCCTTTTTGAGTAAAAAGAAGAAGAGATAGGGTGAAATCGAGATAGAAAACAGAAGAATTGAGGCTATTTTGGTGGTTGTCCGTGTAAGTCTATATAATCGTATAGTTGCCTGGTTAGCTCTCTAAGACCGTGTTTCTTCACAATTTTTGAAGATTGATGGACACAATCATGTGAGTGACTATGTCCATTCTATACACCCTAAATTCGAGCTATAAATGGATTAATAGAAGAAAAACAAGGGAAAGTAAAAAAAAAAAGGTTCATAAGAGGCTTAGAGGGCTTAGGAAAGACATATTGACGGCCTAGATTGATAGAGAAAACGAAGAATAAGTAATGAAACATGTTTCGGGTGGATTTTCGTCAATCTAAAGTGGATTTCATGAAGACTAAAAGGGATTTTCTTGATGTTATGAATATTATCTAAACTTTTGTTGGTGCTTGGATTAGATGAACCTTGGAATAGTCCCTGTAGTAATTTTATTTTAACTTAATTCATTCTTTAGTTTCATTAATATTCAATTATAGTTTCTTAATTATTTTTAAAGTCATATTGCTAGCATATTATTTTATATATAATTTTATTCAATTGAAATTGAGAAATCCATTTGTATGAATATATCTACCATAATTGAAAGGAGTTGCATGAAAACCTAGAGATAAGTTGACATAAACCATCTGAATTAGGGTCAAACCTAATGGTGAAATTCACGAATTGATTAATGCATTCTTAGAGGTTTTAACTAGAAAGAGGTTTTAATTAACCAATCAAGGTTTAGTTGTTAATAGTCTTGAGAAAGACCATAACCATAAAATAGGAATTTTCACAATCCAATGAACTAAAGATTAAATTGATTAGTGAAATCGTGATTGCATGAGAAGTCCTAAGTACCAATGCTTTTCTTAATTGATACTTAGTTTAATTTTTATTCTAGTTAGTTAATTATATTGATTTGATTTGATTTATTGTTTTATTTGTGATTGATCTGAATCACTTTTATTTTAATTGTGCATTTGATTATACATCAAGTTTTTGGTATCATTGCTAAGTACTAGAATAGTAGGAAAACCATATTTTTGTTACTCTAGTCATTTTTAGGTAGTTTTTATTTCTTTTCTTTTTATATTAATTTGTTTCCTTATAAGTTTCTTTATTGATCTTGTGTTTATGTCTTGCTTTTAGGATTCAGGTAATCATTGCTATAGCTAACAAATATAATGGAAGGGTGGAGAGGACAATATTCTTATGAAGATTATAGGATGCCATCACTTATCAACTTTGGAAGCTTGGAATGAGAGGCATGGTGACATGTATTTAGTAGCTTAATTGATATCTATGACGTGTTGTGACATTTATAGGAGTTATCACCCTAATCATGAACATCAGATATCAAACTATATGTGGGAGCATTCAAATTACGTGGAGAATTGACCTCATGATACCTTATACGAGAATACTTATCATCCATCTTAGAGCAGTTATTATGACTATGTATGGAATGATCATGTTTCATCTTTATTTCTAAAACAACTACAACAAGAGAAAGTGGAACGTCTTGGAGATGTCCTTGTAAAAGGTATTACTTGACAAGAGGTTGCCCATCATTAGAGTCCAATAGCCAATTTTTTCATCTGAATAAATCAGGTTAAACTTGAGGAATCATATGAGTGCATTAATTTTCTAGCGTGAAGAGTAGCCAAAGGTTGAATATATGGATAAAGTTACAATTCAAGAAGAGAAGGAAGAAGATTCAATAGAAAATATAGAGGTTAAAGAAAAGGAGGAAGTTGTTATTCAAGAGGAGGAGGAAGAGGAGAACAAAGAGGAGAAAGAGGAAGATGAAGGGAAGGAGTTAAAAAAAAAGGCTATTGGAAATTATCGAAGTCATCTTGAGTATAGAGCGCTCCTATCAAAGTCAATCAAAGACCCAAGGAGTTTTTTTTTATTTCTTGTTATATTGATAACTATTACTAAAAAAGGACATTAAAGGAGTTAATTGGTTTTATTGATTTGATATCTTCTACCCTTATTATCTTGCAATATATGACCTATTTATAGGCTACTAAACTTTTATATGGGAAAATAAGTAGAAGCAAGTTGTTAATTATAAATCTAGCTTAAGAAGTTGCTTGTTGAGAAGTTCAACTACAAGACTTATAAAGAAGCGTTGGTTAGAAGGCAACCTAACAATTAGGTTTTTGCTTTGATTGAGTAATTTATAGGATTCTCATTAGTTATTTAGTTATTTTAATTTGATGGTCCTAACTTTGTTATTTGAGATTTGATGAAATTCCACAAGTTGTGAAGGCAACAACAACCATTGCTTTAAAGTAGAAAAGAGTTCACCAATAATGGATAGATGCTAATGACATTAGATAATACTAGAAATATTTTTCTATCATGGGAGTATCAGTTATCCTTACCCCTCCATTATTCTTTTTTTTTTTAATGTTCTCATATGTTATGTACGTTGAGGATGACGAATAACTTAAATGTAGGGGAAGGACTTAGTAGTCAAACTTGCCAATTTTATTATAATTAGCTTTATGAATAACTTGGGATTTTTTTAAAAGAAGATGTTGATCAAGGTGATTCATTATAAGTTTGGTTTGACTGTGATTTGATTTTTTTAGGAAAATCGTTATGAGTTTTAATGATTAAGTTGATTTCAATTTAGTTTATTAATTTTTGAATGGATACTTTATTTACATTATAATAGTTTATGTATAATTTTGTAAATGCATTAAGTTAAATATGAATTCTTTTTTTATAATTTTTAGTATTCCATATAAAAAATAAAAGAAAAATAGTAGTATGTGAATAAATGGGCATAAATAATTTCACTATGTTGGCTTTGTACTATAAAAAAGTTCAAAACTTAAAGAGTGGTGATAGTAGCTATTTGAGATAGTGACCTAGTTCAGTATATTCATAATAAGGTATTTATTCTTATGTCAAAAGGCTAAGTAACCTTTCAAACAAGTTTCTAAATGCTCCTATGTTGTTTAAATTTAGTGTTTTGTTTTTAATAAAGGGTATAAAATGCTTAAAGATTTCATGATTTTTCTTATCTATGTTCACTTTATGCATTACGTGGAATGGTGTGAACTAAGTTAAAATTTAAAGAATTATGGATTTAATTGGATTAATTTATAATTTGATGCAAGTACTAAATGCTTTACATTTCATTAAACATTGCAATTGAATGAATAATGGAGAATCATGATGAATATCATCTTTTTGTTTAATGTTTTCTCAAAGTTGTTTCTTATTAAGTTAAAAGTAATAAATTTGATTTACTTGAGGACAAGCAAATGCTTAAATGTGTGTGAGTTTGATAAATGCTATAGACTATATTTTGAATATCATATTTAATGAATTTTGCTTATTTATTTAAGATTTTCTTATTATCTATAATACTTATTTTATTTCTATTATGCTTTTAGGTCTTATTTGCTTTCATGGATAAAAAGGAGAAGAATTATGGTGAAAAATCGGGATAGAAAATAGAAGAATTGAAGTTATCTTGGTGGTTGCTTGTGCAAGTCTACCTAGTTATGTGGGTGCCCATGTAAGTCTACACGACCTTATGGATACTCGTGTAGCTATTTGAGATTATGTTTCTTGACAATTTTGGAAGATTGAAGTAAGTTTAAGGGACATGATCATACACACTACCATATAAGTGATCGTGTCTACTCATAAACCCTAAATTTGAGCTCTAAATGGATAAAGTGAAGAGAAAATAAGAGGAACTGAAAAACGAGGTTCATAAGAGGCTCTAAGGGGCTTAGGAAAAGACATATGGACGGGCTAAAATGATAAAGAGAATGAAGAACAAGCAAGGAAACATATTTTAGGTGGATTTTCATTATTCTAAAGTGGATTTCATGAAGATTAAAAGGGATTGCATCATGATTCTTCTAGTTTTTTGTTTTTCCTTTAGTCTTAATGTTATGATTATGAGCTAAACTTTTGTTGGCACTTGATTTAGATGATGGATAGACCTTGTAGTATTTTTATTTTAACATAGCTCATTCTTTAGATTCATTGAGATTCGATTATATGTTCTTAATTAGTCTTGATTAATATTGCTATTGTATTATTTCATATATGATTTCATGCTATTGTATTATTTCACTATTATGGTCACACTTAATAGTGAAATTCACAAATCGATTAATGTAATCTTAAGGATTTTAACTAAAAAGAGGTTTCAGTTAATCAACCAAGGATTAGTTGTTAATTGTCTTAAGGAAGATAATAACATAAGATAGGAATTTCTACTGTCCAATGAACTAAAGATTAAATTGACTAGTGGAATCATGATTGTATGAGAAGTCGTAAGGGAATTCGAAATCCATGTACGATTGTTTTCTTTAATTGTTTCTTAGTATAATCTTCGTTCTAGTTAATTAATTGTGTTAATTTATTTTACTTTATTGTTTTAATTTTACATTTGATTTATCTTAAATTCCATAATTTGTTAAGTTAGATAATAGACAGATGGTAAGTATTAGTAACTTTAGTCCTTATGTGATCAATCCTACTTACTACCAGCATTAGCTACAACCAAAATTGCGAATACCGTACCAGACTTGGTACCAAATTAAGTTCTGGTATAATACTGTACCGATACCGGTTAGTACAGGTACCGTTTCAGGTAATTTTTTAAATTTATGAAATAGTTCCTAAAAATTTTAAAATATTCAAAATAGTTCATTGGTATATTGTACAGTTATACTATATACTTTACTAGTTTACTATTTACATCAACCCTATTTCCAAAAATCATAATAATAAATAATAACCACAATTAATATGAAATAAAAATAATTTTTAAATATTTTACATATAAATAATAACCACAATTAATATAAAAAAGACAATCATCATTATACAAATATAAAATTAAGAATAATACAAAGTATTTAAAATATTACAATAATACAATTTCATCATTTTAATAAATAGTAATTACATCAAAACATTCAAAACATCCAATAAAAAGAACAATAAATATCCTTAAACAATTTACAAAAAGAGTTCATGATGAAAAAACAATCAAGTAGAAGTTAAACCTGAAACAAAAACATTTACAATTATATTACTTATATAGAATTTGACATAAACATCAAATACAAGTAAAATTAAAAGAAGAGGAAAAACAAAAACCTGGAACAAAATTCAATCGTCAACAAGAGGATACCCGCTATAACTACACTGGCCCCAGTGATCATTTGGTACAAAATCCTCATCATTGAGAGGAGCTTCATCATCATTATCATTCAAATTTAATGCATCAAATGACATGTCAATGCTTTCTCATCCAAGATTATCTTCCAAATCATTCACATTAACTAAATTTGGTTCTTCAAAAACCCAATTCGCTAAAAGATCAATATTATCAATGGAAATTGGATTAGTTAAACTACTTGTGCTATTAAGAATCCTAGTAAACAATTAAATTTAATTATTAAAAATTATAAGAAATTATATCAAAATTAATAATGATAATAATGAAAATAGCATACCTTTCTTGAAGATTTAAATTATAACGAACAAAAACCAAGTCATTCAACCTCTTATGCTCCAATCTATTCCTTTTTTTAGTATATAAATTCAAATGTGCTCCATTTTCGTTCATAGCCTATTGCACTCACACATTGACAAAACATTCGAATTGCAAACCTTTTCAATTATGGAACCCCATTTCTGAATTGATCCCACCAAGAAATTGTAAGTTATAAGATAAAAAAGTAGTGTTATAAACAAAATAAAGTGATAAATAATTTTCAACAAATAAGAAAAAGGAAATAACTAATACACGAAAAAAGTTTTCCTCTTTGTCAAATAGCAATCGACATTCTAAAATTCCCATAAGACAACTTGTAAAGCTCCATTTGTGAGCTTAAAAGATGTTGCATCGTGTCAATGCTAACAATTGTTGTAATAGTTAAAACATTCCTCTGTTAACTTCAGCTTGCTTAGTAAGATCTAGTCTAAAATAGACACTAGGATTCAAAAATTCCCTAACTGCAAACAACGAAAGAGAAAGTTGTCTTTCCCTTATCTTATTAATGATTGGAAGATATGGTGTGTATAAAGAAGGCCTATGTTTCAGATTGAGTTTGATTGCTTCTGTAACTCTCTCCATGGCATAAAAAATATAACTCATTATTGGCTTTTCTTCACTATCAACCAAACAAAGCACCCTTACCAAAGAAACTCGGATAACAAATTAACATTGAGACCAAAATTTTCTATCTTCTAAGGTAATATTACAAACCTCCACTCCAGCATTAGACCTAGTATGCTGAGATGCAATCCACTTATCACTTATAAACATTTGTCTTAACTCTTTCTTCGTCGAAACAAAAGACTGAAGTGATAAGAGCTTTATGGCAAATCTTGTCATAGAAGGACGACATAAATTCCTACCATTAGCAAATTCCTTTTTCATCAAATTCAATACCCATGCATGATTATAAATGAACTTTGTCACCTTTTTAGCTTCTTGCATAGTCTCATCAATAACAAAAAAAATACCTAGGATCCCCTATATTCTCCAGCATTAAGTCAATGTAATGTGCAATATAAGGAGTCCAAAAAAAATAAATTATATGTATTATGCAACCTCTTTCCTATCGATTTATAAGCAGAATCATTGTCATTAATAAACTGAACAATGTTTTCCGACCCTACTTAATTCACAACTTCATCAAATATTGCAAACAAAGTCTCAGTATTTCTAATAAGGCTAAATGCATCAGTAGATTTCAAAAACATAAAGTCATTTGAAAAATAAACCAAAAATTGTAATAGGCTCTTGTCTCATATTTGTCCAACCATCACACATAATTGAACATCCATAAGTACCCTAATTCACTCTTCTTTTAGACAAATAACTTCTAATATTAGAAACAAAACAACTCAAAAATTTACCTTTTAAGTCATCAATCAAAGGACTTTTGTATCCTGGACCATAAGAGGCTATTGCATCCATCATAGGTTGATTATAACACCGGACTTTCTGAGCCCTTTTGTTTTGTTCTGTATTTGGAGATACTACTGTATATTGATATATACATGATTGTATATGAGTTCAAAGATGTATTTGAATCCTTTTGGTGCATATGTCAGTGATATATAATGTTATGTGCCCTTACC
>JANSVA010000003.1:28881367-28915930 GCA_025504915.1 Erythroxylum reticulatum | reverse complement strand
AGAGAGTCCTGAAGTTGTGGTTGGATGTGAATATAGAAGTGTGTTTAAAATCATTTGCAGGTTTTGGGATTTTTAAATTACAATCGTTGTACTGCCAAAATTTTTCAAAAAAAAGAGAAAAAAGGGATATTTCGATTAGCCTTGCATAGTCGGATTAAGGATACTGCGAATATCCTTAGCCTGAGTATGCGATAGTTGTCATGGGCCCGATGTGGTATCGAGTCGTGACATTGATAATAATAAGACTGAGAAGCATTGAATGATGGACCTGTATCATACCACCATCTAGCTACTGCCATATCGACAGTGTAAGTTGTATCTCTTGATTGCATTGCACTACAAATTGAAGGTTGGGCTCTAGGAGTTGTTCATGGTGCAAAGAAACTAGTCACCTGCTTTCTTCTCTTCCTCACATCAGATTCTTCTTGGGCCTAAGATAGAAGACTACTAGTACCATTACCACCACTATCACTACCACCACCAATTCCACCTTCAACATTTCCAAAATCACCATAGAAAATAGAAAACGAACTTCCACTACTAATTTCAAAATTCAACCTTTCCCTTATATCTCTCTTATATTGATATTCATCAAGCAATATTTTCATCTACCACTTCACATCATGACTTACTTTTTTACAGGGTTCCACATCTCCTTTAAACCCAGCTAAATTTTTTTAATCGGGTGATTCCTCTGCCTTTCAAATTCTTGTTACAAAACAAGTAAATGGTATGGTTCCTCATACCAGGAACCAATGCAACATGAGCCCAAGCCGGATTATTGAATCTTTTTGAAGTGGGTTGTTCAGGAGTACTTGAACTTTCTTCCATTTATCTATACACATAAAAATAAATAACACATAATTTCAATACACAATATGCATATATCATTTTGTATGATTACATTACACAAAATTCAGTTTCATGGAACACAATTCACTATAACTCAAAGCTAACAATTTAAAACATTCAACATATATAATAACACAAACATACATCAACAATTTCCATTTTCAACAATTTCCAATAATTTATTTTTCCAACAATCACAAAACATTCATAATTCTATTTCTATTTTCAACAATTTCCAATTCCAACAATCACAAAACATTCATAATTCCATTTCCATTTCCAACAATTTACAATTCCAACAATCACAAAACATTCATAATTCCATTTCCATTTCCAACAATTTACAATTCCAATAATCACAAAATATTTATAATTCCATTTCTATTTTCAACAATTTTCAATTCCAACAATCACAAAACATTAATGATCCCATTTCCAATTCCAACAATCACAAAACATTCATAATTCCATTTTTATTTCCAACAATTTCCATTTCTAGCAATTATAAAATATTCATAATTCCAATTCAATTTCCAACAATTTCAAACAATTTCCAATTCTATCTCCAACAATTATCAACAATCTCCAATTCCATTTCCAACAATTTCAAACAATTTTCAATTCTATTTCCAACAATTATCATCAATTTTCAATTCCATTTTCAACAATTTTCAACAATTTCCATTTCCAACAATTACAAAACATTCATAATTCCATTTCTATTTTCAACAATTTCTAACAATTTCCAATTCCATTTCCAATAATCACAATACATTCATAAACCAATCTTAATTTCTAACAATTTTCAACAATTTTTATTTCCAACTTCCACAAATAATACATAAACAATTTTCATTTCTAACAATTTTAATTCAAAGTTTCAAAAATGAGGATCAAGTTGAAGGGTATGATATGATTTACATAATTGCCAAATAATGAATGACATATCTTATACAATTGTTCATACACATATATTCATAACATGATGATCATGTTGAAAGATATATTCATAATATGATGATCAAATTGAAAGATATAGCTTCTTTGGAAATGTTTTTTTTTCTTATTTAAAGCTTTGAATCTTCTTTTCATTTATAACAAACTATAATATTATATACACCATTCTATATTTCGTTCTTAATATATATGTTAGTTTTGCAATTTTTAAATTTTATTAATAAGTCTAAATATAAATGATTGAACCTACAATAACAACAAATTCACAATTTGAAAACTAAAAAGTTCTTTTTGGGATACATTTATTACATCATTATTTTCACCATTATCTATTATAAATATTTATGATACCCCGCCCACACATATATACTACCAAATAATTCAAGTTCAACATGTTTTATACTCAATTAATTATTTACCCAAAACTAATACCCAAATAAGCAAATAATATCATTAACTACAACCGAATTATTATTAATTTCCAATTGTATAACTTTATACTCAACTAATTATTTACCTTAAGTTAATACCCAAATATTAAAGATAAATTATAATTTTTGATTTACAACTTACAAGTTACAAACTTACAATGTTAATTGTCAATTAATGATTTAAGTTATTACAATTTTACAACTTTAATAACTTTAATATTATCGGTTTATGTTTATGCATGTTTTAAATTTAAGTTGTTTTCAACTTCAACTTTCTAACTTTCAGAATCAATATTCAACATCACTGCATTTCATAATTTTCATTCATCCAAAAACTTATCACCCAATTACAAACCATACATAAACCAATCTTTAATCATTATAACAGAACAACCAAATAAACCATTCATTAGTAATCACTCATCACCATGACATTCATAATTCCAATATCCAACCAAATCACAAATGACAAAACAAAACCATGAATGTGAAAATTCAACAATTCAATTCCATATCCAACCAATGCAGAATTTCATATACACGCAAATTAAAACCAAATTCCAACATCCAACCAAATAACAAATCCATCATCCAACCAATTCACAACAATCATCCAATTCCAATCCAACATAATAACCAATGCAATTAAATAGGAAAATTTCGAAAACAAAATGAAAACACACCCAAAAATACTTCGAGTTGGTGACGGGTTAGAGGCATCTCTAGTGGCTTTCGGTGTAGATCTGCCCGATCTGTAACTCTCCTCCTTCAAATCAACAGTGGCAACTGGCGAGGACATGGCCACGGTCATCCTTATGGAGGAAGGTTGAAGACGTTGGCGTCTTTGGGTGACACCAAAGGAGAAGCCGAGGAGGATGACGGAAGGAGTAGCACTATTAGAGAGGGACTAGTCAGTCGGAGATGAAGAGACGAATAAGAGAGAGAGAAGGTTCGGGACTCGAGAGAGTGGAGAAGACAGAGACAGGGGGAACGACGTGAGAAAAACCAGAAGACGAAAATAGTGAGAGCGAGAGAGAAAAATTGAAGAAGGAGGAGAAGGTTTGAGAGAGTGCAGAGGGGGTCAAATTTAGGGTAAAATTTTCATAAATTGCAAATTGATCCTTAGGTTTTCAAAAATTAGGGTTACCGTCCGGTACCGAACAAAAAATTCCAATACTGACTGATATTCAAGGTCGACATTGTTGGAACAGATACCGTTCCATTTTTCGGCTGGTACGGAATAGTATCTGTATCCTTGGCTACAGCTACACCGTGCATTTGTAGTTTAAAACGTAAAATTATACATCCATATAATATAATTACTTAATATTATTTACTGATAAATGTATTTATTTTATTTTATTTTAACATAAAATTATAATTAAATTAAATAATTATTTAATAAATAAATTATACTTGAATATTTTAAAATGGATAAAAATTTAAATAATATTTATTTTAATAACTATAATATATGTTAAAACAAAATAAATAATAGTTTATAAATAATATTTTTATAGTTTTTACTTATTTGATTATTTATTTTAATATTATATAATAATCTCATTATTATTTACAAATATTTTTATATAAAATTGATTTAATATTTAATTATTACTCCTTTATTAATCTCTTTTTGTATTTTATGTTGAAGATATTTATCTTCTAATTAGAATTTTAATTTGCAATTCTAATTATAAGCAAGTTTTAAATAATAATTCAAGCTTAAACTTAATTTGTCACATTAAAATTATCACCAACTGAGCAATAAGAAAAATCATTCATTTTCTCTTATCAAAATTTTGTCAATATCATTAGTTATTATTTTCTTTAATTTATGTGGTGAATTATAATCATCTTGGAATGAATATTTAACTTTTTTAAGTACTAATTTTAAGAGAGATAAGTTAACTATTAAAATTTAATATACATCAAATAAAATTTTAAATGTTCTTAATAATATATCAATAATAAATTTATAATTCTCTAAATTAAATCTCCAATTTTTAACTTCTTAAATTAAAAGATTAAAAAAATTGATTTCAAATTACTTTATTTCGTGGTTGGGTCGGGTGTTAATACATATTCACGGGTAGTCCTTATTTTTGTGCTAATATTTTCAAACAAATTTTGCATGGTTAAGATTAAAGGGTGCTTGGTTGATAGATTTAGGAAGAAAAGAATTGTTAAGGAATGAAAAACAACTTATTGGATGAGTAAAATTTTTAGATTTGAATTTGGGGCATTACTCCATACCCCTCGATTATGAGAGGAATGAAAGTCATTCTTTCGAAACAAAAGTTTCACATATGAACTATCACCAGTGTGGCAGAAGTGTCACATCTATGACACTTCTTGTTACCCATGTGACACTTCTTTTTTTTAATTATTTCTATATATAATATATATTAGTGTCACACCTATGACAGTTTTCTTTTTTAAATTATGACTATATATAATAATTATCTATATATAATATTATTTAAATATAATAATTTATTGTAAAATAATAAGGCTAAAAGCCCAAATTGGGGCTTAACCTTTTTGAGTTTGATCATTTTTGGGACTTAAACTTGAAGCCTGCTCAATGAAGGGTGAAAATTTCATGAGTTTCCTCAATTTAAGACTTTTTTGGATAGAAATTAGGATGTGTTTACACGTGTCATTACATGCAACAACGTGGCACCATTACCCTTTTTAAATGCCACGTATAAAAGAGTAAAAGGTTTTAAGTTGTAACCCTAAAATTTGTAAATTTTGTAAAGTAAAAAAAAAAAGAGAAACTAAAAAGTTATAGAAACCCTAAAATCCCCTCTTCGCTCCCCTCTCTGACACATCTTCACCGTCAACCATTCCACTCCAGTCTTTGTGCAAGGGTTGTCTTACTTAGTTCACACATCTTCACCAAGGGTTGCCCTCACCAGATCCACACTTTATCGTTTGTTGAAGGAGTTATGTTGGTTGGTTGACACATTTTCACCATCCCCCAATCCGCGCTCTAGTCTTCATTGAAGGGGTTGGCTTACCTAGTTCACGCATCATCTCTTGAAACTAAGGTAAGTCCTAGAATTAAAGTATTAGGCATTAGATTTAAGAGCGGTAAACATTTGATTCTGAGAGGTCTAAGGTTAGAGCGATAAAAAGAAGTCTGAGGTTAGAGTAGTCTGAGGAAGATAGTATGAATGAGATGGCAAGAAGCAAATTGGTAGTTTCATCTTCTATTGAAAATGATCAGTTGCAAAATAGGTAGCTGCTAGGACCAACTGCCTTTTTATTGTGCTCTAATTTGTAGAAAAATTCATCTTTCCTACTAATCAGAGCACAATAGAAAAGTAGTTGGTCATACAAGTTCTTAATTTGATGCTTTTAATTATGTTGCCCTTTTACATCCTTTTTGCTTTACTAGTGGGATTATTTGTTATATAAGTGTTTATTTTTTTTAATGGAAACTAATGTATTGTTTTTATATTGTTGTTTGCAATAATCTAGTTATCATTGATGATAACATAAAGTTTTGATTTTGTTATTCTAGTAGTAACTTAAATGTGAAAGACACTAGTTACTAGTAACTTGATGTAACAATTGAATTGACTAAGGATTGCATTTAATATGGATATTTTTTAAACATTGAGGCATAATAAACCATTAGGTAGGCATATAGGCTAGAAACCAGTGATGCAGCTCTCATAAGGCTTATAAGTGAAAATTTTCTTGAGTCTAGGAGCCACAACAACTCCACGTACCTTAATTAATAGAACTTAGTAAGTTGGTTGATGGAATTGTTATGAATATATTAAGCATCATGTGCTGTGCTAGGCTTAAATTTTTCACTTTCACTTTAGAGTAGTCAGAGGAAGATAGTATGAATGAGAAGGCAAGAAGCAAACTAGTAGTTTCACTATGCGGGATGTTTTGTTAATGTAGGTGATAATGTTATGTATGAGGGTAGCTTTGTGGATGAAATTGAATTTGATCCTAACTTATTGAGCTATTTTGAACCGGTTGATGTGTGTAAGAAAAGCAAGTATAACAATGTGAAAAAGATATTTTATCTTCTGTCTGGTTTTGAACTATGTAATGGTTTGAGAGTTATACAAGATAATGCTAGTGTATTAGATATGGTTAGTCAAATGATGGGTACGAGTGCTATTGATATTTATATTGAACATGGTGTGGATACCCCTGTTGAAGTGATTAAGGATGAATGTAATGAGGTTAATCAGGGTAATGTAGTTAAAGATAATGGTGAGGATGTTAATAATGAAGGGTTTGGAGGTAATGTAGGTAATTTAAACAATGTGCCAAATGTGGAGGATGAAAATAATGCAGATATGCAGAATGAAGATGATACAAATATGGAGGATGAAGAGGATTTAGAGTAAGGAGATGAAGGTAATGGTCCAGATGAAGATGTTGAAGAGGATTTAGAGTAACGAGATGAAGGTAATGGTCTGGATGAAGATAATGGACCACATGAATCTGATGCAGGTGAAGCAAATGATGAAGATGAGGTAGTTTTGTCTGAATATTATGACAGTGATGAATATGGAGAACTTCTTAGTGATGTAGATGATGCTACAAGAAGGAAAAGGAAATATGCTATTTATGATGAAAATGTAGCTGAGCCTTACATTGAATTAGGGATGATTTTTCTTAATCATTTGTGATTTAAGCGTGTAGTGAGTTTGTTGTCCATCAAAACTAATAGGGTTGTCATGTTTACCAAAAATAAGCCCAACTTTGTCCAAGATAAATGTAGGATAAAGAACTGCCCTTGGTATATCTATGGAGCATTTGATAAGAAGTTGTAGTCATTTTAAGTTAGGAAATTCAGGAACAATCATAACTGTAATATAATATATACAAATCCTACGATGAACACAAGCAGCTTAGCTGACTTGTTGAAGGATAAGCTTAAAAAGGAGCTATTTTTGAAGAATGATGATATAAAATTTTACGTTAAGGATTGTTTTGGTGTTAAAGTGTCCATGAGTATGGTAAGAAGAGAAAAGAAAAAAAATAGTAGACAGTGTTGTGATCAATATTGAAGAGGAGTTTGGGAAGCTTTGGTCTTATGTTGAAGTGATTAGGCAGACTAACCCAGGAAGCACTATTACATTGACAGTGTCTCGACCAATTCCAACATCTCCACCTATATTTGAAAGAATGTACATATGATTAGAAGCTATTAAACATGGGTTTAGGCATGGATGCAGGCATTTTCTTGGCCTAGATGGATGTTGGCTGAAAACCAAAACTAAGGGTGAACTTCTATGTGCTGTGGGAAGTGATGGAAATAATCAAATGTTTCCTATTTCTTGGGCTATGGTCAAAGTTGAGTCGACAGTCACATGGAAGAGGTTCATTGAAAGGTTGAAAGAAGATTTACCTCACTTAGGCTTCAGAATTGGTTGGACTATAATGACTAACCAACAAAAGGTAAAAGTTTCACATCAATCTTGCTTTTACTTTCATTGAGAGTGTAACTGATATGAAATATGTATAGTTGCGTCCACATGCCTATTTAAATGGTTATGTTTTCCATTGTAGGGACTTGATGGAGCCATTATCGATTTGTATCCAGAGGTTGAGTACAAGTTTTGTGCTAGACGTGTTTATGTCAATTGGCATAACAGAGGACATAAAGAGGAAAAGATGGAGGAGCACTTTTGGAAAATTGCAAAATCCTTCACAGTAAGGGAATATGAAGAAAATTTGGATAAGCTCAGAGCTAAGAACCTAAGGGCAGCATATTGAGAGTTATGCACCAGTTCATCGATAGTGCCGGGGGCTTACCATAGGGAAGATTCTATGATTAAGCTGGTTGACAATAACTTATGTGAGGCCTTCAATAAGACTCTAGTTGATGCAAGGAAATGTCAGTTTTAGGGTTATTTGAGCATATTATAAGAGAGTTAATGAAAAGAATTGTGATAAAAAGGAAAGAGGCTGCCAAATGGAAAGGTAATTTAGGGCCAAAAATAAGGGAAGCAATTGAGAAAAGTGCCATGATTGCTCAACATTGTTTAGTGCATCATAATGGAGAAGGAGGGTATGAAATTGATTATGAACAGAACATATATACGGTGAGGCTTCAGAACAAAATATGTTTTTTTAGGAGATATAACCTCTCTGGCATTCCTTGTGCACATGTCATATGTGCTATTAAAGACAATAAGGTTATTATTGAAGAGTACACTTCTAGTTGATGATGGAAGACTGAATATGTCAAAACATATGGGAAGGCAATTCAACTGATGCCTAGTATGAAGGACTGGACCATTAGCAATAAAGAAACTATTAGGCCACCATAATTTAAACAAGGGTCTAGTAGGCCCAAAACAGTTAGAAAAAAGGCATTGATGAGCCTCAAAAGAATACAAAAGTAAATAAAAAGAAAAATGTTGACCACGTGTTCAAGAGGGGTATGATCATTACATGTAGCCATTGTCATATAGAAGGACATAACGAAAGAGGTTGTCCTTGGAAAGGTTGAGAGGTAATTTTTAAGCTATTTTATCTTTTTATGGTATAGCTAAGATTCTTTTCCATAATAGTGGTAATCTTCTAGATTTTCATATTCTGTTATCACTGTTATCAATGGCAAGTTCCAGCCCAGTTTTAAAATCTGAACCCAGACTAGGTTCCATATAGGGAAACATACAACGAACTTACAGTCAACCCCCAAAAACATATTCACAATTGAAACCAACACTAACAACCTAGTAAGTGCCTCTAAAACTACATCCAACACTAAAAGGGGAAAGAAAGGTAAAAGAAAAGCAAAAGCCTCTACTTCTGCCTCTGCCTCTGCTGGTGCCACAACTGCTTCAAGTGCTATTGTCACCTCAAATATTGCTCATGTAAGTGGGAGTGCAAATGCAATAGCCTAAGTTATTCTCCTAACACCTGAAGGTACTTCAGAAACAACAAATATCTGTACATCTTCAAAATCCAGTACCAAGAACCAAACCAAAGGGAAAAGAGGACCTAGTTATGGTGTTATAGATGATGGAAGCAGATTGAGGATATTGGCAGCTGGCAGTTGTAGTCCAAATTCTCAAGTGAAAATTATAGAAAAAAGGCTTATCACATACTTTTCTCTTCAATAAGAAGCAAATAGGAAGATTAAAAAACAGATGGAAGGGGAGGGTATACACAAATGAAACCATAAGGTTGCAGATACTAAATGTAAGTGTTAAAATTTTGCATTCTTACTTAATATTAATTAATTCATACAATTTAACAAACATTTGCATTTTATCTACAATCTGGAAGGAGAAGTCAGAGACTACTAAACCTTAGGTAGAATTCAATAAAGAGGAAGGAAGTTATTACTGTGCATTTGAATCCAAGCCAACAAAGTCAAACTGCATCTTTAAAGGGAAAGGAAAAAGTGTAAACTTAACATGTAATTGTCAGTTAACTGAACAATTTTGTGATATTTGTGAACTGAACAATAATATATTGTAAGGATGTTGTTGGGATTAATTTTATTAATTAACGAATGCAATGACTTCCAATTTCAGTTTGAATTTCATTTCTTATACGTTTTTCCTTTTTGTTTAAGTTCATGAATGGGTTACTGAGGGTGATGGAAGGGTGATAGAAGCTTAGTTGGAATTGTCAAATTCTCTGCAATGTTTTGTATTTTCAGGGAAAGCGTAAAGTTTATGGATGGAAAGAGATGGATGGAAAGAGATGATCATCTTTTGTAGTAAAGTGTTGGTTTCCTTTATTTTCTAATCAGTATGCATTGCATTTCTTTTAGGTTTTTTCGTTTTCATTGAAGTTCATGAATGGTACAACATCTACATTGTTAATACAGTCTCAGTTGGAATTATAGTTCTATTAAACATCTTTGTCTTCTCATCAATAATTTTGATGACTAATAAACAACTTAACAGTTGTGTTAATCATTGGAATGGAGGTAAAATATGGATAACATTTTTTAGAATAGTCAATTGCTGCCTTTTTTAACTCCTTTTGACTACTAACGAATACTCAATATCCATTAATTAAAGATCCTATTTTGTCACTAATCTTCCTTACCAAATGTTGAAACATCAAACATCTTTAGGCTAGTACATCAAACATTTTTAGCCTAGTACATCAAACATCAAACCTGTTTAGGCTAGAACATCAAATTAGTAATAAAGCAAACGTAAAGCATCTAACACTTTGCACTTTCTAACATCAGGTTAGGTGAAGAACATTTACACATTGTTCTATATCAAAACATTTCCAAGTAAGGCTTTAAAGGTACAACTATTGCCTTTTCTTCCTTCATTATTTAGACTAACAATCATAAGCAAAAATACTAAACATATGCTTAAACAAGCAAACCATTTCCAACACTTTGCTAAATGTGTTTCATAACTAGTAATCGCAGCAACTAACTCATTCTTCAACTTCAAATTTTCTACAATCCTTTCAGCTTGCAAAACATCTATTGCATTCTCTCTTAACTTTGTCACTTCTACCTTCAATAGATTATTTTGACAATATAACATCTTCTCTCTGTTTTTCAGCTCTAAAATAATCTGTCTTGCTCTTAGACAAAATCTTTGATCATGTCATTCATGAAATCCACAAACATTTTCACTCTACCATCAAAGAAAAAGTAACAATTCATTAATGAAATATATGAACATATTTAGCTAAAACGACATAAAATGTACTAAAATTACTGAAAAGAGTTGACAACTATAAAACCTTCTTCTTAGATTTTCATCAGTCCATGAAGTCCATCTAAGTGCTTTCAAGTTATAGTAACAATATTTAGCCTCTCCGTCATAGTTCCATTCAATTGGGTAAGTTGAAGAAATAAACTTGTATGACCTCATATTAAGCTTAGAATGCGTCCCTCTACAGCCAAATTGAAAATTTTAAAAATTCCAACCCAACACAAAATCACAACTAAGAAATAATAAATTGAATCCTCTAATTAACCTCATTACCTTAAAGAATTACTATTTGAGCTCATTCTTAAGTATTACATCACAATGCTATAATGTTGATTGTGCACCCATTGATAGCTAAATGATGTCTACAGAACTGAATTTGTTTGCTCCTAATAAACTGCATTTCTTCTATGAATGTCATACTTTATCTTGAACCCAGCGCATAGAGAATAACAAAATATGGATAACCACCAACGAAGCTAAATCAAGTGACACCAATCGTATCCTACGTACAATGTCAAGTACATGAGGAAGAGAAAACTTAATCATATCCTATATACAAATGTATAATAGAATTTTACATAAAAAATAATTATCGTCTACACACTATTCAACCCAATAATCAAACCCATTTAAAGAAGATAAAATAATTTACATAAATGTAATATTGTTAGGGTAAAGGAATAAAGTGAATATTAAAACATCATAAATTTATATACAAAAATTAGAAAGGAGCATGAATCATTACCTACTTCGGTCTTCAATTATAACATATGAATATTTCAGATCTCTAAAAACCTTACTGCTCATTCACCTCCAACGCCAAAAGAGAGATCTCACACTCGCACTCACAAGCGAGATTGGAGTGAAGGCACATGCATTAAGTGATGATGCGTCCAGCGATTGGAGTGAAGGCACAACCAAGAGAAGAAAAAGAGGGTGAAATATGTGTTCATAAAAATTGTTGATTTTAGGGTTAAAGAGTTTTTCATTTAAGTCAAAATTTAAACAAAATTAATTAATTTTTTCTTAAATTCCAGCTGGCTTGGACAATAAATTAGGTCTATTAACGTAGCATATAAACACTAATTGACTTGCATGTAATGGTGTGTATAAACACGTCCTAATTTCCATCCTAAAAAGTCTTAAATTGAGCAGACTCGTGAAATTTTAGCCCTTCATTGAGCAGGTTTCAAGTTTAAGTCCCAAAATGATTAAACTCAAAAAGGTTAAGCCCCAATTTGGGCTTTTAGCCAAATAATGAAAATGATTCAAAATTTTAAATTGTTAATTATTTTATCAAAATTTTAAATTATTTTTGTAGAATTGTTGTTTTTTCACATTCTATTTCATTTTACATTTAAATAGATATTTTAATTTTACATTTAATTGGATGACAAAATATGATTAAATTGTATTTTGAGGACATTATACAGTCCATGATATGTTGATGCAAGCAAATGCTAAAGCATTATTTTCTTCAAAAGCTATTAGAAAGGAAATACCGCAATATACTTAATTTAAAACATTATGTCATCATAAATAGTTGCATAAATTAAATATAATTAATTAAAATATATTAAAATTTAATGTAAAATAAAATTTTAACAAATTTTTATTACTCTAAGATTTTTAACAGACCAACCACTATCAATGATAATGGTTATCATTCTTTTGCCTTAACTAACCATAATAATTATAATGATTATATTTATTCTCATTCCTCATTATATTCATTATAAATCTAATTATCATTATCCTATATGAACCAAACATCCCTGATATTGTTGAAGATAATCCTAACTATAGTTAACGAACCGATTGCATTTCATTAATCTTTTTAACATAGAAGTGACTACAATCCAAAAAAAAGTATTATAATAGCCAAATGGTTTGTACAAGAGAAGACATACCACTTCTGATTTTTGTTTTTGGGTCACATCCTTCTTTGGTTTGATTTAATGACTTGACTGTGCAAAGACTCTTACTTGCCATGGTTTGTTAACTTGCTTGAACTGAAATGGTGTTGAGATCTTATCCAAATTTTTAGTTTGACAAAATTTGAAACACTTAATTGAAAGAAATAGGATTATAAACCTTAATCTATTAAAGTTTTACCATAACTACACTCTTAATTAATTAAAATTCGTTACAGATTTTAAATCTATTCATTGCATATTTAATAAAATTATAATTATTTTATTAAATTCTAAAAACGAAATATTGTTCTTTCTTATTATTTTATTTTTAAACATATGTAAAATATTATAATTATAAAGTATATAACTCATTAATTAATTAGTAATAAGTATTAGAGTGCCTAAAAGAACTATTTTTTTTCTAGATTTATATCCCAATAATAAATCAATTAATAAGGTTTAAAAAAGATAACATATTTATTTAATTTTGATTTAGTAGGCCGCCATCATACTGCATATTTAACTCTTATACAATAATTTTTACAAACAATTTCTGTATTAATTAAAGATAAAGTTATATATTATTACATCTTCTTAAACTCTGCATTTCAGCATAATTTCAACTAGATGTTGTTATTATAACAATTATACAATGAATTCAATTGTTGTAATTGTGTACATGTGGATTTAAGCTGGAATAAATTTGTATATATACCTTCACATAAAAATAAAGAAAGTTTACTTTAATATTAAAAAATTAATTTTATTTTTTGAAAAACCTATTTATTTGAGAAAGAGCTATTAATTTAATTGTTTTTTGTTTTGGGTTTTAAGATTCAAAATATCAATTAAATGTGTTAATTATAAATAAAAAATTTCTTAGTCAAGAAATTTAAAATTTATAATAATTGGCAGTCTGAATAATGACTGGGAATCAGTTGAAAATGTTGAAACCATAAATTTGAGAATTATAGTAAATTTTGACCACAATAATCACATGTTTTTGAATCATCGTCTGCGTGATGGATCTAGACCGTGGATTAGAATCTTGGACGGTGATGGCCGACAGTTGCATCTCATTTCATTAGTATGGAGCACACGGAGACAGGGACAGAGACAATTCCGTTTAAGAGAAGAAACAGAGGGAGTAGACTTGGCTAGTGGCCACGAATTGGCGCGAAACCAAAGGGAAGCAAACCGAACTCGAAGGTCCTCTTGAAGAATGTCTCGTCTTTCTCTACAATGCTATTCATCGTCGTCAAATAAACACCTGTTTCTCTCCACTCTCGATTCTTTCGCTTTCCAATTCCCGAAAAATTTTAACTCCTCTGCCAGTTTCTTTCCCAAGTTTGATCCACCTTTTGATTTTGGTTCTGTGTTTTTGTTGTACTTCTACCATTTTCCATCTGAGCTTTTCTGCTCAAGTTGGCTACTCTGGAAGATGGAATTCTTATTATTACTCGTTGAGGAGGGCCAATGAGGCCACCTTTAAAGCGATATTGTATTCTTATGTATGAAGGGTAGAATTTTGGAGCCAGATGTCGATGATTTAATCTTTATAGTTATGAAGGTGGAACAATTTTGACAAGGTAGCCTTGGATTGTCAAAAAGATTAAAAAATGGTACGTGAAGAATAGCTTGTAAACTATAGTGCTTTTTGTTTGAGTAGGTCTATATTCGTCAATTTTTGCTTTCCAATATGGATTCGGGAAAGTTTTCCTTTTACGTCTCTGGCAAATATGCTAGATTTTTCACTAGAAAAGTAAAGTTTGAAAGTAGTAGTTATATGGAGAACCTTACCGCGAATGCTTTCTTTTCCTGTTTGTTTTGCGATGTAACCATTTATATGAATAGATGCATACATATATATATAGATAGATATAGATATAGATATAGATCATTGAAAGTTCAGATAGAGAGCTGAAAATATAAAATACTTAATTTTGTTGAGCGTTTTCTTGAAATGTGCTGCACAAGCATTCTTTTATTTGTTGAAAACGGAGTTCAACACGGGTTCATGACAATCTTGAATATTGTAGATTGCTCGTTTATTAGTGATAAAATATTTGAACTTTAATTAATGTGATTACTATCATGCATATGGTTCATATGTTGAATAAGTATATACACATATCCAGTTTATTTTCTCTTTATATCTGCTTCTGCAGGGAACTCCGGTGAATATCATCGTAGGTTCTCATGTCTGGGTCGAAGACCTAGAATTGGCTTGGATTGATGGATGTGTTACAAAAATTAATGGAAAGGATGTCGAGGTTGACACATCGACTGGCAAGAAGGTAAGTTGGATGCTATAATTTTCCTAATCTGTCGAGTTTTTTCCTCTTTACTCAAATTCAATAGAACATGTTTTTTGGATAGTTCTGATTTCTGAATGCAGAAGAGAAGTTTGATTTTATCAGTTTATCTTTTTAATCTCTACTTATCAAAGTTACATTTTAGGGGAGTAGTTATAAGCATTGCCAGACTCAGAAAAAAATAACTTCCTCTGAATATTGAATCGGTCAATTAGGATAAGTCTCCACTTATAAAGAAAAAACAATATGAATACTTATGTTACGTTTACGCTTTTGAAAACATTGAAAGAGACAAAACGTAAATACAATTTGAGAGTACAAGTGCTCAACCACAATGATATCCATGTTTATCCTGGGCATCTGACTATGATTGATTACTGAGATTGTCTTTCCCATTTTGTAACTTAAGGTCACTGCAAATTTATCAAAAATATATCCAAAAGATGTGGAGGCTCCACCTGGTGGAGTTGATGACATGACAAAACTTTCTTACCTGCATGAGCCTGGAGTTCTGCAGAACCTGAAAGCTAGATATGAATTAAATGAAATTTATGTAAGTTTCCTTTTCCCTTGGTATTGGTTATACATAAGTTCTTACAGCATTGCAGGGACCTTTTTCTGTATGCTGAGATGGAGAAATGAGCAAATTTTCTCTCTTATTTTCTATGTTGATGATCTCCTGAATATAGTGAAACTTTACGACTCTTTTGCAGACTTATACTGGAAATATTCTTATTGCTATCAATCCATTTCAAAGACTTCCTCATATATATGATGCTCACATGATGCAACAATACAAGGGAGCACCATTTGGAGAGCTGAGTCCTCATGTTTTTGCGGTTGCTGATGTAGCATACAGGTTATTCCCAATCTCAAATTACCTGCTATATATGGCTTTATTAAATCATGGACATCTTATTCAATAACCATCTTCACAAAATCAGGGCAATGGTCAATGAGACGAAAAGCAATTCTATTTTGGTCAGTGGTGAAAGTGGTGCAGGTAAAACAGAGACAACCAAAATGCTTATGAGATACCTTGCCTTTTTGGGTGGACGCTCTGGTACTGAAGGACGAACGGTGGAACAGCAAGTTCTTGAAGTATGTTTCATAACCTGAAACTTTTTCTAACTCTAGTAGAGTTTCTCTGCTTCATGTTATTCAACTGGGAATATTCATTCAGTTTTCCATTTGATAATATTCTCTTTCTTGCAGTCAAATCCAGTCCTTGAAGCATTTGGGAATGCTAAAACTGTTAGAAACAACAATTCCAGGTGAAACAATTGACTTGGAAAGAAAAGCAGGATACTTTTTTATATCTCTATACATTCAATGTGTACACGACTCTGAATCTAATCTCCCAAAGCATAAAGGAACAATTATAATGACTTGTATTACTTCCTAAGAAATGCCAGACATATAATTGCCTGACGTTTGAAGTTGATTTGATCCTATAATTGATACTGGTGCAGCCGTTTTGGTAAATTTGTTGAGATCCAGTTTGATAAGCGTGGAAGGATTTCAGGAGCTGCTATCAGAACTTACCTCCTGGAAAGGTCTCGTGTTTGCCAAATATCAGATCCTGAACGTAATTACCACTGCTTTTATCTTCTTTGTGCTGCACCTCAGGAGGTAATTGTCTATTGAAGTAGCGAACTTTATCACAATCCCTAACTTCAGTAGATTCCAACCTTTCCAGTCTGTTCTAGCTAAAGTTGATATTGCTAACAGGATGTTGAAAAATATAAATTGGGACCGCCACAGTCATTTCATTATCTTAACCAGTCAAAATGCTTTGAGCTTGTTGGTGTAAGTGATGCCCATGATTACATTGCTACAAGAAGAGCTATGGATATTGTTGGAATAAGCTCAAAGGAGCAGGTATACCTTCTAAAAGAAGCCATGATGCTGAATCATATCACTAGGGACATCATCTTACTTCTATTACTCTTCCTCACTTTGCTTCAGGAAGCAATTTTCAGAGTTGTTGCTGCTGTTCTTCATCTTGGAAATATTGATTTCACAAAAGGAAAGGATGTTGATTCATCAGTTCCAAAAAATGACCAAGCTAAATTCCATCTTAAAACAGCAGCAGAACTACTCATGTATGATATGTACTCTCATAATGTAAGGTATATGCTCTTACTAATGTTTGTTTACGTTAATAGTAGGCTTTGCTTTATTTCAGGTGTGATCCTGTAGCATTGGAAGATGCCTTATGTAAGCGTGTAATGATCACCCCAGAGGAGGTTATTAAGCGAAGTCTTGATCCCCAAAGTGCAGCTGTTAGTAGGGATGGTTTAGCTAAGACAATTTACTCTCGCTTATTTGACTGGTAAAACCACTGTTTGAGATGTCAACAATTTCAAATATTGCATTACATGTTAATGAAAATGTTGGTTTAACCTGCATGTTTGCTTATTGATAGGTTGGTGGATAAAATTAATAATTCAATCGGTCAAGATCCCAATTCAAAAAGTTTGATAGGAGTTCTTGATATCTATGGCTTTGAAAGCTTTAAGGCTAACAGGTGAATAACTAATGAAAGCTTATTATCTTTTAGATACTGGAGACAATTTTTGTTGATGATTTTTGTGAACATTCCACAATATCTGAATATGCAGTTTTGAGCAGTTTTGCATTAATTTTACAAATGAGAAGTTGCAGCAACATTTCAACCAGGTAATGAATATTGATCATGAGCCACCCAGTAAGGTTTCAATCATTGATTTTTAACTAAAAAGGAATTTGTATGACTTTCAGCATGTTTTCAAGATGGAACAAGAAGAATACACAAAAGAGCAGATAAATTGGAGTTACATTGAGTTTGTTGACAACCAAGATGTATTGGATCTGATTGAAAAGGTTAATTGTATTTTAGCCACATTTCCCTCTTTCTAATTGATACTGATATGCTAAGCTTTTGTTTCTATTTCGATTTCAGAAACCATTTCAATATACTCACAAGATTTGACTCTCTCTCTCTCTCTCTCTCTCTCTCTCTCTCGCTTCTTTCTATTTTATCTTTGAATTAATATTGCCATTATTGGGATCTTGCAGAAACCTGGTGGCATAATTGCCCTTCTTGATGAAGCATGGTATGCAACCTATTCAATTCCAATGTTGTGTTATATTTTTAAGGAAAGTGACTAAATAGATGGTTTTCCTCCTGGCTTTCTTAAGATACAAGAGCTTGTTAGTTTTAGCTTTGAATGAAGATTCATTGGTTTGGCTATTTTTGTTGACTATGTTTCCGGTATTTCAGCATGTTTCCGAAGTCAACCCATGAAACATTTGCAAATAAGCTTTACCAGACATTTAAAAATCACAAGCGCTTTATCAAGCCAAAGCTATCTCGAACAGATTTTAACATTGCACATTATGCTGGAGAAGTAAGTTATTTGTACAAAAATAATGGTTATATTATGAACAAGTTCTTATTTCAGTAAGATTGTGTTGCTTGCATTTGTTTTCAGGTTCTCTACCAATCCGACCAATTTTTGGACAAAAACAAGGACTATGTGGTTGCTGAGCACCAAGATTTACTAAATGCATCCAAATGCTCTTTTGTAGCTGGCCTTTTCCCTCCACTACCAGAAGAGACAAGCAAATCTTCAAAGTTCTCTTCAATTGGTTCCCGTTTTAAGGTAGTTTTCTTTCTGTTGTTTTTGAGACTATCGTACTTATCTTATCCAGAAGCACCATGTAAAGAACTTTCTAGAAACACTTAATGCATTGTTGTGGTTCATTAAGTAAAAGAGCTAATATGTTTGCTATTAATTATGCAGCTACAACTACAACAATTAATGGAAACACTAAATTCTACTGAGCCTCACTACATCAGATGTGTGAAGCCAAATAACCTGCTAAAACCTGCAATATTTGAGAATGCAAATATCATGCAGCAACTGCGCTGTGGTGTAAGCAAAATCTACTATTTTATAATTCTTTAGCGGCATTACCTTTCTTCTTAATCATTTTTGTTAATATGTTGCTGGTCATACATATTTAGGGTGTTTTAGAAGCAATCAGAATCAGCTGTGCTGGATACCCTACTCGGAAACCTTTCTTTGAATTCATAAACAGATTTGGTATTCTTGCCCCAGAGGCTGTGCAAGGGAAGTAAGCATCTCATCTGGAAAAAGAGTGCATTTCATTGTAATAATGTCTCAATTATGAAGCCATTTGTAGCTCTTTCTGAATAAACTTGAATTGTTGTGGTTTGTTGTGGAATATCTATGTCTACAGCTACGATGAAAAAGTTGCTTGCACAAAGATTTTGGAAAAGAAGGATCTTAAAGGGTTTCAGGTATAAAAGTTATCATTTTTGCTGTTGTTTCTAGTATAAGAAAAATCTGTGAAATTATTTCAGCAGCATTTTCTGATGCAGACGCTCTGTAGAAGTACATTATTTTCTTGATGCATGCTTGAGATATCGTCTCATTGCACTCAACTTTCATATGTCCAAATAAATGAGGTTGTTGGTGCTATTAATTGCGTTGGACTTGAAATGATATACAGATAGGTAAAACAAAAGTATTTTTGAGAGCGGGGCAGATGGCCGAATTAGATGCAATGAGAGCTGAGGTACTCAGTAATGCAGCAAAAACCATCCAACGGAGGATAAGAACTCATTGTGCCCGTAAAAGGTTTATTGCATTGCGGAAGGCTACGATATTTTTGCAATCAGTATGCAGAGGTGATTCTTTTGTAAAAGCTAAAAGCATGAAGCAATTTTATTGCCATAGTATCTGTATAAACAGATGCATGGACTTCTGATTTCTTGCCCTCTTTATATTATCTATTCTTTCTTTGTTTTTGTATAATCAGTTTCTGTCATTTACTTACATCAACAAGGATGCACGTGATTTGTAGGAAGACTGGCTTGCAAAATTTTTGAAAGCATGAGGAGGGAGGCAGCTGCTGTGAAGATTCAAAAGCAAGTCCGAAGATATGAAGCCAGACAAGCCTACAAAAAACTCCATGCCTCTGCACTTTTCCTGCAGACTGGCTTAAGGGCTATGGTTGCTCGTAAAGAATTTAGATTCAGGAAATTAACTAAAGCTGCAATTTTTGTTCAGGTTATATTCTTGATAGTACCAGACTACTTTAACAGTTTTGTTTCTCAATACAGTCAGTTTTCAAGTACAATAATCTGTTCCTTTTATAAAACTTTCAGGCTCGGTGGCGCTGTCATAAAAATTATTGCTATTATAAGAGGCTGAAGAGAGGAGCAATTGTATCACAGACCAGATGGAGGGGAAGGCTTGGCCGAAGGGAGCTAAGAAAGCTAAAAATGGTTAGCAACATGACAAGTTTTTCCTGTAAAAGTGACTGAAATTTATTGAGTGCAAGCCCCTGAAAACTATGTTGCATGAATTGTTTGAATATGCAAGAGCATAAATTGATGGATAGCATATAGATGTGTTCCATATTGCACAGTTCCTTCTTTGTTTTTAATCTTTCTTGCTGAATGCTTGAAATCTGCTTCATTTCCTTTGGAGTTTTGACAACTGCCTCCAATGTTTCCAGGCTTCAAGGGAAGCAGGTGCATTAAAGGAAGCCAAAAATAAACTTGAGAAACAAGTGGAGGAACTCTCTTGGCGTCTACAATTGGAGAAACGTCTAAGGGTTGGTTTTCATCGTATGAGGATGGCAATCAATGAGCATAAGATTGATAAAAGTTGTCTATTCCTTTAGGACTTGCATGCCAATTTAAAACATGCCCTAGTAAAGCATTATAACAATTCCTTTTCCAGTGTGATAACAGTTGATAAATCTACAGGAAAATTATTAGAACTGCCTCATTCAGTTATCACAACATTTTCATCCTTTAAAATTTAACTGATTCCCCTTAGTCATATATGCTCATTCCAAGGCTTCAACCCTTGCTTTCAGACTGATCTAGAGGAAGCAAAAGCACAAGAAGTAGCAAAATTTCAGAATTCAATGGAAGAAATGCAAAAGAAATTAGAAGACGCAAATGCATTGATTGTCCAGGAACGAGAAGCTACAATGAAAGCCATGGAAGAAGCACCTCCTGTTATTAAGGAGACCCAAGTACTTGTTGAAGATACAGAGAAAATTACTTCCCTAAAAGAAGAACTGGAAAATCTACAGGCAAGAATCTTCCAATAATTTCTACATGCTTCTATTGTACGAAGCATGTGATACCATTGTTCATTCAATTCATATTAGAATGTCTGTTAGCTCTCATTCATTGTTCAAAAAATTTTCTTTCCATTCTCAGATTGCAAAAAAGGTTCTGCTCTTGTTGAAAACAGAAGTGGATAACAGTACACTAGATCAATCTGCATAGTTTTCACGTCTTGATAGAAGTTTACATGCCAAGACCACTATCGAATTATGCTTTCTTAAACCAGTTACAAACATTGATAGAGTTGCATTTTCGTTTGAAATGACCTATATATGTCTGACTATGACTGTTTGTTTTCATTGTGAAATCTGGGCTTTTCATGCCAATTGACTATTGAGGTGAAGCACTAACTGAATAGCCAGTTTTAGAGATCAAGATATCATATCAAAAGCTCAGAACAAATAGTTAATAAAGGAGAACAAGGTTAGCATGAAAAGATATTATAATTGGACACACATCTTTCTTTTTAATGGAAGCATAGTAGTGCATGGTATTGTCGTAGTTTGTTACTGAACTTAATGAAGCAATTGCTTTCATGTGGACATAGTTGGATGTTAATACATATCTGAGGAAATTCATGGGTACCTAAGCTAACCAAAATTAGATATTTCCGAAGTTGCATCTTGTTTGCTGACACAAGAGCATAAAATTAGCATCTCACATTGTTGGTCTTTGCATTGGTTTCATGTCTTCACAGGCCTCATTGCAATCGGAGAAAGAAAGAGCAGAGGATACAGACAAGAAATACAATGAAGCCCAGAAGATTATTGAAAATACACGTAAGAAGCTGGAAGAAGCAGATAAAAAGGCTCAGCAACTCCAAGAATCCGTTCAGAGGTAGTGTATTAAGAACAAAAGCCTATCTAGTGATATGTCTTTGCTGAACTTGATTACCTGCAAACTTGTGAAATTGAATCTGACCTGTACATTTCAAGAAATCATTACCTCTTCTAATTTTTCTGATGAAATTGATCTCCTGTTACACTCGTCCAATTAGATTAGAGGAGAAGCTTACGAACTTAGAATCAGAGAATCAAGTTCTTAGGCAGCAGGCTGTGTCCATGGCTCCCAATAAATTTCTTTCAGGACGCTCCAGATCAATTATGCAGGTACCAGGATCAATCAAATCTGTACTTTGGTTCTTTTCTTTTTTCTCTTGGAAAAGAGTAAGATTTTTTTTCTTGTTCAATTGACAGAGGGCTGATAGTCATATACCCATTGACAAGACAGGTTTGGTGAGTATACCTCATTTAATTGCAAACTAATATGTCCTATAACAAACAACAAAATATTTTATTTCTTTGATTTCTGAAATATTCTTTGTCCTTCCTTCCTTCTGCTGTTCAACTCAAAAAATGCTTCAGGATCTGCATAGTGGTTCAATAAACCAAAGGGAAGAGGGAAAACCTCAGAAGTCATTAAATGAGAAACAACAGGAGAACCAGGAGCTACTCATTCGTTGTATTGCACAGCACCTAGGCTTTCAAGAAAACAGACCAATAGCTGCTTGTATCATATACAAATGTCTTCTTCAATGGAGATCCTTTGAGGTTGAGCGCACTAGTGTTTTTGATCGAATCATTCAGACAATAGGCCATGCTATTGAGGTGTGAAACTGCAAACCTTGTGTTCCAATATTTTAATTATTTTTAATGTTTAGTTTCCAACTTTAGAAACATGCTTTGACTTTCTCTTAAAACTTGGACTACAGACTCAGGATAACAATGATGTTTTAGCATATTGGTTGTCAAACGCCTCAACTCTGCTGTTACTACTGCAACGCACATTAAAAGCTAGTGGTGCAGCAGGAATGGCCCCACAACGTCGTCGATCATCATCTGCAACTCTGTTTGGAAGAATGACCCAGGTATTTGTTCACATGGAAACAGAAAGAAATTTATAAGATTGATTTCTTTAATTGATTAAAGTTTGTGTTGTTGTCTTCATAGAGTTTCCGTGGAACTCCCCAAGGGGTCAACCTTTCCTTAATAAATAGTGGTATCAGTGGTGGAGTGGACACTTTGAGACAAGTTGAAGCCAAGTACCCAGCTTTACTTTTCAAACAGCAACTTACAGCATATGTAGAAAAAATTTATGGAATGATTCGGGACAATCTCAAGAAGGAGATTTCCCCTTTGCTTGGATTGTGCATCCAGGTAATTTATATATGTGCCTACCATATTCTCTGTTTTGTATCCAATAAAATGCTATCCTTCTATGCATATATTTCTTGTACTAGTTTTAATTTACGCTGTTAGCTGTATGTATGACATGACTGCAATAGGCTCCAAGAACATCCAGAGCAAGCTTAGTTAAGGGTGTACGTTCAGTTGCTAATGCTGCAGCTCAGCAAGCTTTGATTGCTCACTGGCAAGGGATTGTGACAAGCCTCGGAAACTTTTTAAACACTTTAAAAGCAAATCATGTAAGTTAAACTTCCATTTGGTTTTGTTCCTTCATCACAGCTTTACTACTCTATGCTCTGCTTAGACAATTGTGATGCTGCTAAGAAACCTTGTTTTGGAATCTAAACATTAATCTCAAGTGTGAAGCTGACTCTTCTTTTGGTTCACATAATGGCTGGAAGAATTAGATCAGAAGTGAATGGAAAGGAATTACCATCCTCTGTATGCTTATTTATAAGATGCAGGAATGAGTTGCTTCATCTGATTTGTTTTCCATGCTCTTTATATCTACTTTTGCTACGACACCAGTTTTTCTATAGCACTTAGCAAAGCCCCTCGTTGGTTTTTTTAAATTCCATTCCATCTGAATATGTTGACTGGTGAATACTGAAATCCTAGTCCCTAGAACTTTCAGTATCCATACCTTTCTGCAGGTTTATCACTTGATAAAGGAGTTCTGTTCTTATCACTTGCCTATATTTTTTATGATTCCTTTTCCAGGTACCACCATTTTTGGTTCGTAAGGTGTTCACTCAAATATTTTCCTTCATCAATGTTCAACTGTTTAACAGGTATTCGACTTATATTCCTCTGTTGTACATGTTCCTGTATCCACACTTTGTGTGTGGCTTAAGTTGATTTGTAGTTTTACCATAATGCTTTACTAAGTGGCTGCATTTCTATTTATTCGGCAGCCTTTTGTTGAGGCGAGAGTGTTGTTCATTTAGTAATGGTGAATATGTCAAGGCCGGGCTAGCTGAATTGGAACATTGGTGTTATAAGGCAACAGATGAGGTACTTTAGAAAGCTGAATCCAATATGCTTTGTGGTTCTAACCAGTTTTTGTACTAACTGCATAAAATAATATGTACAGTATGCCGGTTCAGCCTGGGATGAGCTGAAACATATAAGACAGGCTATTGGATTTCTGGTACACTATCAGTTGGTTGTAGATTTACTTTTCTTCTACTTATATGCTACTATGGTTAAGGATTTGATAAACGTCCTGTAATTTATCATTTCTAACATAGGTCATACATCAAAAACCAAAGAAAACACTGGATGAAATTAGCCATGATCTATGCCCAGTGAGTAATGTATTTTAGTTTGGATACTAGATTGTACCGACTGCCATTTTTGTCTGTTGTAACCAAATTAGTTTCTACACTACAGGTTCTCAGTATTCAGCAGCTGTACCGAATAAGTACAATGTATTGGGATGACAAGTATGGCACACATAGTGTGGCCCCTGATGTAAGTTTAAGGGCTACCTTTGTCACCTGGGAACAGAAGCAAAGGTTTCGTGTTTTTATCTATAAATGAGTAGCACATCCATTGGGCTTATGAACATTCTCTTGCAGGTGATATCCAATATGAGGGTGTTGATGACAGAAGATTCAAACAATGCTGTCAGTAATTCTTTCCTCTTGGATGACGATTCAAGGTTAGCATCAGTATCAAACATGTTGGTTCTTGTTTAGTGTTTCCTTTAATTTCTCTTTCATTCTTTCGCCTTTTTCTACTAGTTTTAACAAGAGGCATAGTCTGGCATTCCTGCTAACAGTCTACTAGAAAGTATGCATGGCAAGATTTCTTAGCAGGAAAAACGGTGCTTAAGAGTTGCAAGATTATTGTTACTTTTCTGTCCGTGATTCCTACTACCATGTTGCGGGGACGTGGATATTTACTTTATTACTATTCGAGTTTAAGCTGATGATTGAATATTTTATATGTTGTTATTCAATCCCAAAAGAAGGAAAAAGAGGAGAAAAGAAAAAGACAAGAATCACTCGTTTAGCTGATGAGTGAAGTTCAATGAATTTCATGGTTACAAAATCTTTGCAAAACAGCTTTCGTACAACTTGATCTTGCAGTTATTCCTGACTTTCTTTTTTCTTTTTTCAAATTTGATGCAGCATTCCGTTTTCAGTTGATGACTTATCAAAGTCAATGGAACAAATTGATATCTCTGACATTGAACCACCACCTCTTATTCGTGAGAATTCAGGCTTTAGCTTCTTGCTGCCCCATACTGATTAAAAGGACAGAATTCTCTGTTATTTATTTCTCTTCACCAACAAGCTGTAAATTCATTCTGCAAGCTCTTCAGGTGCTGGTATGATTTTGGTGTTGTTCAGCGTTGATTATTAACTTACATTAGATTCACCATCTTTGGAATTTTTAGAAGTAGATAGTTCATTGTTATAAGCGGGGATGAAGTTGCTCCCTTTCCAAATGTAACTATTTCTTTCTTCTGTTTGTACAACTAGACAATGTTTTTGAGAGGAAAAGAGTTGTCAATTTCTCTTACATCATTCCCAAAAGAACGAAATTTCAGAGTGACTACATGTCATGTGAAGAATGCATGTACGTGCACTACAACAATTGTCATCCAAGCTTTCTCTAGCAGACTTAGTTTTCTTAAATAGTAAGACAAACAAGGACGAATTCAAGTCAAAGGGCACGGCAATATCACGAATGAAGAAGAAGAAATGAAGCTTATGGGTACACACATGCAGAGGAAAACAGATCAAGAACAAAACAAATGCTGATTGTTCATCACAAGTAAAACTATTTACGGAACAAAATAAATGCCGATTGTTCATCACAAGTAAAAACTATTTACATAAATCACGACAATAGGAATATGGTAAAGTAAGCTTCTATTATATCATAATCACACTACTCTGTCGTGAAGGCAAAGTGGGCCAAGCTGGACTGAAGTAGGGTACCACCCTGCTGTGAATGTGATCCCATAATATGGAAGGAGTACGACCCTGATAACGAACAACTTCAACTGTTTGACTAACAAGGTCACACACAAAAATGTCTGATCCAGTTCTAATGAAGACAGATTCAGTGTTCTGAGGAATGAAAGACAGTATCTGAGTTTCTTTCTTACCTGTATGAAATGACACCATGACGGATGGATTCATTTTCCACATGATTTTAAAATTCAACCTATATCTCCTATTCCACCGATTTGTTTCACACACATTACTTGACGTACATTCACTGGGTTCCCTTTCAAAAACCCATATCTCCAAGCCTGACTTACAGCTCCAACCATACTGCAGAAGACCATCAAAGGACTCCCCTAAAACTTGCTCGTCAAAATCATTTGAACCTGGTAGTTTTAATAAAGCTATCTGCTTCCCCTCATCACGTGAGTCATAGATGGCTATCTTTCCATGTTCAGCAAACCAATAGACGACGCATTTAATCACTGTGGCCACTTTCCAAGGACACAATGATAAAGTTGAAGAACAATGGAGTATGGAAAAGTACCACGTGCTAGTCTTGGGATTGAAAGTTTCGATGGCTACGGTCTTAACTTCATCAAGTCGGCGTTCACATTTTGCTCGAATGACCTTGTAGCACATAATCTCATCAGCATGGTCCTCTACAAGGAATGCCATACACAGCTCATCAAAATATACTCGAGGACGAGGAAGCTTGTAATGTTGCTTGGTAAAAGGATTCCAAAGAAAATAGGTCTTTGGGTGCCGGCCACAAAGAATAAGGCCATTTTTAGAGTCAATGAAGTAACCAAGCTCTTTAAGGATCCCAGAAAACTTTATTTCATCACCCTCTTTACTCGTTGACAATAAAGAAAGGGCAGGTTCAGATGGGGGCCGGCGCAGACCATCTCGAGGCCTTCCAAGGTATAAAGTATTGCATGTAAAAAACCCCAAAAGGGAGAATTTAACTCTCCACTTCCTTGTGTAATTGTGACGAAAAGAAGAGCTGCAAATAAAGTGAAGCCATCTCTTTGACACAAGGATCAATCTAAATACTGACTCTGGAGGCAACCTAATCAGGATTTCACACAGGATGTCATCAGAGCAAAATCCAGCTTGAACGCTGTCAATGGTTGCCGTCTTTATCTTCACAGACATAAGTTCTAGCTATATCTGTGATTAAGTCCTAAGGTTCAAGCATCTGTAAGAATTTATTAAAAAAATAACAGAAAAAAAAAATAAGTCATCCCATAGTGTGGCTGCCAGAAGGAAACAAGAAGCAGTGATACAGATAACGGCAATGTAGTGATGCATAGCGGTAATCAACTTGTGTTTTTATGTTAGGAATATTGCAGTTCTACTTTCACTGTCCAGTTTATTCTATGTACAAACCATACTGAACAGCCAAACTAAATATAGATCCTTAGCTGTAAAAGACATGTTGGACACTAGACACCCAAAGACCAAGAGCAAAAGGGTAAGTATTTATGGTTATTGATCATGCCCACTTAGGACGTGTGCGTAACTATCCAAAGATTGATCGTACCTGATCTAAAACAAGATAGACATGTAATGCAACTTAAGGGAATGGCTCTCTTTTTCATGGTTAGTTCCATTCTATGACAACACGAAGAAATCAAATTAAGGCATCTTTATATAATGATCGAAATAAGAACCACGCAAAAGTAAAGTTAAACAAACCACACTATCCAAATAAAATCCACGAATATTAGAACATTGACAAAGAATAAAAAAAGGAGAATGAGATAGGGCAAATCTTTCATCCCATTTCAATTCCAAGTTGCCCTATTTTGCAGAACCCATATACAAGCATACTTAGTCATATAAACTGGAGAAAAAAGGATGGAAACCTGTTAAGAAGCATACCCCGGTACCGAGTTTGAGTGGAAACCTATCTGAATCTGGAAATTTGAAACGTCAAGTACAACTGTTACTTTGACCGTAGAGAAATTATAAGAAAAAGAAGAAACCGAATGCGCTTACTAATACTAGAGAAGAGAATAAAGGTGGCGAAGGCTGAGGAATGACGACCCTCCAAGCCAGAGGTTATAACATCAAACTCACCGCACTTCGTTGTTTCTTAGTGATGTCAAACTCAAACTACTTTTAGCTCGCTCGAATCCTTCCTATATTTTCATTGTTCTTTTTTTATTTCGACTTTTAGGGACAGTTTGTTTTCATATTCCCTTTTCTGTTGTTTTTTTTAAATTGTTTTTTAAACTAAAATTTTAATAAAAATAAATTTAATCGATTTTTATAATAAAATGTAAAGATTAAAACTTATTTAATTTATCATCTTTATTTTATTTTATTTAACTTTTTTTTATCAAATTTTATTTTTATATTAATTATTTTTTATAATTATTAAAAAAGAAAATATAAATATTCATATATTAATATTAATTTTATATAATAAATATATAAAAATCATATTAACTCGTAATACAACATCAAACAATTCTTATCCTTTAAATTTTCATAATTAAACATTGTTTCACAACAACTATAACGTAAAAACATTAAACTTTAAGAGATGAAATGCCTTAAATATTAAGGATATATCATAAATATTCAGAAAATAATATACTGCCATTGTGGTTTAACAAAATTTCTCCAGCCTAGCCGGATCCGACCCGAAGTTAATAGGCTCGACCTAAATTGATAAACTTTGGATTAGGCTTTGGTTTTTTAATCTTCAAAATTTAAAACGTCGGATTCAGTTCGGACTCAAGTTGATAGGGGGATGGCAACTGGGTTTGAGCTCAGGATTGACCAGACTCAAAATCAACAAGTTAGACTCAGATGGATGAACTCTCAAACCATGCTCGGACTCCGCTGCCAAGCTCGACCCAATTGAGCCCGAGGCCTCGCCTTTATATGCAAATTGATGTATTTTGTTTAAACAATATTATTTTGACATTTTAAATCGAAAACAATTTGGTCAAGCTAGTCGTGCTCGTTCTAAGTTCAAACTGGAAGAAAACAATTTGGTCGAGCCAAGTCTTGCTCGTTCAAGTTCAAAAAACTGGAAGACAAAATTTTAGGCTGAGCTAAGATCTAGGGGATCTGAACCTAATTGGGCCGTTGCCAAAATGGTCTTATACGGTAAGATGAGGATAAATGGTTATAACTTTTAAGCATTATGTATCCATAAAAATTACTTAAATAACTCATGTAATTCGTACAAGAAGCAAAAAAAAAAAAAAAAAACCAGCGGTAAGTTTAAACCAACTTTGCATAAAGTCTTTCAGATGATGCATTGATCAAATATCAAACAATTCTTACGCTGGTAAAGTCTTTTAGATGATGCATTGATCATCTAAATAAAGATAATGTGGGAGACTTGGAAATAGAATGTTATGAGTTATAGTCCAGGTGTCATTTTATCAGTAACAAACCTTGCGTACTTAATCTTGAAAAATGAATTGAATGAAAAAAGTAAGGCATGTGGGTGTACCTATCCAAAGATTGATCGTATTTGATTTAGAACAAGATATATAGATACGTATTGCAACTTAAGAGAATTGGCTCTCATTTTCGTGGTTGGTTCCATTCTAGCACAACATAAAGAAATCAAAGTAAGACATCTTTTTTATATGGTCCCTTAAAGAATGATCAAAATAACACCACGCAAAAGAAAAAACAAGACAAGACAAGTTATCCAAATCAAACCCGTAAAAAACAAAACATTTACTCACCAAAAAAAAAAGTGTGTATTCCTTATCTTATTTTATGAGTATTTATCCGTTTAATAAATAAGACTTACATAAAATAAATGGATAAATATTTATAAAAATGGGTAAGAATAAAATAATAGGATCAGGCGTTTTAACTAAAAAATAGCCCTTTTATCACATACCTGGTAATAAAAACTGGAGAAAAACAAGATGAAAACTTGTTAAGAAAATGGGCTAACCAAGCTGAATCTAGAATTTTGAAGTACTAAGGGAAAGAAAAAAAGGGCCAAGTATAAGTAGCATTTTGACCATAGAAAAATTACAAGACAAAAAGAGTTACTAATACTAAAGAGGAGAATAAAGCCTCCAACCAAAAACATTCACTTCACTTTGTTGTGTATCTTACTAATGTCAAACTCAAACCACCAGTACTTCGTATTCTTCTATATTTTCATTGTTCTTTTCTTATTTCAAATTTTAAGGACAGTTTATTTTCATATTCCCTTTTATGTTCTATTTTTATTGTTTTTGAATCTTATTTTTAAATAAAATTTATTTAATTGAAAATTTTTTATAAAAATAAAAACATTATTTAATGTTATTTATAATCATAATCAAAATTATAAATATAAATTTATTTAATTTCATCATATTCATTTTTATTATAGTACTAGATATTAATATTAAAATTTTAATTTAACTTATTTCTTAACATATCAAATTTTGTTCTTAAATTAATTAATTCTTGTCATTATTAAAAATAAAAATATATGAGTATTCATTATAATAAAATTTTAATATAAAATACAAAATTTATATTAGCTCTTAACACATCAACAATTGTTACCATATAAAGTTCCATATTTCAACATTATTTCACAATTACAATAATGCAAAAGATCAAACCTAAGGCATAAAGTGCCATAAACCTTATGGTATATCATAATTATCTGTAATATAATATTACTACTCTTATACAATAAGACAAGGACAAAATGGTTTTAACTTTTAAGCATCATGTATCTATCAAAAGTACTTAAATACAATTCATGTAAATTGTACTAAAAGCAAATAACCACTAGCAAATCTAAACTAGCTTTGTTGTTGATAAATTATTTTAGATGTTACATTAATCAAATATCAAACAATTTTTATGATGATAAAGGCCTTGAAATGATGCCTTGATCATGTGTTTTATTTAGAGATAAAATGAAAAATTGCATTTATCATTTAAAGAAAATTTTGTGAAAAATTTCACCTAAGCATTAAGATTCTGCTCCCTTTTGTTTTAGAATAGTTAATGACTTTCCTTTATGTAATGATTTCCAAAAGAACAACTCCAAAAGTATAAACATTTGATTTTAAAGTTAGTTAATCTATCATTACACATTATGGAGCACAATATCCATATGTACTTATAACCTGACACAAGGGCATTATCTCTCATAAGCCGAATTTAGAATAGCTAAAATCATAACGTTGGAGCATTTTAAAATCTCTATACATCACATATTTCTTTTCTCTTACAGTATGTGTTATTGCATCGAAGTTTTCTTATTTAAAGTGAATTCTAAAAAAAATCCCTCTATAAAAATAAGTGATATGCAGCTTAGTCTGAAGGGTGATGGGCTAAGAGTGCATAAAGAGAACACAACATAATTGGTGGGAAAGGGGGCAAAAGAAAGACAAATCAACCTGTTTGGATGAATGATTATGCATCATTCTAAGGAGTATTCCTAATTAGTTAAATAAAGACAGTATTTGATACTTGGCAATTGTATGTTATAAATTATAGTCTACATGTCATTTTATCCAAATATTTAGTAACAGCCATTGTATATTTAATCTTGAAGAATGAATGAATAAAAAGTTGAGGAATCATTAAAATTTTCTTTTTTAAAAAAATTAAGTAATTCATTGATATAAGAAAAATTGTACAACCTGACTAGGTACAAAAGAAATCAATTACAAAAGTTTGGAGAATCTATGATTCTAGTTACACAAAACTTAGAATGAATCGTTCAAGTAGCCATCTTTCTCCTGTACTTGACAGGTTGTTTGTTATTCCTCTAGCTTTCACAGAGAGTTTGCATTGGAGGAATATTTGCTTAAATAAGTGCTCTTTGCTTTTAGTCTTATTTCTGAATAATCTAAAGTTCCTCTCCTGCCATATTTAGTACACTATAGCAGCCAAGCTAATCTTGACAACTTTATAGTCTACTTTAGTTACCATTTTTAGGTTCCTAACAAGTTGGATCAATCTGTGCGAGGTGTTGGTTTCTTTCCTTATGCTAAATACTCTTTATATTTTACTCCTAATGTGTGATGTGTACTGACAAGGTGTCATTACCGTTGTAAATTAACCCTACATGAATAATAGGTAGTATATAAGAGTAAGGATTGTTCCCTCAAAGATCAGATTATGGAATGCTAACTATCGTCAAACTTGTCAACAAAATTTCAGTAAACAAAAACATACACAAAAATCGAAGGAAATAAAAATCTAAAATCTAAAATGCAGTATAACCTAAATGATTCAGTATCAAAAGCAAGCTACTAACTAAACCAAAAAACAGAAACAGCTAACGAAAAACATAAATCAAAAGATAATCTGACGCAAACAGAATCAGATTTGACACAAACAAAACCCAACAAAATCAACTCAAATTAATGCACAAAAATAAGTAAATTAGGGGGTTTGATCTCGACAATTCGGAATTTAAAGAACACCAAAATTAAATAAGTGCTAAATCAAAATTCAGAAGAAATCAGAATTGAAAGATTAGGATAAAAACAAAATTACAAAAACTTTAATTGCAAAGGATTTTGCTAATGAAACCAATCAATTCATTCATCGGATTCTATAAATTATTTGTGTACTGTGTTAACATAATCACGAATCACCAACTTATTGATTTTGTGCTTCTTAACTACTAAGAAAGCAAGTATTCGCAAACAATCATAGGATTCATAACTACTAATCCACCTTTGTCGCACATGAGCGTTACTATAGTCGGTTTAATGATATTGCCTTAAAAACTTTGACAACTACTATCATCAGTTTAAGAGAAAGTTCGAATTCTGTTAGAGTAGGTTTGACAATTACTATCAACAACCTAGCTATAAATCAATTAATTTGACAACTACTACCATCAATTAATCAAATAGCGTCCAAAAATCTCTTATTAGCCTTAATTCCAGATTTCAAGATTTACAAGTTTAGATTAGCCATTAAAGGATCAGAATTTAAACACATGTTTGCAAATGACGAACAAAAGAATTGATTAAGATTAAACCCTCATGAATTAATATAGGTTCGAAGGGTATTACCCTTTACAATTGAAATACAAACTTAGCTACACATACCTTGTAAAACGAATCTACCACCCAATTCTCCAAAGAATTTGCATCAAAAATAGAAAAGAAGAGAAGAAGAATTTCGGCTAGGAGTTCAGAGAAAAACCCAGAGAAGACGGACCCTAAACCTAGAGACAAAAGTCAGTTTTTATAACCCTGACACTGATAAGGTGGCTGACCTAATTTAGAGACATACAATGAAACACGTTCCTGCCAATTTTTTAGGGTCAATTTTGACAGTATATAAAAACCAAACGGTGATGATTTTGGAGCTCAAATTTTTTCAGTAGATTTTTCTTTGAGTCAGCTTCAATCTGAGACTTGAATCACTGAATTCCACCATCTGAGCCAAAAGTTATGATTGAAACATCGTCAAAAGTTCATTCTAGAGATCCAAAAATCTGATGCACGTTTGGGAATTTATTTCTTTTGAATTCCACTCAGAAAAATCTATAATTGTTTCCAAAAAATCCATCAATGAGTCAAGAATTTAAGTATGAAATTTCAAAAATTTTCACTAAACTAATCTCGAGATAAAATCCCCACAATGACTAAAGGTCAAGTCTGCCAGAATCCAAAAAACAGTGCAATTCGAGTTTATTTGTTTCATTTATGCATTTTACATCAACAAATCTCGAATAATGCTAAAACATGATAAAACCAGCTATAGATGAACGTAAATGACTCTGAATTAAGTCATAAATACATATGAAAATATGAGTGTATCAAATCCCCCCACACTTAGCTCTTGCTTGTCCTCAAATAAGAAAAACCACAGAAAGTAAAACTATAGAAAACCTAAAGAACAAAGTACAGAGAAACAAAAGGATGTAGCATTCGAATCAAATCTCTAACCATATCAAGCATGATAACTAGAACTCAGTTTACCACGATCAACACATAAAATCAATGAACTCAGTTTACATGTGACAGTCGAGCTAATCTAGCGTAATAGAGTTAGAGGAAATCTATGCCATATCGAAATAATAAGTCCTCTCATTGATATACACTCCAACACTCAAACTGTTTAGGCTCAAATGTGTAACT
>JANSVA010000003.1:28846992-28857899 GCA_025504915.1 Erythroxylum reticulatum | reverse complement strand
ATAATAATAATAATAATAATAATAATAATAATAATAATAATAATAATAATAATAATAATAATAGTGATTTTGATAGAGGAGAGGTATTTCTGGAAGTTGCTTATTTGTTTTGTTTATATTACAGAGACAAGAAATCTTGCCCTTCGGTTTTGGAAGGAACAAAAAATTTATGTTTCTGTGACCTGAAGTCAGAACAAAAATAAGTTGAGTCAGCAACCGAACCCTGCGATGCACAGAATTTTTGTGTTTTGTTATTTGTCTCTACCAATGGAGACAGTAACCATACACTGCGTAACAAAATAATAACTAGGAATATTTAGAAATAATACATAAATAAAATATGAATTTTATAATTATAATCTCATTATAATTTTATTTGCAATGTACAATTATCCCATAGATTTTATCATATACATCTAAACATGTACAAAATAAAAATATCTTTAAATAATTTGTCACTAAACTACAACCAAAGCAAGCATAAACCAACACATGAATGTGGGCATGAGTATTTTTTTGGCAACTTCATTAAAGAATCATTCTCTTCCATCGCACCTAAGTTGCTATTCTTTGTAAGGTTGGTTAGGGCGGTGTTAATTTTTAACTCATCACCGTGAGCTCTCATGTGCATTCTCAAATTTGTGTCATGCTTGAACCCTTTCCCACAAACGTGGCAATAATACGTGTAGTTAGCTAGTATATCCTCTACATCCAGTTTAATTATGCACGAATGTGGCTCATAAAAATCATGGATTGGTTACGAGTTTTAGAACCACATATATTTTATATTTCCATATTTTAGACTCTTGGACGAGAGAGGAGAAGCAATTGAAAAAATTATCATTAGTGTTTCAGCTAAGATAATTATTTAATTTTTTAAAATGATATTAAAATCATTAAAAGATTTTTACTGTGACTTGGTTCAACAATAACATTTTGGCCTTGGTTGTTGGCTGATCAACCAATTTTTTAGCTGGTTGACCAAATCAGCTATTTGACTTCATCAATAAACTATGCTAGTTATTTGGTTGTTGATTGATTGGGCTAGCCGATTCAAACTAACCAGCTAAAAATCAAAAGCTCTTTGTGAGTAACTTTGTGAGCAATTAGCTTATTACCTTTTCCTATAATGCCGATTTTGCCCTTAAATTTTGCCCAATCTCTTTTGCTCTATTTGAATTATTTTGTTAAACTTCATTTGAATTGTTATATTTTATGTTTGGATGCATCATCATCATCATCATCATCACTATTTGAATTGTTTTATTAAACTTCATTTGAATTGTTATATTTTATGTTTGGATGTATCATCATCATCATCATCATAATAATTATTATTGTTGTTGTTGTTGATGTTGTTATTGTTGTATTATTGTTGTTGTTGTTGTTGTTGTTGTTGTTGTTGTTGTTGTTATATGTTCTATGTTTTTTATTAGAGTTATAAACTTAATTTTTGTATAATTAAATATCTAAAATTTAAATTCATATAAAAATATTCAACAAAATACTAAGATATATAATATTTATACCTTATTTTTTAAAGTCATTTTATATATAAACATCTAATATTAAAAAACTAATTTTATCAAAAATCAAATGACAAATAGTTAGTACAATTTGTTGGTCAAATCAGCAGATATAATCAACTATCAGCTAACAGTTAATACAATCAACTAATTGATAAATAGGGCCTTTGTCAGCATTTCATTTTCACGACTCTCCCCTTCTTTGTTGTATCATAAATTTTTTTGCGATTTTCCTATAACATTGCTACTGAAGTGAAAATCATTTGATATTATGTCCTACTACATACCCTTTTGAGAAAACAATAAGAAATGCACGCATTTCAATCTATAAAATATGTAAAGATTAGAGCCTTATACAACGCAGAAAGACCACGTGACATCTGAATATATTATGGCACTAGTTGGCAATGCTCTTATACAAAATCATTTTCCTTTCAAGTTAAATTCATGAAGGTGTAGAACATTCACCCGCGTGGAGAATCAAATTTAGCTCCACCAACCTACACGTTCTGCATATTCCATGACGACGATAAAGACTTTACCTTACCTAGCTGCAAGTTCCTCAAAAAAGCCACCATTTCATTTACTGAAGCAGACCCAAGCGATCGACTCAGAGTCTATGTCATCAGTAACATATGTAACGAATCACTAAAAAGAGTAGTTGGAGGAGAAACCAACAGTAGAGATGGCAAAAATGGAAGCAACCTAGTGCAAGACACCTCAATCGCTTGACGGAGAGGTGACTGAGCAAGTTAAGATTCTTTTTGGACTTTGCTGAACAAGACAAGAAGATAAAGGAGAAATCCAACCTAATAAAGCACTCACAAGTGAAACAGATAGAGTGGGTTACAATATATGGAGTAGCATGCTGGTTTTTATAGCAATGGAGAAACAAAAATCTTTTTTAAGCTTACTTTACTTGGCCAGAAGAAGGTAATAGAGTCGTTATAGAGTACATAAATTGGATAACCAGGGCAAGAGCTGTGGAAAGTTGCGTGTTTAAGGCACAAGGTTTATTTGTGGGTAATGTAGTTGATTAGACCAAACCGACGGAGGATTGGATCAAGCTAAATACAGATGGAGCTATTAAAATAGGGCCCAACATTGCTACAGCTGGAGGATTACTTAGGGACTGTCAGGGTCAATGGTACGGTGGATTTCTACAGCACATTGGAAGGGGTTGGCCTTTAACTGCTGAACTTTGGAGAGTCCACTCGGGACTTACACTGGCATAGACGCTTAGATATAGACGAGTTGTAGAAGTGGATTCACTAAAGGTGATTAACATTCTTTCCTCTTCTAATATAGTTTCGTCTTAGGATAATTTTTTGGTGGCAGATGCCCGTGATTTAATTCGTCGAGCTTGGGAGTTGCAGTTCCAGCATGTACATCGAGAAGAGAACCAGTGTGCTGATAGTCTAGCCTCTCTCGTAGTTTTATCTAGCCCAAGCCTGTATATACTTTAGGAGCCTCCGACGATCATCATAGAGCTTATCCACTGAGACATGCAAGAAGCGTTGTACCACAGAACATTACGCTAATAGGATGTTAGTTTTTTATTGTTTTTTTTCTTTCCCTTTCTTACAACCAAAAAAAAAGCCACCTAGCATTTAAATGATAAAGGATATAATTATTCTGTAAACGTTAACGCTGAAATTGAATTCTTAAAACTTTAGAATTTAAATTAGCTTTTATGTAAATATTAATATTTAAAATATATTTTTTGCCTTGTTTGTATTATAAAGCGCTAAGATTTAAAATATATTTTAACTTTTTGATTTAAATTGAATTTGAATAAAAATGTTAGGATTTAATTTAAAATTTTTAACTTAGCATTAAACTAGAAGACATTTTTATATAATTTTATATTTAATTAATAGAAATCTTATCAGATATGAAAGCTTAAAAAAATAAAAATATTAATTAGGTAATATTTACATTAGGTATATATCAACAATTGCCTATAACCAAATAATGAAAGCTAATATCAATATAATTATAAAGGAAAATGATATATTTCTCACCTTCTATTTTTATACCTATTATAAAATATACAAATCTTATACATAATTTTATTTATTTTAAATATTTTTATTTTTTAAAAAGGTTTAAAATACATATTAATATTTAAACTATAACAATATTTTATTAAATTTATATGAAATTGTTGCATGCCTTGGCCCCTCAAGAGTCCAAATTTGTTGGCCAAAGAAGACTCTTTTGGCCATGCTTGGCCAAAAGTCTTTAAGCATGTTTTGGCATGGATTTTTCCTCCACGAAGATCATGGAAAATTTGAAATTTTGATAGAATTGAGCTTGGGCGGATGCTCTAAAATGTTGCTATAAATAGAGGAAATGCTAAGGCTTCAGTACCAGCATAAAAAACACAAAACTAGCATTCCTTCTTTCTTCTTTCATTTCTCTTTTAGAGAAATTTATTAAACCTCTTTATAGGTTTTGTAAATTTCCACATATTTGTAAAATTGGTCACCCTCCGGCCATAGATGTAGGTCACATTGACCAAACCAGGTAAATCTTTGTGTTCTATCCTATTTTATTTTGCCTATATTTATTTTCGTTACTATTTTTCGAGCTATTAAATTCAACCGATATCTGATTCAAGGGCATTTTCCTTAACAAACTGGTATTAGAACTTCTCCTGTTGGTCTAACTTACCGTATACTCTGTGGTTGCTACTAAGGTGGACCCTCCACATTAGAAAGTAATAGATTTTTATTGTAATTCTAAACGGGGCCCACTACCTCAAATTTATCTTATAAAGCCCACTACCTCGGTTTTGCAAACGGAGTTCAGTTTTATTTATGTGGCCCATGTCCCGACTTTGTCTTTAGGGTTCACATCCAGTGCTTTTGTGGGTTCGCTGTCCCAATTTCACGTGTAGGGCCCACATGTAGAAAAATAGTCATAATATCAATTTTTTTGGCCATCATGACGATAATGAAGACCTCTATTGAAAATTTTGACCAGAACGTTAACTTCAGTATGTGACAACTCAAGATGCAAGCCATTTTAATACAAGATGAGTGTGAGATTGCACTTGATGGAGTGGAGAAAAATCCAACAGATATGGCGTTAAATAAATTCATGGATCTAGATAGATCAGCCATCATATTGAATCTCTTTGTGAGGTTTTGCAGGAGGTTGCTAGTAAAAGCATAGCTAAAGGTATGTGGGACAAGTTGAAAGCTATGTACATGAAGAAGACGGTGAAAAATTAGCTTTATTTGAAACAGAACTTGTACATGTTGAGGATGATAAAAAGGTACATCTATTCTTTCACATCTGGATAAATTTTATTCTCTTATTTTGGATTTGAAGAATGTAGATCTAAAAATTGAGGATGAACATCAAGTCATATTGTTGTTATGTTTTCTTCCCCAGTCTTTTAAATATTTTGGCGATACTATGATTTATGGGAAAGAGTCGGTCTCATATAATAGTATTAAGTCTGCATTAAAGTCAAAAGAGCAGATTGATAGGGACATCACTAGGGAGACTAGTGGAACTCAGGCAAAGGGACTATTCGTACAGGGTAGATATGAAAATAGAGATTTTGAAAGAAGTAGATTCAAAGGCAGGTCAAAATCTAAACATAGAAATAAAATTTGTAATTATGCAAGAAAAAGGTCATATAAAGGTTGACTGCTATAAATTGAAATATAAGGAGAAAAATAAAGTTGAGGATAATAACAGCAACACCGTCGAGGCTAGTATAGCAGCGTATGAGAATGAGGGAATTATCTTTGTAGCCACAGAAGATAAAGTTAGGTCTAATAAAGAGTGGATTTTAGATTCAGGTTGTTCTTACCACATGAGTCCTGACAGGGAGTGTTTTTCCACTTATGAGTTATTAAATGGTGGAATTGTTTTGATGGGTAATAATACTGCCTGTAAAGTTGTTGGTAAAGGTACAGTTCGAATCAAAATATATGATGGTATCATTAGACCACTCACTGGCGTTAGACACGTTCCTGATTTGAAGAAAAATATCATCTCTTTGGGCACTCTCGATTCTCAAGGGTGTAAGTTCTCAGCTGAAGGTGGAGTTTTGAAAATTTCTAAAGATGCTCTTATATTGATGAAAGCTTATAGGTCTAATAGTTTGTACGCTTTGCAAGGATCTACAGTAATAGGTACTACGACGGTCTCTATTGAAGGTGACATTACCAAATTGTGGCACATACGTTTGGGACACATGGGTGAAAAAGGTTTAACGTTGTTAAACAAGAGATGCCTACTTTGTGGTCAAAGTACTAGTAAGATGGACTTTTGTGAGCATTGTATCTTTGGGAAGTAGAAACGAGTCAGTTTTAGTTCTCCAACTGTTCACAAAACTAAAGATATTTTAGATTATATTCATTCTGATCTTTGGGGGCCCTCTCGTGTTCCATCTAAAGGTAGTGTCCAGTATGTGTTGACTTTTATTGATGATTATTCAGGAAAGGTTTGGGTGTATTTCTTGAAACGTAAAAATGATGTTTTCTTAACCTTTAAGCAAAGGAAAGTTTTGATTGAAAAGTAAATAGGAAAACATGTTAAGCGGCTACGGAAAGATAATGGTTTGGAATTTTATGGAGGTGAATTTAATGAATTTTGCAAGAATGAGGAATTGCTTGGCATCACACTGTTAGAATGACTCCACAACAAATGGAGTTGTCGAGTGCATGAACCGGACTCTTTTGGAAAGGGCTCGATGTATGATCTCTAATGCAGGGTTGACACCTGATTTTTGGGCAAAAGCCATTGCTACAACTTGCTACATCGTCAGTCGCTCACCTTGTGCTCCTCTTAATTTTAAGACTCCGAAGGAAGTTTGGTCAAGTAGTCCTACTGATTACTCTACTTTGAGAATATTTGGGTGTCCAGCATATATGCATGTAAATGAGGGAAAGTTAGAGCCTACGACTAAGAAATGTATTTTCCTTGATTATGCTTCAGGAGTGAAAGGATATCGTTTGTGGTGTCCTGATCTCAAGTCACCTAAATTTGTAATTAGTAAGGATGTTACATTGGATGAGTCCTCTATGTTGTATCCTAGAAAAGAGTTTTATAATCCTTGTAATTTAGAAAAAGAGGATAGTATACAGAAACAGGTGGAGTTAAAGATTGGTATTTCAAGTCCTTCACAAACGTCTTCTACACATCAGACAGATCAAGCTGATGAACTAGATCCTGATCATGTTCAAGATGAACTAGTAGAAGAAGAACATTCCATAGCCAGAGATAGATCAAGATGAGAGATTTGACCACCATAGAGGTATGCAAATTTAGTTGCATAGGCTTTATCAATGGCACAGGAAATAGGTGGAGATAGTGAACCTTCCACATATACGAAGGCAGTTTCAAATGTTTATGCTGATAAGTGGGTAATGGCCATGAATAAAGAAATATACTCTTTACACAAGAGTGATATTTGGGTTTTGGTGAAGCCGTGAAAGGGTAAGAAAATTGTTGGTTGCAAATGGTTCTTAAAAAAAAGAAGTTATTTCAGGTATGGAAAATGCAAGGTATAAGGCACATTTAGTTGCAAAGGGCTACAGTCAGGTACAAGGAGTTGATTTTAATGATGTTTTCACACCAATGGTGAAACATAGCTCTATTCATGAATTACTTGCATTGGTTGCCATGTTTGATTTGAAATTAGAACAACTTGATGTCAAGATAGCATTCCTACATGGTAAATTAGATAAGTAGATTTATATGAAACAACTTGAAGGTTTTGCAGTTGTAGGAAAGGAAGACTAGGTGTGTTTGTTGAAGAAATCCTTGTACGGATTGAAGCAGTCCCCAAGATAGTGGTACAAGAGGTTTGATTCATTTATGTTAGGTCATGATTTCTCCAAGAGCATGTATGATAGTTGTGTTTACTTTCGAAAGTTAGATGACAGCTCATTCATCTATTTATTGTTATATGTTGATGATAGGCTCATTGCTGTCAACAATGTCACATATATTCACCATTTGAAGGCCTTATTGCATGGTGAATTTGAGATGAAAGATTTGGATCAACAAAGAAAATTCTTGGCATAGAGATAAGAAGTGATCGAGAAGTTAGTAAATTATTTTTGACCCAGGAGAATTATCTTAATAAAGTTTTGAAGAGATTTAGCATGCGAGATGCCAAAGAAGTTAGTACTCCTCTTACTAGTCATTTTAGACTATCTGCTGCTCAATCAACACAGTCACAGGAAGAAGAAGATTATATAGCACAAGTTCTGTATTTTAGTGTCATCGACAATATTATGTATGCAATGGTATGTACTTGTCCTGATATTTCACAATCTGTTAGTGTCATTAGCTAATATATGGCCAATCCTAGTAAAGAACAATAGCAGGTGGTGAAATGGATTCTCAAATACTTAAAAGGAACTTCAAACTTTTGTTTGGAGTTTGGTAGAACCAGCAACACTTTGTTTGGTTTTGTAGATTCAGATTATGCCGGTGATCTCGACAGACGCAAGTCTTTGACAGGTATGTATTTTGCATTAGAGGTTGTGCCGTTAGATGGAAAGCTACTCTACAACATGTAGTGACTTTATCTACTACTGAAGCAGAATATATGGCAGTTACTGAGGCTATCAAAGAAGCATTATGGTTGAGAGGTTTACTTGGCGAGTTATCCCTTTATTAAGGAGTTACTACTGTTTATTGTGACAATCAGATTTCTATTCATTTAACGAAAGACTAGATGTATCATGAGAGGACGGAGAATAGTGATGTGAAGTATCATTTCAGTCGAAATACTATTGCAGAGAAGAAGGTCCTTATTCAGAAGATCAACACTAAGGATAATCCTGCTGACATGTTTACGAAGGTTCTTCCAATTTACAAGTTCAAGGAGCGCTTGGACTTGATAGGCATTTATAGTTAGTGATATAGCTCTTTTAAGGCATTGTCGGAGAAGGTGAAGCAGATCACTAATTGTTCAGAACTAAGTCAAGGTGGAGATTTGTTGTATGCCTGGGCCCCTCAAAAGTCAAAAGTTGTTGGCTAAGGAAGACTCTTTTGGCCATGCTTGGCCAACCAAGGAAGACTTTTTTGTCCATGCTTGGCCAAAATTCTTCAAGCATATTTTGGCATAGATTTTCCTGCGTGAAGATTACGAAGAGTTTGAAAATTTGACAGAATTAAGCTTGGATGGATGCTCTAAAATGTTGCTATAAATAGAGGAAATATTAAGGCTTCAACACTAGCACCAAAAACACAAAACCAATATTTCTTCTTTCTTCTTTCATTTTTCTTTTAGAGAAATTTATTAAACCTCTTTGTACGTTTTGTAAATTTCCACATATTAGTCAAATTACTCACCCTACAGCCGTGGACGTAGGTCATATTGACCTAATCATGTAAATCTTTATGTTCTGTCCCATTTTGTTTTGCCTATATTTATTTTCATTACTATTTTTCAGGCTATTAAATTCAACCGATATCTGATTCGAGAGCATTTTCCTTAATAGAATTTATTATAAATTTTAAAATACTAAAAGCATTCATATAAAATTGATATATTAGTAACAATCAATCGTATATAAGACTCAATTCCTTTGAAATTAAAAGATTAAGTTCCTGAATACAAACATTCCAAGGATTGTCCCGTGAAGTGAAAAGCTTGGTCGGATCATCGTCTTGTCCACTTGACAAGTTTTTTCGTTCTTTCAATTGGTCTTCATGTCCTGTTCCCTTTGTTTGTTCTCTTTTGGATCTAATTCATGGATAAAGATCGAATGGAAGAGGATATGGCTAGTCTATCTGTTGATGACAATGGTGAAGAGGAGGTGGTGGTTATCAATGGCGATGTAGGGGAGAAGTTTGATGCCTTAACCTTGTGTGTGGTTGGGCAGTTTTTAACTGAACGACCGGTTAACTTTACGATTATGAAACATACACTAGCAGCCCTTATGAAGCCTGTAATGGGTATGTTGGTGAGAGAAGTGAATAGGGGAGTATATCTATTTCAGTTTTATCATAAGGTGGATATGGATCGAATCCTAGACATGAGTCCTTGGTCATTCAATAACCAGGCTCTGCTACTGGAGAAAATGGGAGACTATGACCACCCTTGTGATGTCCCTCTCAATCATCTGTACTTATGGCTGAAGGTCTTTGGATTGAAGGTGGGATTTAAATCGAAGAGTGTGATAAAACGAGTGGGAGATGCCATTGGTAAGTTCGTGGAGACTGATCCGAATAATTGTGTGCAGAAGTGGCATGAGTTTTGGCGAGTTTGTGTCAAGTTTGATATACGAAAGCCTATTAAAGAATCAATGAAGCTCAAGAAAGGAGATTCAAATGAAGTGATTACTGTGAACTTCGTTTATCAGAGGATTCCCACATTTTGTTTCTTGTGTGGTATCATAGGCCATGGGGAAAAGTTCTGTTCTCTTCCAGTGCAAGCTAATGGGGCACCTATTCCTCGCAAATTTGGTCCCCATTTGCATGATGGCAATCGATGTCCGCAAAGTTTTTTTGGTTCAAAGTGGCTGCGAGATGAACCAAGTTTTGTGGACGACATTGGTGAAGGGATGATTGGAGAAGGTGCAGGTGGAACTAGTATGGGAAAGCCCGAATTTTGTGGAGTTAATCCACTATTTACGTGGGATTCGGGTAGGGATAAGGGAGTGATGGAAGGCAATTTTAGTGGATGTTTGAATATGAAAGACCCGGTGAATATTGTGGGGAATAAGGCAGTGAATGTGGAAGGGGAGAAGAGGCCTGAAATAATTACTATTAATGATCCCAAGAGGAGACGAGTTGGGCCAGATGGTGAAGAGGAGGAGGGGAGTAGCCTAATGGGTGAGGATGGAAGTACTGAAGGCTTTAATTAGAAAAGCATAGGACCCAATGCTTCAAAAAAGGGGGGAAGGCGGGAGCTGGTGGTCAGCCCCGTCTACAGATATGAGTTGCTTAAGTTGGAATTGCCGTGGGCTTGGAAATGTTAAAGTTGTTCGAAACTTACAACAGCTTATTCGGAAGAAACGGGCAAATTTTATTTTTTTAATTGAAACTCTTTGTTATTTTTCTAAGATTAATGAAATAAAGAATCTTGTGAATGATGATGACTTCTTTTCTGTAGACTGTGTTGGTCATAGTGTTGGTCTCGCAATAATTTGAAAAGGAGTTGATTATATTTAGCTTCTAAATTCTTCACCGAGATTTATTGATGTTAAGGTGCGTTTGATGGGGTTGAATCCTTGGTGATTAACTGGCTTTTATGGTGAACCTGAGAGGAGTCGTAGGTATGTTTCATGGGATATCCTGAAGCACTTGGCCTCACGTAATACTCTCCCATGGGTTTGCATAGGTGACTTTAATGACATATTGGGCGCTCATGAGAAGGTAGGGGGTCAAGCGCAACCGAAT
>JANSVA010000003.1:28824858-28841651 GCA_025504915.1 Erythroxylum reticulatum | reverse complement strand
ATTTTTTATTTATGAAATTGACTGCAGATGTTTGCAATTGCCTTAGATGTTTGTTGAGAAAAAGGTCGAAATTTTTTATTTATGAAATTGACTGCAGATGTTTGCAATTGCCTTAGATGTTTGTTGAGAAAAGGTCGAATAAGGTAGTATTAACTAAATACTGAATATTTGGAAAGATTTACTTCCTTATGTATGAGTATGCTTATTGCAGTGACACAATTCCTGGAAACAAAACATCTAAAGCTTCTCTTGCTTTCTTGTATGAATAGGTTTAAAATATGTTCTGTTAAACCTTTGATCACCACCAAAGTATAGTAAGGGTAGAACAACTCCATTTGAACAATGTGAGGGAAGTCATTAAAAAAGGACGATTAAAGAGCTGTTCAATATTTTGTTTCCTTCCTGAACCTGATCTTGGTGTGCTTCCAATGACTCAGGTAGATTATCGAGGTTACGAAGTGACTGTTGAAAACTTTTTACGAGTTTTGACTGGACGCCATGCTTTTTGTGTTCCAAGATCAAAGCGTCTCTTGAGTGATGAAGGAAGCCACATTCTTCTGTACATGACAGGGCATGGAGGAGATGAGTTCTTGAAATTTCAGGATTCTGAAGAGCTGCAGAGTCATGATTTAGCTGATGCCGTGAAGCAAATGAAGGAAAAGCGTAGGTGTGATTGCTTCTCTTGTTGAGTTTGATGTGTGCCTTCTAGCCTCTAGAGAATCATTTACTTCAAAAAATTATGATATAGCAGTAATGTATGGTTTAACATTTAGTTCTCACATAATATTTCGACTTTGCCAAAAAAATTTAACCCCTGGCAATTTAAACTGATAATGTCTGTAGACTGATTATCTGTATCCTTAATTGTGAATTTTCCTAATGAAGAACTTTTGAGAATGGTACAAGGAAAACTTAGATTGTTGCTTCAATTTATTTTCCAATATCTTTGCTGTCATCTTTCTGCCCTGCTATGGCACCATCCTCACTATTGTTTTCAATTATAAACTAGATTCAAGGAGTTGTTGATAATGGTGGACACTTGCCAAGCTGCCACTCTATTCAATCAGGTTTGGTCTCTTATATGGAATGTTGTTATAGAAATGTGTGTCAAGGGCCTTTTAACGGGGCTGTTAATTTTATGACAAATCACTCTAATTGGAGCCCACAACGCTGCAGTATCTGTATTTTTGTTTTGTTGTGGCAAATCAAGTCTTGAGAAAACAGCTATACAATTCATATAGTTATGCTATGTGGTCATAACATCATGTCTAGTTGTCCTTTGCCCCTTACTTAAGTTAGACAATTTGATGCAACAACTATAATTTCTATTAATAGAATCTTTCTAATATTAAATAGATATGCTAACAATGAAGTAACATACCTTTTTGCATGTAAGCATTGGTTGTTTGATATTCTTTTTCTGCTTTCAGCTGCATTCTCCAGGTGTTTTGGCTATTGGAAGCAGCATGAAAGGAGAGAATTCATACTCGCATCACTTGGACTCAGATGTATGTGTTTAATAATTACACATTCCTGTTTTTCTATTCGTAAGTAGACAGTTGACCTCAGATACCATGCATATGATACAATGTGCAAGTTTGGCAACTTTCTTTGGCCTTTATGGTGGTAGGATAGGTTGTGCTAACACCGTTTCCTATAATCTTATACAGGTTGGTGTGTCTGTTGTAGATCGTTTTACATTCTACACACTTGCCTTTTTTGAGCGGTTGAATATGTATGACAATGCCTCATTGACCAGGTAAATACGATTAGGAACTGTCACTGCTTTCTTGTAGCCAAAAGCATGATTCCCCTTCATAATATGGCCCCTTAATTGGTCTTTATCCATATACTTCGTGTGTTTTTTTCTTGAATATGTGTATCTTTTGATGGAAGTTATTTGTGTGGTGTTATTCAATTTGATTCTACTGAATGTTTGATATTCTCATCTTAACTCCTAAACCTCAATATTGTTATATTTCATTTGATCGAAATCGGATTGAAATTCGACTCTAATGATTTTTCTATGGCGGCTAAAGATATATTAGTGTTGAACCATTTATTTTCATGCTGTAATTTCCATATTAAGAGAAATTCTGAACAAGGAAAACAAAATAACGAATGCCCTTGGCTTTTTCTTTTTTTTGGTGTGTGACCATGATCACATTTTTTGTCGTCTTGCAGTCTTTTTACTTCATATGATCCAAATACATTGATGTCAACAGCTTACTACCGAACAGATTTGTACCAACGGCGTTTGGAAGAGGTATTGACATTGTTGCATCCTTCTTTTGATATGCTTGATGAACCTTTTATTAGCATCCTTGTGTTTGAGGTAAAACTCTCTGTAATATTTCTTCTAGAATTGGTTCTTTGCAATTGCCTTTGATGTTAGTTGAGGAGACCAAGTCTTTTTGTAGTTTATTGAACAAACTTTAAGATTGCGAGGCAACTGGGTTTTGACACCTTCAAACCAGGGTTGAAACCTAGCTCCATCTACCTGAAATTTCTCTTTAACTTATTTGTTTCATTAGCCAAAATGTTGAAGGATTAGAACCATGTCCCAACATTGCTCTGGTCTATTTTTGCCTGTCAGTGCATTATTTTGGAACATAGAAAGTTGAAGTGACCATTTAAAATCTATTCCTTCTTTGAAACAGTCTCCTAATACCATCCTTGAAATTTTGTATGTTCAAAATGGACTGTCTCTGCCTGGTTTGTTCATTCTCTCTCCCTCTCTCTCTCCTCTATAGGTACCAGTGACAAACTTTTTCGGCTCTGTTATGGAAACAGTACATACTGACTCTGCTTATGAAGTCCATCCTAGCAAAAACACTGATAAGGGTGACAACGTAATACATTTAGAAAATGCCATAAATCATGATCGAACACGAAGTTTAGTTGAGGATCAAAGTAATGTTACAACTAAGGAGGTAATAGTCTTGTATTCCTTTCATTTTATTTTGTTCATTCCTTCAGTGTAATACTGTGTTCTGAAGGTCCAACCAACCCTTGCTACAGGATCCGCAATGTCCTTTCACAAAAATGTTGGATACGTTTCATAAGAAACTGGAAAGAATTGAAGATGTTGATTGCTTAGTAAATTTGAGTTTGGCGTTGACGCTTCCACTTTTGGCAGTTTTATCTTGGATGTTGTGCTGAGGACTTGGGACCACCATTTCCTACCTTGTTATACTAATCCTTCGTACTGCCCACACATCGAGAACTGATCCTCAATCCCTTGCATCTCTGTTTTTTTTTGTCCCTTTGATGTTACAATTTACTTTCATTGTTTAACATTATAAACATGTTGAGGTCATGTTATGATTCATGTACAGACTAACCATTTGATGGATGATGACTATCTGCATATTATTGATCTGACCAAAATAGCTTATTTGAAATCAACTGAAATTAACAATTCCAAGTTCTTGTTTTAATCTGCAATAACTCCAAAGGCTGCAGTTTTTTAGTTCTATGGGTCCTTTCCTTTCAAACTAGAAAAGAAACAAAGCCTAGGGTATGATGTGAAAAGCAAATGGTGTGTTCAAACAAGAACGGTAAATATATTTTCTAATTATTACATTGCAGATGTTTCTGGATTATCTAAATAACAATGCTTAGTTGAAAGTTTCTTGAGGAGATTTGTTCAACAAGAGGTTACCATTTTCAGGAATTGTTAAGAGTACATAGCCTCCATTTTCAGAAAGAAATTCAGTATCGTAACACATGGAAAAGTAAGTCCTGGAGTGGGCTAAGACTTAATAAGCAGGAAACTGGAACCTTATGTTCACGAGGGCCACATTTGTCTCGGGCATGACTACTATGATATTATGACTCACTCTAACGAGATTCCTAAGAGTGATCTATGAACATAAACGAAGGTAGAAAAAGCCAAAGAAGTTGCAGTGGATCATGATGTGTTACAGAGAGGTAATTCACCTACTCTCAAATCTTCATAAATCTGTGCCTTATATATGAATGTGCATATATATATATATATCTTTATTCTTGATGCTAACGATCATTTGGCTGTGCTTACTATTGGCAAGTATATATATGTATATTTATATGTTGTTATGAGACCACAGCTGTACAAAAGCTACAAACGATTCATTAATGGGAAGTTCACGAAGAAGCCATAACAAAGCCACATATGAAGCTGATGTGTTTAGTTTTTGTTTTATATTTTTAAGTTTCATTTGTGTTGAAAGTAGTCAAGTTATAGTTCCTTATTTTATAGAGTGGCTATAGAAGCCAACATTGTACAGACTTTGGGATTCATTCAAAAAATTTTCCATCTCTGAGTTTCTCTTAAAAATAAAGGTCCCGGGTCCCTTCGAGTTGGACAAATAGGCAGATCAAAGAAAATTAGTTTGACACCGATCAATAAACCACAAACTCGATCATGTTCTAACATTTTGGTATCAGAGCAGGAGTTATGGGAGATTTGGTTCAACAACTTAACCAAATTCTTTAAATGTTGCATGAGGAGAAGGAAGTCAATCGAGTGCGAGACCTTAAAATCGAAGAGCTTTCAAAAGAGTTGGCTGCCTCAAAGGTTGAAGCTTCAGTGGTGGTGGAGACGTAGAGGCCATCGAGGAAAAGAAAAAGAAGGCGAGGAAAGTTCAGGAACCAAGAACTCGAACGAAGGGCATACGTTGGCTAAAGTGACAAAATTAAGCTTTCTCAAATATGGGGGACAGGAAGATCCATTGGGATGGCTCAATAGGTGTGAGTATTTCTTTCGACACCAAAATACTCCAAAAGGTGAAAATTTGGAGCTCACCTCTTTCCATATGGAAGGAGATGCTCAAATTTGGTACATGCAATTGGGAGAGGACACTCCAAACCTCTCTTGGGAACAATTCAAACGCCAATGTCATCTGAGATTTGGGCCTTCGGTGCACAGTCGAAAATTGGTGGAATTGGACAAATTAAAGCAAATGAGTTCGATGGCTGATTTTTGTAGGGCATTTGGGCAATTAGTTTCACATGCTAGTCCACTCAGTTAAGAACAAAAAGTAGATATGTTTATTGGTGGTTTGAAGGATCACATTGCTATTGATGTGGTGTTATAGTATTCCCAAGAATTATCATCGGCCATGAGTCTTGCACGGCTTTATGAAAGGTGTTATCAGTTTGCACGAAACATTGAACCCCGTCGAGCGCAACTACCGGACACATTTACAATTCCACATTTTAAATCACGCAGCATTCGGAGGTTCACTCCCACGGAGATGGAGGAACGACGAAAGAAGGGTTTATGTTTTAATTATGATGAATTGTTTATACGAGGGCAAAAATGCAAATGTCTATTTTGGATAGAATTTTCAGAAGATGATGATACTGAAGAATATGGTTGTGCCCAGCTCTCAGAAGGAGATCAACCCTAAATCTCAATTGATGCCATCACTGGAGAGAGCGGACCACAGACAATGAAGATGAAGGGCAGCGTGAATGGTAAAGTTGTGGTAGCTTTAATTGACTCCGGAAGTACCCACACTTTTGTTGACATGGCGATGATGGAAAAATGTGGCCTCTTAATTGAAGAAGCAACGGGGGTGAAAGCAAGGGTTGCAAGTGGTGATATGATTGATTATTTGGGCATGGTTAAAGGGGTAGCTATTCAATTCCAAGATCTCACTGTTAAAGTAAATCCATGGGTGCTTACACTAAGTGGAGTGGACATCGTTCTTGGTGTTAATTGGCTTAAGACTCTTAGGCCCATATTATCAAACTTTGAAGAATTGTGGATGGCTTTTAAAGTGGAATCCCAGCCTGTGACTCTAAATAGTCTAAAAGCCAATAAATTAATAAACATATGTGAAGTTAAAGCTATTTCGATGAGACTAACTATTGACTAACACATTCAAACACTTCTCTCAAAATTTTCTAGTATCTTTCACGAGCCTCAAGGGTTACCTCCAAGCCATCGTTGTGATCACCGAATTCTACTGGAGCCAGGAAAAAAGCCGGTTGTGGTGCGCCCTTATTGTTATCCACATGCCCAAAAAGAAGAAATTGAGAAGCAGTGTATAAAAATGTTGTAACATGGAGTTATTCGGCCAAGTAATTCCTCTTTTTCATCTATAGTAATCTTGGTTCCTAAGGCCGATAGTTCTTGGTGGATGTGTATCGATTACCAAGAGTTAAATGCAACAACAATAAAAGACAAATTCCCTATTCTGGTGATCGATGAATTGTTGGACGAGTTACATGGAGCTAGGTACTTTACAAAATTAGACCTGGTTTTTGGGTACCATCAAGTTTGAATGTGGGAGCCAGATATCGAAAAGACAACCTTTCGTACTCATCATGGTCATTTCAAATTCCTTGTAATGACATTTGGTCTCATAAATGTGCCATCTACATTTCAAGCTTTGATGAATGAGGTATTTGCTTCCTATCTTCGTAAATGTGTACTGGAGTTTTTTGACGACATTCTTGTGTACAACAAAACAGAAATTGAACACATTGGCCATTTATGCACGGTTTTTCAGTTACTGGAGAAACACATTTCTCAAACAATCCAAATGTTCGTTCGGCCAGTTGCGAGTTTGTTGTTTGGGGCATATAATTTTGAGTGAGGGAGTCATGGCAGATTCGTCAAAGATTAACACAATGCAAAAATGGCCAAAACCAACAACGATCAAGGGCTTACATGGTTTCCTTGGTTTGACAGGATACTACCGTAAGTTTGTGCAACACTACAGCATTATTGCAGCACCATTAACCTCCATGCTCTGCAAAATTCCTTCAAGTGGACATCTGAAGCAATAGACACTTTCTATAAGTTGAAAGTAGCCATGATCTCTACACCAATCCTAGCACTGCCCGACTTTTCTAAAATTTTTATAATTGAATGTGATGCATGTGATACGACATTAGGGCTGTGCTTTTGCAAGAACATCATCTGATCATTACAACCTCAAATTTTTGTTGGAGCAAAGGTTGCTTACTCCACCTTAACAACACTGGGTTAGCAAAATTCTGGGTTATGATTTCTCTATTGAATACAAGGCTGGAAAAACTAATGTAGTTGTAGATGCTTTATTACAGAGAGATGAAGATAATAGCGAGTTGATGGCAGTGTTTATGCCTCAATTAAGCTTGATTGATGAAATTCGGAGTGAGCAATAAAATTCAGCAGTAGTTCATAAATTAATACAGGGAGTTCAAGTTGAAACAGGGGGTGGGGGGGGACAATGGACTGTGAAGAATGGGTTGTTGTTGTTTAAGAATAGGGTTTATGTAACGGAAAAGTCACAGTCTATAGCTTTCGTTCTAGCTGGAGTTCATTGCCAAGGGCATGAAGGTTACCAAAAAACACTCTTCCGAATTGTTAAAGATTTCCATTGGCAGGGTATGAAAAAAGATATTCAAACTTTTGTCAGGTCTTGTGGGATTTGCTAACGTCACAAAATTGAAAACCTTCACTCGGCGGGTCTTCTTGAACCGCTGCTCGTGCCCTCCCAAATTTGGGCTGATGTTTCATTAGATTTCATTGAAGGTTTGCCTACTTTGTCTGGTAAAACTGTAATTCTTGTCGTTGTGGATAGATTATCAAAATATTGTCACTTAATAGCTATTTCTCACCCATATTGTGCTATTAGTGTGGCAAAGATATTTTTTTGATAATGTGGTTAAATTACATGGCTTGCTGGAATCAATGGTCAGTGACCGAGATGTAACGTTTACTAGTGATTTTTGGCGAGAATTGCTCCGTTTGAGTGAGACAAAGCTTTGTTTCCACTCCGCTTATCATCCTCAATTAGACGGACAAAAGGAAGTTGTTAACCGCATGGTTGAAGTGTATTTGCGTTGCTTTACGAGTTCTCAGCCCACTAAATGGGCTAACTGGTTAGCTTGGGTAGAGTATTCATATAACACTAGCTACCATTCAACTCTCAAGCCTACACTTTTTGAAATAGTCTATGGTCGGCCTCCTCCCCATTTATTATCTTATTGCCCAAGCTTAGCTAAACTGGAGGTTGTAGACCATGCATTAAAGGAAAGGGATGATGTGTTGCTGCTTTTTAAACACAATTTGAACCATGCTCAACATTAGAGGAAAGAAGTTTTATGATTCTAAACATAAGGAGATAGAATTTCAGGTGGGGATATGGTCCTGTTAAAGTTGTAGCCATATAAATAACTGTCAATGGCACAGAGGAAGCACCAAAGTTACTACCCAAATTTTATAGCCCTTGCAAGGTGTTGCAGCGTATCGGCGCGGTTGCCTACAAGCTTAAATTGCCTTCGCATTCTAAAATTCATCCGATTTTCCATGTTTCAAGCTTGAAGCCATACAATTCAGGTGAACTTGATACTCCTGTGCCCTTGCCAGACTTGGTTCTAGTCATCCTATTCCTACTGCCATCTACAGTTATTGCTTAGTGAAAATGATACAACATTACAGAGGTTTTAGTTCATTGGCTAGGTAAATCTCCAGCTAAGGCTTCGTGGGAACATCTGGATGACTTTAAAAAGAGATTCCTAGAATTTCCGCTTGCGAGCAAGTTATTTTTGGAGGGAGGGAGTGATGTTATAAGGCCAAAGTTGTACAAAAGCTACAAATGATTCACTCATGGGAAGTTCACGAAGAAGCCATAACAAAGCCATATATGAAGTGGTTGTGTTTAGTTTTTATTTTTTATTTTAAAGTTTTGTTTGTGCTAAAAGTAGTCAAGTTACAGTTCCTTATTTTATGCAGTAGTGAATTAGACAGTTATTTCCCTAAGGCTATAGAAGCCAGCATTGTACAGACTTTGGGATTCATTAAAAAAATTTCCATCTCTGAGTTTCTCTTAAAAACAAAGGTTCCAGGTCCCTTCAAGCCAAAAAAATAGGCAAATCAAAGAAAATTAATTTGACACCGATTAACAAACCACAAACTCACTGCTCTAACATATGTATCTATAAAAATGAAGATGGGTTTCATTTGATGCTAATGATCATATAGCTGTGTTTACTATCGGCAAGATCTCATATTTGTTCAGTCATTAATGGCCGTCTTCACTGTTGGAAAATTGGAGGGGAATTTGATTTCGTACGTAGTGAAATAATTACAAAATTTTTTCATATTTGATTTTTCAAAAACTAAAATCACTTAAAATTTTATAAAATGATTAATAATAAATCATAATAAAGCACAAATCACAACTCATGCTTTATTCCGAAACTTGATCTTTTTTCTTATTATTTCGCTCGAATTGTTTTTAAAATCAACTCATCTCAACTATCATAGTCGCACAAATATTCAACCTCTAACAGTATCTATATAACAAGTTGGTAGAATCTTGCAATTGTTATAATGAGCCTTAGGCAATGAGTACTAGCTGTTTTAATGCTTAAACCTATTTATAATAAGTTTTGAGACATTTAGTAAATTTAATTGAAATTAAATTATAATTAAATATCAATTATGTATGATATTGATCCTTATTTATTAAATATATCATATTTAATCATAAAATTTGATAAGCTTTACAATCAAGTTCAACTTAATTAAAATACTTTTATGTCTTTAACTTGTTCTTTTTGTGTGATCCATTAGGTTTCTTAATATGTTGACACTAGATATAAATTATAACTCGAAATTATATTTAGGATTAGATAAATTAAACTTCTTTAATTTATCTTCAATTCTCCAATTAAACAATTTATATCTATAAATCAAAATTGATGTCTAGAATACGTCAGGCCACCTAAATATTTGTGATTTTGACTATCCTTTCTGTATATAATTTTTTTCATATAATTTAAACCTTTCATCATTTAATGTTTTGATTAGAGATAGAACATAAAATTGATGTTTATTATATATCCATCCAATCATGTTTGTTCTCCATCATTAGTAGTTTGATTTAAATTAATATCATTTGTAAACTATTTACAAATAGCCATTCTACCTTAGCCCATAATTTCTTGAATCAATATTAATTGAGAACAGTGGAACCTTATCTCTAATTATCTTAGGGTAATAAATCCTATATTGGTCACTCAACTACCTCCATATAGTTTATGTTATATCTAACGACTATTAACTAAATAGGTCATAAATAGTATCAAAACATAACAATTCCTATGTGAGATAATTTTGGAGATTTCAAATTAAAGAATCACTTATACAATTATCATAATAAAAATGTCCATCGATATATAAGTAATATTCTAAATAAATTTCTCATATAAGACTAGTTTAGTGAACTTGGTCTCTAACAAGCATCCACACATTTGTTTAAATATTTCTATACTTTAGTTTATAAGATCATCAACTTCCCTTATAAGGAAAAACATAAAGTATGCTATTTTTCTACATTATATTAATGTTCAGTCTCAATAGAGCAATGACTATAAATAATTTAAGAATAAAACATAAATGCAATATGAATCTTATAATTGTAATCATTATAATTTTGTTTGTAATGTACATTATCCTATATATTTAATCATATACATCTAAATATGTACAAGATAAATAATGCCTTTAAATAATTTTTACTAAACTACAATCAACAAATTGGTTGTAAGGCATAAACTAACAATCTCTCACTTTCACTAAGACTATTGTTTAAGGATCTTATATCATATCACCATATGACCATCATGTTACTGCTGGGATAGTGGTTAGTGAGAGAATTCTAATTCTACAGTGATAAACACTTGCTTAAATCTTACAACTTTCATCATAATTATCATCATAATTAAGAGGAATTTCATAAATAAATAACTGGATCTTTGATAATACCTTAACTGCTTTTGTATACTTAATGACTAATGTTTTAAGGTACATTACTGTCTGAGAATTATATTATGACTTAATTAGTAACCACTGCTACATTGAAACCTTTCTAATCTCAAACTAATATTGTTCTAAGTAAAATATACCTTAATAAGTATTTATTTCTAAAGGCAATGCACTTATAACTTTGAACTCAAATATCAACTCATACATAGAATAATAGATATCTCAAGTACTTCTCAACTATTAGATATCTTAATACTTCTCAACTATTAGATATCTCAAATACTAAACATTTGTAGTATATTATCTACACATTTTAAGCATAATAGGTACATAACTTCCAATTAACATAATAGGTGCATAACTTCCAATCTACCTCTATAAATCTTTTTCTTATAATAAGTAATTACCTTTTCATATCCAACACGACTTATTCTTGGATAATTCTTTAGTGAGAGTATGTAGAGACATATTTCTCACAAAGAAAATAATAATTCATATTGAAAAATTCTCTACATACTCTCACTGAAGAGGACAACTATATTCCCATTAACCTCATTGTAGATATGATAAATTCATAATTATCTCCAAAATAATCTCTTTTAATTCATCATGAAAGTGAATCTTTCAACATCTTGTAGAGTTTTAACTTTACATCAAATGTATAAAAAAAGGCACTAGTTCTAATTGAATGTATTGTCATAAGATTTAAACTTTTTAAATTTCATCTTACTCCCACTTCTTATCTTGAGAACTATTCTTTTATAAGTATATATTGAAATAAACAATTTATTTAATAGGTTTATAAGATTATGTCCAACCTTTTGAATATCTCATAAATTTCTATTATCTAATTTAGTTCTAAATTTAATAGATAATATATGCTTCATCTAAGCATCACATCCTTAAATCGTTAACTTTGACTCTTTAAAAGTTTTCATGTTTCATATCGAATATGAAATATTGCTAATTGATTTAATTGTAACTATCGAAAATAAGTTATAGTACTAAGCACAATTGTAGAAGAAATAAATATTGTATCTTACAATATCTCATATTATATATTCCTCTTTACATAAATCCATATTATTATGGAATTTTGTGAAGGTATTTATTAGAGAATCTAATTTCCTATGGATAACTGAAAATTTAAAACTCACCATATCAATCTCATCGAAATGCTTTAACATTCTCAGTACTTAATTTCTACTTAGATGTAAACAATTTAGACTTTTCAAAATTTGAAATCAATATTTCATTTAATATATATGACTATTAAATATAAAGTCATTAGTAATTTAATAAAATACAAGTATCGTCCTTTTATGAATTGTTATCACATCCAATACATCACATATATAAGGTTTAACAATTCAATACCGTCATCATTCTTTCACTAAAAATTGCTTTGGTTATTCTTAAACTTAACAAGTTTCATACGATACATAATCAAAAGGATACATATATCCTTATATGTAACTTTATGATTCTTATTCTGTTGATTTAACCAACATAGCATGTAAGGATTTTATCGGTTATCTAACTTTGTATTCTCATCACGTATGTTAAGCGTAAATCTCTTTTGATCATAACATATAGAAACTATTTGCATAAACTTGGATTAATTACTTTTACTTAACGATCTTTTTCTTATCATGCATTGAACATTATAATAATATGGAATATGAATTCAGTATCAAACACTCAAATCACGTATAGACAAGAAAAGTTATGCAATTATTTTTTCTAATGATAACTATTATCATTCTATAATAAATGCCTTCAATTTTAGTCCACATTTGTGCTTTTAGTAATGTAAATTGAATGAAACAATTTCATCAAGGTATTGTACCTTTTAGCTATACTACATGCAACATTTTGTATCTTGCTATCATGATGTTGACATACATCTTGTTGTCATCAAAGTTTATGAGACATTATTCAACTCAAAATGTCAATATATTTTGTCATCCATATGATTTTGACATATCTTTAAAGCTTTAATTCCAAATACTTAACATAGATTAATGGCAAAATTGCATAATGGATATATAACTTTTCTATCTGACTTTGAGAACTTTTGTGAAACTTAACCTATGTCTAAAAAATTTGGTTCATTAACTGTTAGTATCAACTATACTAAATAAGATAAATTCCACTTAGAAAAAATTATAAATGTAAGAAAAAATAAGGTTTGGTTTTATGTCATTCCTACCAAATGAGATTAGGACTTTGATTTGGTTAGCCCTACTATTTTATTCAAAATAATAACCCTTATGATTGTTCAATAATATTACTATAATCTTTCTAATAGGCTAGGATCTTATTTAAATTTAGTTGATCTTGAGTTTTCTGAACAAGTCAACTAAATTTAAATTAGGTAAATAACAATTTTATTAATTACATCTCATGTGACTCCTAGATTCAGTAGGTAACAAATCTTGCCAAATCATATCATATATATTATTCCTAACTTTATTTCTAAATTCATATAATCATGAATTTACTCATCTAAATAACACAAATTTTGTTAAGTAGGCCTACTAATATAAGACTACACATATTTGAGTTAAAGTAGTTATAACTTTTCTCAATAAGTCTGGAAATAAACAAAATTCTTATTTATTCCTATAATAATAGAAGACAATAATCATGTTCACAATATGTATTTAATATTTTAAACTAGGGATTTAATTTTCTTCATCTCATTAAACACAAAATTTATGCAAAATATCATACATATAAAACATATATTTATAATTTTTTCCAATTAAAATTTAATTTTTATTTGGAATAGCAATTTAATTTATTCAGAAATCAATGAGTTTAATATAATTTAATTATCCAAGAAAATATTATTTTAGATTATAAAGATCAATAACAAGAATCAAACAAAGCTTGACAAATTATATGCATAAAATATCAAGCGTAGTTTGATTCTTGTTATTGATCTTTATAATCTAAAATAATATTTCTAATTCCTTGGATAATTAAATTAGATTAAACTCATTGATTCCTGAATAAATTAAATTGCTATTCCAAATAAAAATAAATTTAAATTTGAAAATTTTTTTCGAATCAATTTATAAATTGTTTCCAATTATCTTGACTCTTTTAATAAAATTTAATTGAAAATAAGGAAGAAATTTTAATCCAATTAGACAACTATTTCCAATCTAATTATAAAATACATTCCCTTAATTAGAAACTATTTTTAATATTAAAGGAAATAACTTTTAAAATTAATTTAACTAAAAATTTCGTTATATTATTTATTTCGAGATTTGATTTCTTGATTAATTAGAAAATCTTTCTTTAATCAATTAGAAAACAATTTTCAAAGTTACTAAAGAAAACTAATTTTTTGAATTTAAAAATGAAAAATTTTTCAAATTTAATCAAGAAAAATAAAATTTCTAATAAATCAAGAAACCTTTTATTCATAAATAAAGAAATAATTTCTAAATAAAATAATTATCTATTAAATTCAATTTATTTCAATCAAATTGAAATAAATAAACTTTAATTAAAAAACACCTTTCTTAATTACTTACGAAAACATTTTTATTAATTATAAATGAGAATAATTAATAATTTCAACCTAATTGAAAATAATTGATTTTAATATTAAAAACAAAATTTCTAAAATTTAATTAGGAACCAATTTAATTATTAATCTTAATAAGATTAAGAAAAATAATTACTTTAGTTTTTGAAATGAGATCTCATCTTAATTAATATAATCTCAATATATTAATTTGTTAACATATTCTAATTATGAAATATAATCCATTAAAACCTTTGCTTGATTTTAGTTATTGATTTGATAACTAATTGAAATAAATAATTCAAGTCTTTGAAAAATTAAACTAAATTTAAAAAACGTTCCTAATAAAATTCTTTCAAAACAATTTTCAAACAATTATAAAATACTTTTTCAAATTTATTAGAAATTTAAACAAATTCAATATCAATTAAACCAATTTCATTTAAAAATAAGTAAAAACCATAAATAAAAAATAAAATGAATGGGACCATCTGGCGTGTGCGGTGCACGCACCAGAGCTTTTCTATGAGGTGTGTGAAGCGTCTCAAGCCAGAAGCTTGTCCCCTTGTGGGGCACGTGTAAGCCGTCTCAGGTTTTCAAACGTGGTTTATACCATCGGCGCTTCTTGGCTCTCCTTCAGCCATCGCTAGGTTTGCTTATGCTTCTCCCCGTCCAAGTTGCTGCTCCATTCATCTGCTTTATTGTGCATGAAGTCCCTCTATGCGCATCTTCCTCCAAGGGAGAATGTGGCCACTAGCTCCTAGTGATGTAGGATAGGGACAGATTCAGAAAGTTTTTTTAGGTGGGGGGTAAAATTTTATTTTTAGTAAGTACAAAATTTTATTTTATTTATAAGATTAAAATTTAAAATAATAATTTTTTATATAAATTTTTTTAAAGATAGTGAGGATAATTGCCCTTAATGTGGATCCGTTGATGGAGAAGGGTGATTCATCAGCAGCAATACAAGTCGCTGGCGAAGAGATTACGACTATCCAAGTGTTCCATGATAAACTCAAACCAGGAAATGCATAAAACTCTATTACAAAGTTTACAAAAACTTTAAAGCTAGGGTCAAACGGTAGATTGATTTTTTTCGGATTGTTAGAGCTGTTGGAGCATGCAGTGATCGTGTTTTTAAGCAACAAAGTGAAAACTTGTGGGAGGCATATTCTTATTTAAGCATGATTAATAACACACACAGAAACCACAAAAGTATAATTTTACAATAACCAAAATAAAGCCATCCAAATTTTAGAAGCATAGAATAAGGATACATACGGTTTAATATTTCCAAAAAACGTAAAACAAAAGAGAATTTGAATTTTTAAATATTACGAAAATTCATATATCATGCAAAATTTTCATTAATAAATTTAAAGCCTTAATTTTATCAAATCAATAACAATCAAGCAATTTTCATCAAATTATAGAATTTAAATGTGCTCAAATACTATTGTTGAGAAATCGAATGGGGATATGATCTTGTGTACATTGGAATAATTATGAAAATTTTCATATTTCATTTTTCGTAAGCTAATTTTACTTAAAATTATATAAAATGATTAACAAGAAATCATAATAAACCACAAATAACAATTTATACCTTATTCTAAAGCTTAATCATTTTCTTATTATTTCTCTCAAATTATCCCTAAAATTGACTCATTTTAACTACCATAGACGCATAAGTGATTAGTCTCTAGGAGCATCTACAGAACAAGTTGAGAGAACTCGACAATTGTTATAAAGAGGGTTAAACAAGGAATGCTAGCCCCATTAGAGCTTAAGCTTATTTATTATAGGTTTTGAGACATTTTAGTAATTTAATTGAAATTAAATTTTAATATAAATTAAAATTGTAATGAATTTTAATTAAATATCAATTATGCCAAAATATGATACAATATATTATACTGATTGTTATTTATTAAATATAGCATATTTAATCTTAAAGTTTCTTAAACTTTATAATCATGTCTAATTTAATTACAATATATCTCTTTAATCTGTTATTTCTGTGTGACTATTATGCTCCTAAATATGTTAGTAATAGATATAAATTATAATCCTAAATTATATTTAGGATTAGATAAATTAAACTCATTTAATTTATCTTTATTTCTTTAATTAAACAATTTATATCTATAGATCATGATTGACATCTAGCAATACATCATACTACCCAAACATTTATAAATATCAAAGTGATTTTGATTAATCTTTTTGTGTCTTATTTTTTCATATAATTTATTCCTTTCATCATTCAATATTCTAATTAGACATAGAGCATGAAATTAATGTCTACTATATTTGTGTCCAATCATGTTAATTCACCATTATTAATAGTTGATTCAATTAATGACATTTGTAAACTATTTGTAAAGGGTCATTCCACATTGTCCTAGAATTTCTCTAATCAATATTAATCGAAAACAATGGAACATTGTTTCTATTTACTGTAGAGTGATGAATCTTATATTGGTCACTTTGTTA
>JANSVA010000003.1:28795352-28809623 GCA_025504915.1 Erythroxylum reticulatum | reverse complement strand
ATTACATACATGTGCATTGTTAAACACTTATGATTGTACAAATTGTGATGGATGTGTATGTGTTATTTGATATAGAGAAGCAACTGGAACCTTAAAACATTACCAAGACTTCTAGGCATTAGGTTCAGGAGCAACTTGTGAGTAACCTAGATTCTTTCTCTCAATTATTGTTTGCTTAAATTATGTTTTGAATGATAAATGAATATGAATTGAATTGTGTTGATTTTTGGACTGAAGGTCCGATGAATGTGAAATGTCGAGTGTATATTGAAGTACTACTTGAATGTGAATGTGAATGTGAAGTACTATATATTTCATAATATGATCGATTGTGATAGACGCGTTCCATACATGAGTGTACAATTAGATAACTACAGTTGTGACCAAAGTAGCCACTGATCAGAGCTTAAAGCTCAAAGTGTGAAAAGAGCCTCGAGCTCAGACGATGATTAAGAGCCTAAGGCTTACTATATAAAATGAGCCCTATATCCTCAATAGACAAGGGACAGTTATTAATGAGCCCGATATCTAAAATGAATGCAGGACAGTTCAGGCACTCAATCATAACAATGTAACAATGGAAAAAGTGTCTCAAGAGCATTTCATATGCATTTTTAACAAGTATGTGGATTGTTTGAAATGCCAAATTAATTTTCTCTTAAATGTAAATGTGATATGTGTTCATTAAATGAAGTTGTGAATTATATGTTATGTGATTTGTTGTGTTACATAAATTGAATGAACCATCGATGATGGTTACCTCATTGAGTTCGCAAAACTCACCCAAAAATTACAACTATTTTTCAGGGCTTAGAAGAGTTACTCCGTTGGACAAACGAGAGTATAGCCACTGCATTCAAGTAAAAGATAGAGGTCGGGATCAGTTAGCATCTACATTGATACTTTCTTATTTGTGTATTATGTTACATTTGTATGATGTGTATTTGAATACGTTTCTGCATGTATTAACTTTCCATATTGGAAAGGTTTGTAAATGGGAATGAATTGGAGTGTAGTGTTAACAAATGTGATCCTTTTTATGTTATGAAAGAAAAGATTGGGCAGATTTTGATTACTGATTTCTGCATATGCGCTTATTGCTCAAAAAAAATTTGGTATTGAGTTCTGAGTGTTTGACTATTCTAGCATGCCAACCTCGCAGGGCAAGTACTCAGATATCCCTCAGGATGTCAAGTACGTGTCTCGAGAGGGTGGGGTGTTACATTGAGGACTTCAAGCAATCTTGAAACTTGAGGAGTATAAGACATATTCAACGTTGAAACTTATTCTCTTTAAGGTTGGGGGTTGAGGACAAACTCTAAAATTTTTATTATACAATCACTGTATTCTAAGTGAATTCATTTTGTAATTATAACCTCCCTCATCCAGTTAAAATGAAATTGAAAAGTGAATGAGAATTTTTTTTTTTGAAAACTTAAAGAAATTTAATTGACTATAGTAAAACTATGTACAACTTCAAAAGAAGGATTCCATGAAGGAAATCCAAAGTTACTCACTACAATGGCTAAAGCATAAATCTATTAGACTATCTAAACAAAAGTTAAATTAAAGCCTTCATCATGATTTCATATGAGCTGTCAGTTTGTGTGCTGATTCTTTGGCAATAACCAGAGCTCTAAGCTTATTGAAAATGTTATCAACTCATTGATATTTACAATTTTGCTTCCTTTTGAAGATCCATCTATTCATTTCCTTTCATATGTTATAGATTGTATATGTAAAACTAGTGCTAAAGAGTATTCCATCATCCTTCCATAAATTGGAGACTTTAATGATCTAGGCTAGTGCATTGTCCTAATTATATGAGCTGACGGAAGCTTCAAGTTTATGGAGTAATTAACTCCATATAGTTTTGGAATAAATGCAATTAAAGAATAAATGATTTCTATCTTTAGATGACAATCGTCATAATTCACAAATTGGATTAAAGCTTCCATGCCATCGATCTTTAGTGCTTAATCGATTTTTAATAGCTAGCCAAGAAACACTAAAGCATTGGGGTGATACTTCTCTTCCAGAGTAGTTTATACTAAGAAACATTTGTAGATTTTGCTTAGAGACTGACGTAGTAAGATTCATTAGCAAAAATGCCCTTACGGTGTCGATTCCAGACAATCGTCTCCATATTGTTGTTGGTGTAAAGGCTTGGAAGATATTCGTAAAAGGTATTAAACCCTTTAAAATTTCTAGACCACTACTCTTCTGAAATGAGTCAAGAGACTTTAGTGTTTAATGGAATTTGATGCTATACGAATACAAGCTCAGGTCTTCAAATTAAAGGACTAAAGTCTGCCCAATTATCGTACCATAACCAGATATCATTAGAATATTTTGATATTCTTTTTTTCTTTAAATGTCCTAAACACAACTTAAACCAAGTTTCACGATGGTTGTATCACTTTTGTTATGAAGTTTAACCTCAAATGGTCTACTTATCATTGGGGACAAGTTGTTAGCTTGACATTGTAATATACATAAGCATAGAAACTGGTTCTAGATGATACTCATATAGCTATATTAGAAGAAGATGTGATCTAAGCTTTTTACGCTTGATTATATAGAATTTTCATCGTTCGTTTCCATTATTCTACCAACTGATTTTAACTATTTTGAGTCTTTTTTGTTGCTAACTAGAGAATAAATGATAATTCTATTAAATTTTTACAAAACCAAACTAAATTTCTCTAAGGGATAGTTAGTTCAAGTTCTTTAAAAAGAGATAAGCAGGAGCTATTACTGAAGCATTTGGAATTGTGTCTCATACAAATGATTGTATCCCCCTATTAGGATCAGGATTGTAATGTAGAACTTAAGCTATAATTGCTTTAAAGCCCATATAGTCTCAATGTCATATTACCTTTTCCTAATCCACATTTTTATTTCCTTGGAGATTGAGTTTCTCAAATTAATGGTCCAAGAATTTTAAGGTTTGATTTTATGCTCTAGAAGTTATCCCCTTTGAGAAATTCAATGTGCATTCATTTGACCTATATATATCCTTGATCATTGAAAAGCTTCCATATTCTTTTGGAAAGTAGAACTTTGATGGTGTCTACTATAGATTTGAAACCAAAACCACCTTGATCCTTAGGTATATACACTTCTTTCCAACTTACTTTAGCTATTCAATGATTAATTATTTCACCAAACCATAGAAATTTCATAAGAATCCTCTCAATGGATTTGATCAATTCTAAGGTAAGAAATATATTTGATTTCAGAGCACTAATCATATTAATTAAAGTCTTTTAACATAAGCAAGCGATTTATTTTTTCAACTCCAATTTCTTTTTGCACATAGTCAAATAAAGGTGTGTAGTATTTAAATGTGAGTCTCATAGTAATAATAGGAACTGATTAAGGGAGTCTATGATTGTTCTCCCTGATTGTTCATTAACACCATAAATTAGGATCAAGTGACAGTAAAAGATAGGTTGATAAGCTTTTGAGCCTTACATTTATGATGAAATTTAAAAGGTATGCCTTGACTAATATTATTAGTGGTGAGTTTAATTAAGACCTCAATTCATAGAGAAAATATGAGGGTAAACAAAGATCACCTTCCCTAATCCCCTTATCTTTTTTGAACACAAGATTAACGTCACATTGACTATAACACTATAGATAAGATTTAAGATGTATTGACTTATCCATTTCATGAACCTGTTTTAAAATCCAAAAGCCTCAAAAGTGTCTAAGATAAATTTCTAACTAATGGAATCAAATAGCTTGTGAAAGTCATTTTTCGTAAAGCAACCTCTAATTGATTTTTTCTTATAATATGACTTGGAAGCTCATGTTCCACTAGTATATTATCACCAATGCATAGTCCTTAAATAAAGAATTCTTTAGAAGAATTAACGTGCCTCTTAAAATAGCTTTCGATTTGATAGCCATGATTTTTGAGATTATCTTATATAAGGTGTTATAGCAAGCAATATATCTATAGTTATACTTGCACATAATTTAATACTTGCACAGAAGAAATATAATTAGCTTCAATCCTTATGAAATCATTGAAATAGTTAAAATATAAAGCTTTTAGCTTTCATATTCCTTGTATAAAACTATAATGGGATTTGTTAAGGATCCTATTTTTGTTATTATTTCTTCTTGCTTCGATCGCATAACATAAATAAGTCAAATTTATATCCCCCTTTTGAAGCTTTGCTTTTGGAGTGAATTGTGAACTTTTATCACTTGAAGGTATATGCTAAGTGCAAATTTTTCTTTTAACATGGTGTCATTTCTACTAGGATTATTGTAGAGCTCCTTCTTAGTTGATATAACTTTACCTCTTGCTTTAAAGTTGATGGAATTACTTTTTATAAAGCTTTTAAAGCCCTTCTATAATTTGTTACAACTTCATCATGCACTTAAAAGCCCCATATCCATTAGTTTGAAATGTTAGCTTCTTCCTAATTGCTTCCTCTTATCCTGCTAAGTTAATAAATTAATTGAAAATTTTAAAAGGTGATTTCACTCTCATCTTTTATAGTTGAATTTAAATTTCTATCGGGTGATGATCATATAAGTGGAAAGTTAAAAAAGCCAAAGCTATAAGAAGATTTGGTTATCCAAAAGGAGTTGACAAGGCCTCTTTCTAATTAACCATTATCACTCTAGCTTTTAGCTCTAAGTAATTCCTATTATATTTTAAATCTATTGACTTAAGAAATTTTTAAACCCATCATCAAAGTATTTGAATAGTTGAGTGGAGCCCTCAAATTTATATGTATAAAAGATGTAATTATATTCTCCCATAATAATCTAAACAATTTGGGAAGATGTTGAAATTAGTTTTAGGTCCTCATATAGATGACATCTTTGAAATGCAAGATTAGTCATAGGGACAAATCCAATGTCGATGTCTCCCAAGGTAGAATCAAAACTAATCTCTATATTAATCAATTAATCGAAATTTTGAATTTGCAATACTTTGATAACACCAAGGTCATAAGGAACTATAATCTCCCATTGTTATAGGCTAAATGATTAGATATAGTTATTCAATGTTTCCTAAAAAACCATAGCCCTTTTAACTAATCTGTCAGGTTTTATTTTAGATTCCAAAAGACCAACCAAAGTTGATTTCTAGTTTTGTAGATAATTATGGATAACTTATTGATTCTTAGGGAAATTTAAACCCCTTACTTTCTAAGCAACAATCACTAAGAAGGTTAGGGTTGATAACCCTTTCCTTTGGGTTTTCTACTATGTTTTTTTTCTCAATACAGGTTTACTCTTTCCCTTGATTTGTTGTCTCTACACCTTATACCTTGGGATGGTCTTTGTTATGCTTCACTCTTCCTCCATCCTTATTGATAATAACTTGGTTTTGAGTGATTTCATGATTACTAATAGGGGTAGTCATATGTGCTTCAGGTAGTTTAGTTAAAGTAATGACTTTAGGAACTTCAGTTACTTCTAGGTTTGAAATTATATACATATCATTCGTTAGACTCCCTAAGAACTTCTTGGGGTTAGGGATTCTTAAATTGGTTGTAGCATTCTGGATTATCCCTAGTGGAAGAATTAGTGACATTAATTACTTTAATCTTATATTTTAGCCCTTTCTCTAGCTCAATTTGACTTTTAAAAGTGAGTTTTTTATATAGGCTTCCAAATCCTAGCTTTAGTGTTTTGATTAGGTTTCTAGAGGTAAGATAAAGATATATCAGAGATTTTTCATCAAGCCCCCATTTTCATCTAGTCTTTGAATACTTAGTGTTTTAGGTAAAACTCTTTCTTTCTTCACTTCCATATAAACTTTAGCATAGTCTACTCTCCTCAACTTAGTTGTATGTTTGTCAAAGAAAATTGTCTTAGGAAGAGATCTAGCTAAATAATTGAGACTAGTAGTTAAAAGGTATGTTTTAAATTATATATCCATTTAGGCATTTCCAATGCCAAGGACTTTGCTCCAGTATATTCAATATTCATGAGGTATCATATAAAAAAATAATCTTCCTTTATTATTAGTGTTTGTTTTAAACCCATTTTCCCTATTTAGACTCAAACTAATTTTTAGTTTAAGGAAACAATGGTCTCGTATTTAAGAAATATCAAACCAAAGTTATTTTCCATCTTGTAGTTCTTGCTTTGAGGACTTTTAGAGGTTGCACAACATAACTAAAGTGACTAAGTCCCGAGCTTGAGGAATGAATATGAATTTGTCTTTAGTTTCATGGTCACCTATATCATAAGTTTAAGATTTAGCTATCAAGTTTTGGCTAGAGGAATATTTTGAAAGAGTAGATGAGTAAGAACTAATGGTAGCACAGTGGCATTCCAAGAGATAAGAATTACAGAAGGAGAGTTATAAAAATAAAGATTAAAAGGGGGTTAAATGAGTAGAATATGTTAGAAGCGGGGGAGGAGTAAGAACCTCTAGAGACAAACTTAGAGCAGAGATGATAGAAAAGGGTCTGGGAGCTTGAAATATTAATAAGAAAGGAGAAGGAATAAAGGGCTTATATAGACTATTATATGAGAAGGAGGGAAGAAACATCTATTTCCCATTATTATCGTTGAAGGAGGGAGCAACATTTGGAATATGAGATGGTTGCATTTTAAAAGGGAAGGATAATAGTTTGAGGCTTAGCTAAAAGGAAAGGGAAATTGTCATTAGCTGAATAACTTTGACTAAGCCAAAAAAAGATAAGCAGGCTTCGCAAGAGAGGAGAGATGGTTTTTTTCTTACTAGATTAAGTGCTTGTTTAGTTTTCACTATCTTACAATTAAAAGGAATTAACATACTTGTATAATATGGCTATTACTACTAAGATCACCAAAAGAAAAGACTCTAAATGCCTAAAATAAAATGTCATACAATACTAAATATGTAAATGAAACAAAAAAACATTCAAAATTGCAAAAGATACACAATCATTTCCACATGCTTGTATTCATCACATGTAATTTATAATGGTTCTTTGATCTTGTATCTTCCATTATATGGTTAGAATTATTGCCAAAATTTGTCGAATATTGTTTGGATAAATGAAACTTCTTAAAAGTTGCTCGTGCAATATTTTCCATGATAAATGCTTCTTCCATTTGCAATATGTTATATCGTGAAGTTAAGTAATGATGAGACAATGTCAAAGTAGTAGTAATATCAAAATGATTTAGAAGTAAAGGAAAGCTGATATAGATGAAAATGTTTTCTTTTGATAGAGCAAAATAAGCTAAAACTATATTACAAGTGTAAAGAGAAGGGAAAGGAGATGGTAATAGTGACTATAATAATTGTTGGTATTAGAGTTGTAACTACTTTTTAGAGCTTAATTAACAATATGTTACTTTTCTCTCTCTTCTGTTCTTCATTATCTATTGATATTTAAATAACTTAATTCCCAAATTTTAAGAACCCTAATTCAATTCTTGAATATTAGTCTGCTAACCTTATAGTTAACGAGCACGTGGTAACCATTTATATATCAATGTTATCCCTCTTCTTAGTTTAGTTCTTAATTTGGTCATTGTTGTTTTCTCTAAATGGTCACTATGTTGGAACTTACACCATAGTTTGGTTTTTGCTAGGATAACGCAGATTCCATATCCTTCTCTTTTGCAACAAAACTTGTATATGATATGTTGGGCATAACTAGTAGACTTGATTAGTCTAGTGATGTCTTTAGTTACATTATAAATTGCCTTATATGGATGTGCTTTATCCATGTCATTGCATTGTGAATACATGTTAGCAAGAGAAGTAATTAAAAGTTATTCCCTTTCAAACTATTTTTTCTTACATACTTATGAATCCACTCTTTCGACCAAAGTAATAAGTACTATACTATTCCAGTCAATACTGATCGATATATGTCAGATTGGTCAAAAAATGATATTCATCATCTAGTTTTTAAATCTAATTAAGGTACCAGCTAATATTGAGACTAAATTGAAAATTACAAAAGTTTTAATGACCAAGTTTTAAAAAATTCTAAACTTAATTGTTCCAAGTGTCGACTCTACCATTGTTACTATTCTCTTAAAGCAAGTGGAAAAAAAAACATGAAATCTCTACCTTCCTCATTGTCATCACTTGTTCCCTAGACATATTTTTCGCTATTGCTTGATGCCAGGTTAAATTCACTGTTCTTTGCCTTTTGTCTCCTACATCATTGTCAACTATCTGTGGTTCATCCATATTTATCTATTTGAAAAGAATAACATTTTAACTCCAAGATAAATACGTGTGTAGAAGGAAATTATAAAAAAAATCTATTATTAATATTTTTGTTTTTGTGTTCGTTGTTGTTAGGATAAGCCTTCATGGTTTATAAACTTTATGTTGTTATTGTTATTGTTTAAGAAATCTATAAATAAGGTTTTTATCATATTTATAGATCTTTGCTTGACTTGGAAACTATTAAAGGACTCTCCTTTATTGCTTTTGACCACTTTTTTTGTGAAAGTTTTTAAAAAGATGCTAAATGATATAAGGAAAATGATCAGTGTGAGAGATATACTTAGCTATATGGTGTGAAAGTTTGGATACATACACTATTTTAATCGTTAGGATTATTCATTATTCCCTAGTTAGACAAGCAAAAAATAGTTATAATTAGATATTTTCTAAAACTACAAGCTAAGATATGAGAATTAGACATTTTAATTAAAATTACTTTCAACTTTAATCTTTAATAGAGTTTCTCTTTTCATTGTTATTAATGAACTGATTTGGTTATAATTTAGTAAGTTCACTAGTAACCTAATTTAAATGAGTTTTAATTTTGGAAATACTCAAAACAAAAAACTGACTGATGTTAAGTAGAAATCTAATTAAAAAACCTTCTCTTTTTTTTGGAGAAAGTAACACTAATTAAAAAACCAACAATTATAACCATTGAAGTTAAAACAAACAATTTCATATGTTTAAGAAATTGAAAGACCATAAGGAAGAAGGATGAAATATGGTTAACAATTATAACTGTAACAGATGCTTTCTACGTTAAAAGTATATATAAACTAAATTAGAAAGTTTTAACTATAAGAATGAAATGAAACATATTATTTTGGTATGATTAAAAAGTTGACATCTTAAAAGCTAATATTATTTTACTATCATTTTCTAAACTTTATTTTAATTTGAAATTATCGTTTTACTTTTAAATATGTTTACATTTATTTTTATAAATAAATGGAGAAAACTTCAAATACTCCTAACTATTCAACCTCTTTAAAAATGATTTAACTTGGACTCTTGGTATAAAGAATGATACCATATGTTCGAATTGTGACAAAAACTTGAAAAGTAAGGAAATCACTAAAGTAAAGAGACATTTAGTTGGGATCAAATATGATGTGTAACCTTATAATAAAGTTAGTCATGATCTAAAATGATAGATGAAAACTTTGCTTGAAGCATATTAGAATGGAAAGGAAAGAAGAAAAAGATTGAATTGTGAAATTAGAAGTGAAAGTTTAGTTTTCATTAGGGAGAATGATACTAACAATATTGAAGTTAGTATTCCGACGTGAAAATAAGATATTATTGTAATTGATATGTGGAAAGGAAGATAAAAATGTCCTTGTTTCTTCATAAACAATATTGGAGCTTAATATTTAATTCATAGGGCATTATAATTAAAAGAAGTAACTCATAATGTTAAGATAGTAATGGGTAGATGATGGTATGATGCAAATGTATCATTCAATATTGCTTAGTCTTACTATTACCAACCTATGATGGATGCCATTGCCTATAATGGTCCAAGATATAAAGCTCTATCAATTAATGACTATAGAGGTAATCTTCTAAGCAACTATATTATTAAATTAAAGAGATTTGAGTGAAAGAAGGACTTATAAAACTTATAGGTGTTCAATAATATATGATGGCTAAACAAAACTTACCTTTATTCTCTGCTAGAGTAGAGATGAGTGATTGTTAATAGCCTACATATATTTGTAAAGTAACTGCTTTTCTTTAGATAATAGAAGAGGAACATTACGAGAGAGACCAATTTGGCATTGAATATCTGTAAACTCATTCTTAGCATAGTTCAAAGTAATTTCAATTCTAGAGCCCTTTAAAGAGTTTAACAACTTAAGTTCATTTTTAATAGACATGAGTTTTTGAACACAAATGAACTATTTGACACCCATAAAAAAGCATTTACAATCTTTTCTATAAACATCCAAGAAGCTAGTTTCATTGACCAAGCAATTGTTGAATCTGAAGGGAGAGTGTTTTGCAATCTTCTGGAACAATTCCTCCACTAAAATTGGTGTGTGGTTAAAGAAAAGGGGGTCTTTAAACTTTGCAATGTTGTTAGGAAATTGTGCTAACCAGTTGGCATTAACAAGTGCTCTATCTAATTTCTTTCTAATAAACCAACTGGAATTTTGTTTGTTGGACCAAGTGAAAGTATGTCTAACATATTTCAAGTGATTAACTCCCAGAACTTCCACACAATCCTTGAAGTCTTCAGAAAATTTTCTTAAATTGCAATTACCTTAAGCCTCTAATTTGTAGACTGTAGAATTGAAATTCCCACAAATAATCCAAGTTTTGATTTTTTTTGTTGAAACTTTTGAGATTGTTCTATAATATTCTCCTTTGAAAAGCAAAGTTGCTGGAATATATAAAGGAGATATTCATGTCAACTTTCTCTAACAATAAGAAAATGCTAAGGTGTATAGCCTGATCATATGAGTTCAATAGATCCACTCGGATATCATCAGCTTTGTAGCAGATTATAATTCTTCCGTAGGCATGGTGTGAATGATAGGTAAGCATTTTCCTTTGAGTCCCTAAAATTCCCAGTCTTCTAATATTCTCTAACTTTATTTTCGTTCAAATAATCCTACTATATGAGGCTTCTCACTTAAGACAAAATCCCTTAAAGCAAAAAGCTTTGTGGGGAAATTAAGACCCCTAACATTCTAAACTAAGATAGACATATTATTGTTGATTACATTTGGAGCTTTTCCTTTGCTCCTTTGAGATATTCTTCTCTCTACAATTTGGAATTGTTTAGTGGTTTCCTCAACTTTGTTATCCATTACTTTGCTAGTTTGATAGATTAGATTAGGAGTAAGATCATCTAGTTACACAAAATTGTGCTTGTCACTTGTAGACGGGGATAGTTTATCTTTAGGAGTTCTCGGAGGAATAACTAAATTGTCATTGTTTTTTTTCCACTATTGGATGACATTCCCTAGTGCCAGATTGAGAAATACTGCATTCATTTCTCTCATTTATTCCAGCATCTTTCAATGTTTCCTTGTTATGATCTTCTAAAGACTCCATATTTTGATCATTTATTCTATGATCATTCAAATTCTCTTTGTTCTAATCTTTCAAAGACTCCACATTTTGATCATTCACCACAACTCCTATTAATTCATGATAACTTTCATAATTGAACTTTCTCCTAGTTTCTTTCCACATCTTGCCTTGTGCTTTATAGGGGGTTCCAATGATAAGAGATTGCAACATTATTCTCCCAAAATTTATTACCCTTTACCAATCTCATTATAGGGGGATTTCATTGGGGATTTCTTTGGACATTTCTATATTAATACAGATTCAAACATATCTTATCCTCTTTTTCTTAGCAGTTTTCTTATCAATGTAAAGGGGTTTCCCAATATAACTAGCCAAGGAACTTAAACCTTAAGTAATCCAATACTTAAGGGGTACATTGTGGAAGTTAATCCAGAGTGGGTTACTCTAAATTTAGATGGTTTCCAAGTTTAAGCTAAGCTGCCAAGCTTGCAAAAACATAGGTTGTTTTCCACTATGCCAGGGGCCTTCCTTAAAGATCCAATGGGAGTTAGAAGTTAAAGAAAACGTGAACAAGATAATTGTTTCCTCTCAAATAGGAACATCTGTCATACCCTTGTTTCTCCTAAATTTATGTGCCCTTTTTAAATAGCTAGTAAAGATGGCCTTTGATCAAAGAAAAATCCCTCTATAGTGGATTCCCATATTCGAGCTCCTTCCTCTAAGACTTCTAGTTCAGGATAAACAATGAGTTTACTATCAAGTTCTTTGGGTGGTTTGAATAGAAGGTTTAAGGTATGGTGGTCTCCAACCATTTGCTTCTAGCTTTTCTGGGGAGTTAGAGCAATAGGGCGAGTTGCATTAGGAGATGGTGGAGAATTGGGGGATCAAAATGGAAAAGGAGGGAATCACCCTTATCCTAGACAGAAGGTGTCAATATTGTGTAAGAGAAATGCCTAGAAAAGGAAAGGAAATAGCTTTGACAGTTGGGAAAAAGTAGAAAAAGAAGTTTAAAAATGATAGTAGGGACTGGCACGAGAGAGTGGAAAGAAGGGTAAGGTTAAATAAACCCTAGAAATATTGATTCCTCCTTGAAGGCGAACAAGAAGAAAGAGCACAGAGAAACCAAGATACGAAGCAAGGATGGGAAGTGGGCAAGGGGAAATAATTTAAAGCCATAAAGGAACCTTACTTAAAGAGGAGGACGAGAAACTAGCCATCAGTTTACTAATATAATTTCTTAAGCTATAATTGGAGAGTGTCAAAGAAGAATCCATTTATGTGGAAAAAGGAAGTTGAAGATGTTTTTGATGTTCTTAAGTTTGCACCAATTTTCATTAGTTTTGGCTTTCCTTAATTTTAAGAAACTATTTATAGTAGAAACTAATGCAAGTGGGAGTGGCCTAGAAATTCTTCTGATGTAAGAAGGATGTCCTCTTATTTATGAAAGTAAAGATTTTTCTAAAAGTTATATGCATTTGTCAACCTATGAAAAGGAATTACTTATGTTAATGGTTACTATCTGATATTAGTCCCATAACATAACTAGTAGGAGATTTGTGGTTTAGATTAACCATAAAACCCTCAATATTTACTTGGGTAGGAGACTAATACTCCTTACCATCATACTTGATTGACTAACATTCTTTATTTTGATTTTGAAATTCGATATTAGAAGGAGTAAACAATATAACAATTGATGGATTGTCAAGAGTTCCAGTAGAGAATTGTTTTATATACTTTGGTGGTTCCTTAAATTTATAACTCTTTATTGCAGAAGCTTAGAAGAAGTTGGGAGAAAGATAAGAATCTTCTTAGTAGAAGCTGGGAGAAAGATAAGAATCTTAACAGTTACAAGAAGGCGAGTAGCCTAGTCTAACTTATATTTAGGGCAATAATTTGCTTTAGTGGAAAGGTAAGATAGTAATAGGAGATAATTGTGAATTGAAAACAAAAATCATTTCTTTGTTCCATAAGATTATTATAGGAGGCATTTAGGGTAGTTAGGAACTTACATCCAACTTTAAATGTTTTTTAATCGGAAAAGGATGTAGGAACATGTGAAAGAATTCATTTAAAGATGTGATGTTTACCAAAGGAATAAGTAGGAGACAATAGCTAGTCCTACAAAATTTTAGCCACTTCTTATACCTCAGCATGCATAATTGATGTGAGTATGGATTTTACTAAAAGGTTGCCTAAGTTTGAAAGTTTTAACCACTTGTTATACCTCAACATGCATAATTGATGTGAGTATGGATTTTACTAAAGGGTTTCCTAAGTCTGAATATACAATAACTTTAAGAGTGATAAATGTGCTAATTAAGTATAATCACTTTATTCTTTTGTTTCATTGATATTTAGCATCTAAGGTAACTTATTTGTTTTCTAATTACATCAAAAAATTATATGGCATACCAGCACAAACTTTCAAAGATAAAGAAATTCAATTTTTTAAGAAGTTTTTGAAAATTTTATAAGGTGCAAGGAGTGTAATTGACTCTATTCACTTTTTAAGGCTTTTTATAATTTTGCATAGTATGTGCAGGGATAGATGCATATTGGAGGCAAATGGGGGCACTTGCCCCCACTACCTCTAAAAACTTTCATATAAAAATATTATTATTTTAAGTTTTGATCCTATAAAAAATAAAATTTTGCCCCCATTAATTTAATTGGTGACAAAAAATTAATAATAAAAATTTTAGATATATTACAATATCAAATAAAAATAAAATCTGAGCCTATTAATTTTTATTAGGATTACTATTATTTGGGCCCATGACTTTTTTAAATGAAAGCCTACAAATAAAGAGATAAAAACCACATGCTTAATTGACTTTTTTATTGAGATTTTTTTTCCTTTTGGCTTCTTCAGCACACTACTTTTGTCTTTTTGGCTTCTTCTTCACCTAACTCCATAAGGACTACACCCAAAGCTTTCATTTTCTCTAAGTTGCAGTCTTTGGGTTATGCCCATCAAAGTAACAAGTAATTACCAACATTTGCGA
>JANSVA010000003.1:28758185-28771630 GCA_025504915.1 Erythroxylum reticulatum | reverse complement strand
TTTAATAATTATTAATAAATATAATTAAATTTAAAATTTATTTTAAAAATATATAAATTTCAAATAAATTTTAATTTAATAATTAAAAATATATAAAATAAATATTAGTTTATAAATAATATTAATAAAAATATTTTATTTTTAAAATGAATAATTTTAAAATTATTCATTTTAAAAATAAAATAATATTAAAATAAAATTAAATAAAAATAGTTTATTAGTAATAAAAATAAAAATAATTTATTTTTAAGTTTTGTTTAATTTATAATTATTTTAAAAACTTTGAAAAAAAGGGGAAAGGAGAGGTATGAGATGAGGGAAATTTTGAAAATTTTGCAAAAAAGTTCCCCAATTTTTTAAAATTTCCATATTGACTGGTATTTTGAATACTGGCCTGTACAGCCGAAATGAGCTGGTACTAACCGATATTTAAATCCGATACCAAAACTTAAAATTCGGTATTAATTTTGGGTCAGAACGGTACGAAACTCACAATAATACTTATTAGAAATGTATTTTTTATTGTCATAATTATTAATTTAAAATACAAATTGCTGGCGAAGATTATTTAGCAAAAGTGCTCAAATATTATGCTCACTATTAGATTACTTAGTCAAACAACTTTTGTACTATTGTGAACGTAATTAGAGCATTTTTTTGAACGTCTAAAAGACTTAATAACTTTATTAACATTATTTATAATATGAGGATGAAAAATATATATTTTATTGAATTAATTTTATTTTTATTGTTAACTTTAGAAATTTTCAATTATGTATTCAGAACACAAAAAGAGAACTTACGAGTTAATTGATGTTGATTGTAGAGATGGTAAAATTAGCCCGGCCTAATTTTCACCCAATTTGAACAAGTTAAGAGTGGGTCACGAGCTGATCGTAGTCGGCTTAATTGAACCACGAGCTGGGCATTGGTCGGCCCTGCCTTGCTTGTGGTTTAACTATTCCTTAAAAAACGACGTCATTTTTAACTTTTTCTTAAAAATATGCATATGGCAAGTCATGTTTGACCTGACCCGGTCACAGGCCGACCTATCCCAATCTGCCAAATCATGAGCCACACGAGTTAGGTGATTTATAAAAAAAATGCATTTTTCATAACCAATAAGTTAATAATATAATAAATAATTATTTTCAATATATTTGACATTGAAAGTATAATATATTATAAATTTATGACACAGAATAATTTCATATGTTTTGAGTTTGTAATTTATTAAAATGCAATAAAAGATTTTAGTGCAAATTATTTTAATGAAAGTGTAGTAATAATATTAGAGAATTTAGAACTTAACAATGATGTTAAGCAACTATTTTAAAAAATATAATTTTGATATCTACATCTGTAATCAACTAAGAATATTTGGTTTGACGGGCGTCTGATGCCGACCTGATTAACTCTAGCCGCATCGCCGCCGTCGCTGCCACCACCACCATCAATAACATCTAATCAACGGTGGCCCTCCACCGCGTGAGGGTGGTCGCTTTGAACATAATTAGAAAGACAACCATGAGCGACGACGAAGCAGAGGCAGAGTACCACTCTAAAGACTTCGAGTGGGAAACACTAAGACAAGAAATCGAAACTAACCCATCTTACCAATACCACTTATTGGAACCATGCCAACAACAGCAGCAACAACATGAAAATCAACTTTCGAAAATTGAAGAAACTAAGAGTGAAGATTCTAAGGCTTGGCAACAGTTCCACAGGCGTCACTCTTCCGGTAGATTCTTCAAGGTTTGATCTTTTTTTTTTCTTTTTTTTCTTATAAATTTTAGTTTGATCTTCCTCTTCGTTTATGGGTTTCTGACATTGTGTTGATTACGTGAGTTTTGTAGGAGAGAAGGTACTTGTTGAAGGAATTTCCTGAGTTGGTCTCTTGTAGGGAGTCCTCTAAGGTTCTGGAGGTTGGTTGCGGGAATGGCAGTTCTGTGATTCCTATGTTACGGTAAAACATAGAAATATCTGAAAGTACTGTCTTTTGTTTCAGAGTATACGAAACCTGTCTTGTTTTAGTTCAGTCTGGTTACACTTTGATTAATTGAGGTACAGGGTGCCTGTTAGTCTTGCAGTTTGTTTCCACGTATGTTTTTCACTTTTTAATACAGCCCCTTGCGTTGGCATATTTTTTTTCTTTTGGGGGTTGGGTGGTATCGCAAAGAAGAAAGGGCTGCTGGAGGTGCATAGTGGGCAGTTTTCAGATGATAACATTTATGTGCCGGCTTAATTTGACAGTAGCTCAATTGCTTATTACGTTGAGATGGAACTCAGGATAATTCTATGGATTGATGATAGACTTCGGCTATGTTTGGTTGGGGGTTTTATTAATGAAATGGAATGAAATGTAATATTATTCCATTGTTTTAGAGGAGGACTTATAATGGAATGGAATAAAATGAGATGAAAGAGGAGGGTTTCATATTACATCTCATTCTATCATAAACAGTAAAAATGAGAAACTTTCAATTTGGGGGTTTCAGGATGGAATGTAAAATGATAAATAACTTTTTACTATATTACATTGTAAACTCTTTTTCCAAACAACATTTCACTATATTACATTATGAACTCTTTCATTTCTCCCAAACAACAATTTTTTAATATTACATTCATTTACATTCCATTCTATTATAAATCATTTCATTCCATTAAAAAGCTTACGTTCAACTAAACATAGCTTTAGTCCTATATGTGATGGAGTGCTCATTCAGCCAGATGGAAGTATATATTTTGCACTTCAGTGTTTTTCATTCCCCTTTGGTCTGCAGCTAGATATTAGGTAATCACTTCTAAAGAACCACGATGTTGGTGTCGTTGGGATGGGAAGCTTTTGGCTTATTAGTCATGTGGTGGCAGCATTGGAGACAACACTTGGAAACTATTTTCATACGTTGAGTTTTAACTCATTATTGGAAACTGCATGGGTTGATTCAGTTATTATATTCTAATTTGTTGTCATCACCTATTTGGCACTTATGTTGTAGCTAACATGATGCAATTCATGGCATTACCTAATACATATTAAGTTCATCTTGTCTATGGTACCTACAACGATGAATCCTCATAATTCATTCCGATGTATTTTCATTCTTTGCTTGAAATGAGCTGCTTCATCTTTCTGCTATCATCTCATAACTAGCTATTTTTTTGTGTAGCGGCAACAGGACCATCATCGTTTATGCTTGTGACTGTAGTGATAAGACTCTTGAGAGAAGTAAGAATATTGTGGACAATACCCAAATCTTTGGAGTCCAATGTCGCTTTAAGTTTTTCCTTTGTGATTTCGCATTCACTGGGTTTCCAAAGTGGTTAGTCTGTGATTCTTGCAGAGGAAGCTGCGGTGCTTCTGAGGTTACTGGTTTGTTCTTAAATTCCATTTGTTTATAAATTAGATTAGCATCACCGGTGAATACTATTTAATTTGGTAATACTGTATGTTTATTCAGATGTTAGACAATGTGGTACAGTAGATATGTTGGGTCCACACTCTTCAAAAGAAAGGGATTGTTGTATTGGTGGGTTTGATTTTGTTACCTTGGTAAGCCCTTTTCTTTGGATCTGCAAAGTCAAATATGGAGTCATGGAGTATCTGGTTGTGCCTCCAAAATTATGTAGAATTTAAAAGTTTATGCACATATTTTCACATTGACTGAAGTGATAATCTACTTGTGATAATATATGTATGTTCACCAATCTTTGACCGTTGGTAGGAGAAGGCTATAAATAAGTTGGAAGTGGGATGTGGATGGATGGCGGTTATCAAATCAATTCTATAATAGATGATGAGCCCATGGCAAAACTTTTATTGTTTAACCTTTGCTAGAAAATGAAGCATAGGCTTATTGGTTTAGTATTTTTGTTATGTAAAATGAAGTCTTCATGTGGCTATTAGAATCAACTAGCAAAACAAATGATACAATGTAGATACCTATGGGTTTGTTAGTTTTTCTGCCTTTCAGTGCTAGAACTAATTTTAACCATATTTAAACTTTTCAATTGCTGAGTTTAACTTGTTGATATTTGTTTGGTCCTAAACCAGTCATAAGATTATTTTACAATGTTTGCATTCTATGGTGTCCTTACTATTGAAGATCATGTAGCTTTAATATTAATATTGAACTACAGTTTATTTGATATAGCAATATTTTGTGTATATGATAACAATAAACATATTGTACTTATTATAGAATATTGTATTGCCCTACTATTATGAATAGATGGTATAAACCTAATGAATAAGACATTTCATAATCATTCGTGATCTTTATTTCCATTAATTGAGGCTTTATAGTCTTGCTAAATTTAGATAATATATACATTCTCAATCCCCGCCTTTCTTCACTTTCAATTTCATATGGTATTACAGCCAAGTTCTATTTTAGGGATATGAAATCCTTTTCTTTCTTCTTTTTCAAAGCATCGCTAACACTTTCTATGTCTTTCTTTTTGATAGTCCATTGAGAGCATCAATTTCTTTCTTTTGTCTTCTCCTCTGGTAGCCCATCTACCATTGAGAGCATTGTTATCTCTCTTTTGTCTTGGCAGTCCATTGAGAGTATCATTACCCTTCAGTTGTCTTCTCTTATGTTGAGGGCGTCATTATTTCTATTCTATCTTCTTTTCTTGTAACCCATTGCAAGCGCTATTGTTTTTCCTCTGTGCGGTTGATCTATAAGATGAATTCTTAGGAAAGAAATATAAAAGGAGAGCAATTAGGAGCTGATGGTAGCAGTTGATTAGGAAGTTATCTAATGTTGGTGCAACAATTATCTTATGTTTTTGTAATAACTACCTTATTTACACAGTATTTTTCTTATTTATGAAGTCTAGAATTCCTATTGTATTTTAGTTCCAAAAACTAATATGTATTTAGCCATTTAAAGGGCATTAGGATGAATAACAAGGTAGTCAAATTTTTCCTTAAAAAATAGTTGACAAAAGGCTTGTTCGAAATGAGTTTTCTAAGTAGAACCGTTAGGCCTAGGAAGGGGAAGAACTCCAGCAAGGGAAAAGAGGACTTTTGATAGGATCTACTGGGGAGAGAGTGATTTAGACAATGAGAGGAACAATAGAGAAGGGAATAAACCGTTAGTGTGGAAAGTGTATTTTAGAAGGAAGAACAGTGGGTCTGGGGGAAGTTAGTTATTAACTGATGTGGCAAATTAGTTAGGCATAACAGAATGTGCTTGGGGAGGGGGGTTTATGTAGGGGAGAGAGAGGGGGAGAGAGGTATGCAGAAAAAAGAGAATACTTTGTGACAGAAGGATATTCACACCTTCTGAGGAGCAATTTTGCTCTGGATAGTTAGAAATATCATACTTCTAGACTGTAATGATATATACATTACGACTATATTTCAATAATATAGTAAATCTCTAGTATTCTAAGACTAGAGTTCTATCATTGGTCCGACCTGCCGGATTGTCATCGGAAGGACGGATAGTTTTCTTTCGGTTTTTTTATTAACAGCCGAGGTCTATCTTCATGCCACCAAAGATGTCGGATAGGGTTGAGCTATTGGAATCTCGTATGGCTAGTCTAGAAGCTGGGGTAGAAGATATCCAATCATCCATGAGAATGGCCATGGGGGAGATGCAGCGAGCATTACTGATGGAAATGAGCAAAATGATGGGAAAGCGTCTAGAGGAGGGACAAGGAGGTGATACCTATGAGAGGAGGCCGAATATAGCTGGTGAAAAGAGTACTCAGCCTTCTCAGCAACATTTGCAGGCGGAACAGTCTTTGGGTAATATGGAGGAGTATAGAATGTCGGTGAGAAAAGTGGAGTTGCCCATGTTCGATGGGTCTGATCCGGTGGGATGAATTACTAGAGCAGAAATTTATTTCGAAGTTCATGGGACTTCTGAAGAGGTGAAGATTAAACTGGCTCTCTTGAGTATGGAGGGATCAACTATTCATTGGTTTAATCTCCTCAGAGAAACTGAAGTTGAGCTAACATGGGAGAAGTTGAAGCAAGCTTTAATCAACAGGTATGGTGGAAGACGATTTGAGAAACCATTTGAAGAACTCTCTGATACATCAAACGGGCTCGGTAGAAGAGTACATCGAAGCTTTTGAGTTCGTGTCTTCTCAAGTGGGACGTTTACCGGAAGCACAATTCATGGGTTACTTCATGAGTGGGTTACGCAATGAGATTAGACGAAGAGTGCGCAGCTTCAGTCCATCCAATAGGTTCCAGATGATGAAAATTGCAAGGGTTGTGGAGGAGGAGATGTACGGGGACCAAAGAAGTTATGAGACGTTTATTCCCCAACATCGCACCTGGAATCACAAAAGTGAAGCTGGTTTTAGAAGCAATAATCGGTTTCACCTAGCACACACGGAGTCGGGCCATGCAAAGACCGTGGGTTATGGAGTGGGTAGAGGGGACGCCAGGTTGGGTCAAACCTGAAAACCGACGGGCCTCCGTTGCCCGTTGCCACCCCAGATCGCCGAACAGAGGGGCGGGATTTCACACAGCAGTGCCGACTAGATGGGTGGATGGGGATAAAAGGGCACCCATGGAGAAGAATAGAGGATTATGGCACATTTCCTATCAAGAGCTGATGCATCGCAAGGCTAAAGGTTTGTGTTTCAGATGTGGAGAAAAATTCCATCCCCTACATTAGTGCTCCGAAAGATAGCTACGGTTATTAATATTGGATGTCAATGAAACCTTAAATGATGATGGGGAATAATAGCCATTGAAGGGGATGATATCGAGGATAAAGAGGTTGCTCTAGAATGCCGAGCTATGGGGGTGTTTGGGATCAACAAGGTAGTGTTATTGGAGAGCAAAACTATGAGGATAGAGGGAGAGATACATGGGGTTCCCATTGTAGTTTTAGTAGACAGTGGTGCAAGCCACAATTTCATTTCTTCGGAAATCGCTAGTGGTCTGGGATTAAAGGTAGAAATGACAAGGAGTTTGGGAATTCGATTGGGGGACGGCCATAAGGTAACCACAAATGAGAAGTGTATAGAAATTCCCGTTCGGATGGGGGAATTAGAATTGAAGATTGATGCATAAATATTGGATTTGGGAGGAATGGATATCATTTTAGGGGTGGCTTGGTTGCAAACATTGGGGAAGGTTATTGTTGATTGGAAAGAAATGACTATGCAGTTTCAATATGAGGGACGATGTGTAGAATTATGTGGCAATGCATACTTTAGATCAACCCAGCAAACAGAACTTTCGGGGGCTAGCATCCTTATGTAGCCTATTAGAGAGTTTATCAGGTGAATTTCAAGAAGCAGAAGCTGTTGAGCCAACAGAAATTCAACCACCTAGACTGACCAAATAGAGCAGGGGGAGCTGAAAAGGGTGTTGAATCAGTTTTCAGAAGTATTCCAAGAGTTGAGGGGACTACCTCCCAAAAGGAGACATTTTCATGCCATTGTCTTGTAGCAAGGACATGGCCCTATTAGTGTAAGGCCATACCGTTACCCTCATCATCACAAAGATAAAATTGAGAAACAAGTCCAACAGATGTTGCAAGTAGGGATCATACGGCATAGTTCAAGTGCTTACTCTAGCCCAATCATTTTAGTTAAGAAGAAGGATGCGTCGTGGAGAATGTGTGTCGATTATAGAGCATTAAATAGGGTCACCATACTAGATAAGTACCCTATTCCAGTGGTGGATGAACTCTTAGATGAACTGCATAATGATCATGTTTTTTCTAAGATAGATCTCAAGTTCGGATATCATCAAATTAGGGTTGTGGAGGAAGACATACATAAGACAGCTTTCCGGACACATAACGGCCATTACGAGTTCTTAGTAATGCCATTTGGTTTAACCAATGCGTCGGCAACTTTTCAGGATGCAATGAATGATATTTTAGATCTTTTCTTAGAAAGTTTTTGCTGGTTTTTTTTGATGATATTTTGGTCTGTAGTGTAGATTGGGGTTCTCATCTTTCTCATTTATCAAGAGTCTTGGAGGTTTTACAAAATAACAAATTTGTAGCTAATAAATAGAAGTGCAGTTTTGGGAGACATAAGGTGGAGTATTTGGGGTATATCATTTCAGGGAAAGGAGTAGCAGTGGATTCGGCTAAGATCAGTAGTCTGTTGACATGACCTATTCCTAAGAATGTTAAAGGAGTAAGAGGATTCCTAGGCTTGACTGGGTACTATCGTAAGTTCATTATGAACTATGGAAAAATAGCTAAACCGCTTACCGAACTGACTAAGAAGGATTTCACTAGAATTTTGCAACTTTAGAGTCTTTTGAGGCTCTAAAAAAAGCTTTGACCACATCTCCAGTACTTCTAGACTGTAATGATATATACATTACGTCTCAATGTAAATCTCTAGTATTCTAAGACTAGGGTTCTATCAACTTTCCTATGAATTGCCCTATGACTAGATTTTACATAAAAATATATATCAATTTGGGGTCAAAGCTGGGTGTTATGGACGACTCTCCAAACGTCTCAAGTCGAATGGATGTGTTCATAAGAAACATCGAGTAGAGTTTGTCAACGATGGAGAACTGCAAATAGTCCAGCGAAAAGTCCTTGAATTGACAACTAGAGGATATTTTGTGAGAGTTGAAGGGGTGCAGTAAGAACAATGATGTGAGGAGCAATAGTTGCACCTATAGGGACCACAGGAGGAAAGAAGTGTTGGGCTAGCAAGAGGGATTATTGTTCCTAGGTATTATAAATTAAAATTTCTTTCATATGACGGTACTGATGATCGGTTGCCTTAGATCCATAAATGTGAGTAGTTCTTTGAAAATCAGTGAACACTTGCAGAAGAGAAAGTGAGGTTGGTAGCATTTCGTCTTAATGGGAAAGCAAGAGGAGGCGAGTATGGGTGACATTCACATAGCAATTTCACCTGAGGTTTGATCCTCCTATAAGCCTTAACCCCTTAGACGAATTGGCCAACTTAAAATAGTTAGGAAAGATGGAGGATTATTAGAAGGAGTTCCAATCTTTGCCGGGCCAAATTATAGAGCTCACTAACAAGCCGCAAATTATCTTATTGTTGGTCTTATGAAAAAAGGAGGAAAATTGCAACAGCCAATCAGCTTAGGAGTTGTTATGAATTTGGCCTGCACTTTATGAAACGAAATAAAGGAGCACCTAGGTTGTCTTAAGGAGGAATCATAAGGCAACACCTGCTTGGAGCAACCCGAAAACATCCACTGAAGAACTATAGGGAAGGGAAATTCTGGGATAGCATCCGGTAACTGCAGCACAAACAAGCCTTTCTTTAAGAAGTAAACAAAGACCAAGATGGACGAATGAAGGGCAAAGGGGCTTTGTTTCAATGGTGATGAAGCATTCTCTTGTGGAAATAAATATAAAAAGTTGTTTTTGGTAGAATTGATAAAATCTGGAGCAGATGATGAGGAGGAAGCTTACTGAAAGTTCTGTGAAGACTTTGAGAAAAACCTTCTTAAGTTTGGGCTTGGGGAAAAGTGCTTTGTCCAAAAGTGGAGTAATGATATGCAAGATGCATTCTTAGGGAAGAAATATACAAAGAGAACAATTAGGAGCCAATAGTAGTAGCTGATTGTTAAGACCCGTTATAATCAGCAGTATAGTAGGAAGAGAAGGTTTGGGCAGATTAGTAATTAGGAGAGTGTGTAGGGATTTTGAGGGAAATATGTGGTGCTGAGTTGGACAATTAGTTAGAGAAGGGAATAAAAGTTGTTGTGCGGGGGGTGAGCAGGACATCTTGATGAATTTGTTATGAAAAATATGTATTGGGGAGGTTGGCTAGCCCTCAAAGCCTAGCATATCAATATAACAGGGTTTTCTTTACCTTTTTTTCGCTGTTTTCTTTATTCCTTTGCTATTTAAATCTCTTGTTTTGGTGTTGGTGTTTGGATAAGAGCTTGTTAGGATTTTTGGATCCTAACAAATTGGTATCAGAGCAATTGAGGTGCTAGGATGTTGGTAACTAGGATGGATTCTAGAGTTGACAATATTGAAAAGGAGATGCTGAAGTTTGTGGAGGATTTGGGAAAGTTGGATGAAAAAATGAACACCATAGAGAGGAAGGTTGACAAAATGGTGGGGGATATTGCATCTCTGTTTGAGTGTATGAGGCAGATTCAAGAATCTTTGGGATAGGGAAATCAAGAGGAGACACCATGAGAGGAGACAGAGGATATAACAGATTCAAAGAGTCAGGATGAGATATCCATAGTGGTGGAGCCGATGAGGAAGGAGAAGACTCATTGGAAGTTACGGTGAAGACCATTTTGGTTGGTTATTCAGAGTGGAACGATATTTTGATCTGAATGGAGTTCAAATGGCAGGAAAGCTATCGGCGGTAGCAGTGTGTATGGAGGGTGATGCTCTGAGTTGGTTTTTGTGGAGAGAAGGGTGGTCGCCGATGGGTGATTGGTAGACTTTTAAAAAGCAGTGGTTCGACGCTTTGGAAGTGCTTAGGCAGGAAATCTATTAGTAGCTCTCATGAAGTTACAACAAATGGGCACGGTGGCAGAGTATAACCGTGAATGCGAAACAGTGTCGTCGATGTTGAGAGGGATTCCAGCGGCGGTGGTGACCACAACTTTCATAAATGGGATGAAGGAGGAGATAAGGACTGAGCTACAAATGGCCTAGATAGATTCGTTGGTGCAACTTATGGAAATGACCCAAATGACAGAAGGGAGGAATTGGGCTTTGTTGAATCAGACTCGCAGCCCATAAGGAGTGCTAAAGCCCATAGTGGTCTAATTGGATTTGGCAGTGGTGACGTGGGCAATAAAACTTACCTGGCCCATAGTAAAAACCCAGCTTCTTCCTCTTTCCCAAATTCAAATTTGGGAAACCCTAATCGGAAACTTCTTGACGGAAATTGAGCTCCAGCATCGACAATAACACCTAATCAAGGGTTAACTCCTTACCTGAATAGAACAATTAAAGGACGACGACCCAATCGGAGGGATTCCCCTTATCCATTTAAGCAGTTGATAGCTGATGAGATTCAACAGAAGAAAGAGCAAGGGATTTGTTATCGATGTGATGCCAAATTTGTATAGGGTCATAGATGTGGAGAAAAAAAATTCCATATCCTGCTGAAGGATGAAGAGCAACCAGAAGACTTACAAGAAGAAGAAGCTGAACTAGTTAATCAGGTATTAACTATTAAACCTACTCTTGATGTGGACTGTTCACAACCTGTGACTGAGTTAGAGCTGTCGGTGAGTTTTGTGATGGGTATAATAGGGCCTCAAATTTTTAAATTGAGGGGTAGGATTGCAGAAAAGAAGGTGATAGTGTTGATTGACAGTGGGGCTTCTCATAATTTCATGAGGGAAGGATTAGTTGATGATTTAGGACTGGTTGTAAGCAATACTAAACCTTATAGAGTGAGGCTGGGAAATGATTGTAAAATTCAAAGTGTAGGAGTTTGTGAATTGGTGGAATTGGTCATTCAAGGTAGCTCCATTAGGCAGAATTTTTTCACTTTTGACGTAAAAAGTGTTGACATAATTTTGGGGGTTGAGTGGCTGGAAACTTTGGGGAACATACTCATTAACCTTAAGAAACAGATTATGAAATTTAGAAGTAATGGAGAAAAGATAAAATTTTATAGAGAACACTGCTTAAATTCTGCGATGGTGTCTTTAAAAACCATTTTTAAAATTCTGCAGCAAGGAGGAACTGGTTATATGGTTGAGGAAGGCAGTGATCAGAATGTTGTAACTGATTTGTGTGAGTTTGAAGTTATCCATAATCAGCAGGTTGAATTGACTGGTATTACAGAGGAAATCACAGTGGTGTTAAGGGAGTTTAATCAGGTATTTCAACTAATCTCAGGGCTACCTCCTCAGCATGACATTGACCATGTTATTACCTTAGGACCAGGATCTAAACCACCAAATTCCAGGCCCTATAGATATCCTTTTTACCACAAGAATGAGATAGAAAAATTGGTGAAAGAGATGTTAGCTTCTGGTGTGATCAAAGTACTAGTCCATTTTCCAGTCCAGTTTTGTTGGTTAAAAAAAAAGATGGAGGCTGGCGTATGTACGTGGACTATAAAGCTTTGAACAAAGTAACTGTAACTGATAAATACCCAATTCCATGCATTGACGAGATCTTTGATGAACTAGGAGGTGCCGTGGTGTTTTCTAAAATTGATTTGAAGTTGGGATATCACCAAATCAGGGTTAAAGAGGAAGACATACCCAAGACAGCCTTTCGAACACATGAAGGGCATTATGAGTTTAGAGTCATGCCCTTTGGGCTGACAAATGCTCCTGCCACTTTCCAATCATTTATGCATAAAATATATAAACCATATCTAAGGAGGTTTGTGCTTGTGTACTTTGATGACATCCTCATCTATAGCAAAAATCTAGCTGAGCATGTTACCCACCTTAGATTGGCATTGCAAGTGCTGGTGGAAAATCACTTAGTAGCCAATTTAAAGAAGTGCAGTTTTAAAGAAGTGCAGTTTTGGGCAGCATAAACTAGAGTATTTGGGGCATTACATTTCTGCGTAAGGGATTTCGATTGATCCATCGAAGATAGAAAGCATTCAAAATTGGCCAGTTCCAAGGGATGTGAAGGCTTTGAGGGGATTTCTTTGATTATCAGGATACTACAGAAGGTTTGTGAAGGGATATGGCAGCATAGCAAAACCACTCACTGATCTGCCGTGCAAGGATAAATTTGAATGGTCAGTAGAGGCACATAATGCTTTCGAAACTATGAAGAAAATGTTGACCAGTACCCCTATATTAATTCTATCGGACTTCACCAAACCTTTTGTTGTTGAAACAGATGCGTCGGGAGCAGGCCTTGGGGCGGTGCTAATGCAAGAGGGCAGACTAAGTCAAGGTTTATCTCTTCGTAATCAGCTTATACCAATTTATGAAAGGGGAGCTGATGACAATTGTGATGGTAGTACAGAAATGGAGGCATTATCTGCTAGGAAGGCATTTTATTATCCAAACGGACCAACGAAGTTTGCATTTCTTAACTGATCAGAAGCTTTTGGGAGAAGAACAGCAGAAATGGGTTACTAAACTTATGGGATTTCGATTTGATATCCGTTATAAGCCAGGTCTTGAAAACAAAGCAGCAGATGCTTTGTCCAGAAGAACTGAAGGGGAGCTAAAGGCTGTTTCTATGGGCTATCATGAGGAGTTGGACCATTTGGAAGACTTGGTACAGCAGGATCCGAAGCTTAAGAGATTAATTCAAGATCTTTTAATCCAACCGGGTGGTCATCCACCTTTCAAACTGATTGGTTCACGCCTCTTCTATGAAAACAGGTTAGTTTTACCTGATTCAGGACCACATATTCATAAACTAATCAGGGAATTCCACACTACTCCTTCAGGTGGACATTTTGGTTTTTTCGGCACTTACAAGAGGTTATCTGGGATTGTTTATTGGAGGGGAATGAAGTCTGATATTAAGCAATTTATCCTGTCCTGT
>JANSVA010000003.1:28742764-28753620 GCA_025504915.1 Erythroxylum reticulatum | reverse complement strand
ATTAGCGGCATGCCATGAGGATGTACATGCTCCCCTTTTTAGAGAGCAAGATCATTATCCATGGAGACAATGTTAGCGACATTATCAATCTCTCCATTAATTGACCTAGAGCCTCTTGTTGAACCTGCTCTACCTCTCGGACAATTTTTTTTCACATGCCCAGATTATCCACACGTCCTATTTCCTGACATTTTTCTTGTGCTCTTCTACTTTGATTAGTTTTACCGTAGAAATGAATAGTACACCAGGAAAGTTTCCAGGAAAGAGAGGTGGGTCACAACAGACACACCTAAATACTAAGTCTTTCCTTAGCTGAAACTTTCCTAGGCATGTACTACCAGACTACCACAGCAAAACTCCACCGTACTAAATGAATCTTTCTCAAGAAAATCTTTTCTGATGTGGAAGATCAGTCAAAACTGCGACCACAGAACATACTTACAATTTTCAAGAAAAACATACCTTGGCTTTGATACCAATTGTTGGGAATTTAGACCTCCCAAATCCACACCTAAGGATATTTAATAGACAAAAATATCAGAAAATAACAACACAAGAGAATTTACGTGGAAACTTTCAAATCGGAGAAAAACCACGGACACCAAGAAGAAAATCCACTATGCGAAAAATTCTTACAATCACACAATTTTTCCTCTCACCCAATCCCTTAATACACCAACATATCCACAAAGAAATACACAAGACAAACTCTCCAACTCTCATCTCAAAAGAGGAATTTAACTAGAGTCAAATTTGTCACACAAATCCTTGACTTTGTTTGGTGCATTAAACAAGAAGGTAACAACCTTCTTATATAGGTCTTACCTCAATTATTATTTCCAACCAATATGGGGCAAACAAAGGAGTAAACTCAACAATGTGTTTGGTGAATGGTTTATTGGTTAATTTATTTAACTCTAATAAACTAATTTTTAAAAGCTTTATAAGAGGAACTTTTGGGATTAGCTGTTTACCTAATGACAATATTACCCTTCATTTTACTCTTTACTTTTGCTCTATGCGTTTTTAAAATTGGCTTTTTTGATCGTATTGAAATTTGAAAAAAATAATAAAAGAGTTAATTAAACTTTTGAATCTTTATTTAATTTTATAATATTAGTTTACATTTAAAAATACCATAATATTAAGTTTTTGAACATAAAAAGCCACATCAAATTAATATTTTTAGTATATAACTACTATATATCATATTTGTGTCATACAATAATTATAGAATTTTAATTTATTAAATAATAAAATTCATACATATGATTTAAAAAATAATAATATGATCTAGCTTACTGTATCATTCATATTAATAGAGAATTTAATGTTGAATTATTATTATTATTATAATTATATTTTTTATTAAACTTAATTTTTGTAAAATTAAATATATAAATTCTAAATTCTTATAAGAATATTCAACAAAATATTAAGAAATAAATATTCACACCTTTATAATTTTTTAAATCATATTCTTATAAATTATTTTATATATCAACGACTAATACTAAATAACTAATTTTACTAAATATCTTTAATAAATAACTAATATTATCAGTTAGATTAAATTAGCTAATTTATTCAGCGATGCATTTTGCCTAACAGTTTCAATATGCAAACCCTTTGGCCGTTGGCTGGACCTACCATCCCTGTGCCCGACTGATTGCACATGGGTGGAATTTTTTGCCTTCTAATTCTGTGGGCTCATTCTCCATCGTGGGCATAACATCTTTCCTCATTTCGGCCCCACATTCTCTAACCTTATGCTCAAATTCCCAGTGCTTAGCTCATGATAATGACAAATTCTCAATGCTTTAAATCTTTCGTAATCACATGGTGTTAAACTAAATAGGATAAAAAATAATAATAACGTCAAATAGAAATCTAACTAGCACCTCAGATTTAATAATACGCAAATTTACTTCTAATTAATAGAGAAGTTGTTTTTAAATTAGATTTAAATAAAAGTAAAATATGTTAATTAAAAAGAATATAACATTCAAAAGAAAATTAAAGTTTATTTTATCATGAATTAGATTTTAATCCTCTTTAATATTTTAGAGAGAAGAAGAAGGACGTTTTTATCGTTCAACTTAATTGGACTAAGGGGTAAGTAAAAATATCATAACAACAATCCAAATTACTCCTTATAATTCATAATTTGTCTTTGATTTTATAAATATATTTATTTAAAATATACAATTATTATGTATTAAACAATAAATAAGATTTATAACGTGTTCTGATATATAAAATAGGGATACACAATTATTCGTTTTCTGTTTTTTTCCTTTAAAAAAAAAGGACTTTTGTTTTTGCCATCAACTTTGAACCCAAGAGATGTGCAACTGTGTAAATATAAATTCATAATTGTTACATTAATAGTTATCTTTTGTTTCATTAAGTAAGTAGATAGTGTTTGAACTAATTAATGTTATAAAGGGATTCATGCTCGGGAAAAGAGAGAGAAGTTCTATTTCATTTGTCTAAGCATACTAATGAAATTGATGTCCTGTGCATGGGGCTAGGTAAGATGAGGCATAAATAAATGGTCCTGTAAAACACAAGAAGTTGCTAAAATAGATAAGCTAATTAAGGTCAGTTGTCTGACCTGTGATGCCACCTCCAAAACCATTCTCTTGACGACTTGCTTGAACTACTTTTATACGCAGGAATAGTTTAAAATTAAATTTGCTACTTGGTTTGGTTGTTGCTAGACGAAAACAGAAAAACTTATTTTAATGTGATGATCAGAGAAACAATTGTGTACTTGTCTTTGGTTTGTTCCACAAAGATTGTTTCTTTTCATTGATTGCTCCAAAGTATAACTAACACACCTACTAATGAAGATAACTTTAAATCTTAAATCAAAGCTAGTTGCTGAGTAGCTGGTAATGACATCAACACATCATTGTATAATATCACCAAGTTTATAGACAAGTCAATGATATTGATTAAGTAAGCCAACATGATTCTTAAAATAAATTAGCGACACACATCTAACAATGTGGCAGATTGCAATTGAGGAGTAGGAAGAACTAGATGTACATAGCAAATGATGTAGCCTAACCTTAATAAAAATATTAGGTCAAGAGGCTTCTCATCTGGTCCGAATCGACGTGTATTCCATCACAGATGCACGCGATGAATATATTTATTTTACAAAAAGCATTGAGGACTTAAAAAGTGAAAAATATTGTACAATTTCAACTGATGATGCATGATTCCCCATTATTATTGTTATTAAATGAAGTGGTTGTAGTAAATCATGCTTTATTAATCATATATATATATATATATAATTAAGTTTTTATCTGGTGGTTTAGATTTCCTTAAAGCCATGGTTCTCATTTGTTTGTGGGTTCTGTACATGATTGGTTTGTAGGGCTTGGAACTGTTGGTGAAACAACAATTCAGAAAGAGAAGTAGAACTGATTCAAAGAATGGAGGAGCTATTGCTGATTATTTTAATCAAAAGCCATTTTATTATTAATTATAACCCAACATGCGAATCAAAGTGCTCTACTGCTTTTCCCATAGAATGTTGAATACAAGTAACCAGGCAGTAGGGCAACAATATTATATTAATTAGGGTTCATTAACAATGACATGTGAATCCACGTGAAGAGGGTCCTCTATGTTGCAATAACTCTTGGATCTTTTGAGTGAAGAAACCATCCTTTCCTGGACATTGTGGAGATCTTAACCCCAAACTTTGGCTTTAGTGCCTTCCTCTTTTCTTTTTCTGTCAGATTAGTGATCTTAACTCAAATTAAGTTTCATTACCACTCATTTTACTTTATCCAATTCCATGACATAAACTAATTACTCAAGATTATGCAACAAATTAAATGTAAATGCTCTTAGTTATGTTTCACGTGTCACCATAAGTATAGGTGATGATCTGTTTTCTGCATCGTTTCTTTTTTCTAAGGGATCAGAAATATTATTCATTAGTTCCTGAAAAGAAAAAGCAACTAAAGGCAAGTTTGGTTCCATGCTCCATGAGAATGGATGTATACACGCCTGTCTTTCTCATATTTCATTCCCTTATAAGGCCAAGGCACATATGCATTTGTATGAATAGATGGAAGTTAGCTCTTGTAGGAGCTTCTTAGAGCCACCTTTGGAGTAGGATTAAATTTCATTGACTTGGGTGGTTTTTCTTGAACTGTTCTAATTATTGATAATAATTAGGAAGGGTTAATGCCACAATACCATTGTATTGTGTTTTTTGACTTATTTTTATAAGGTTCTCATAGTTTGATGATAATTAAAATAGACCCTTCTTCTAGTATAATCTTAATTATAAAACTACTTGTAGCATACAAGTTATTATCTATCAATTGTATTTTGATAAAATTTACAGAGGACGTAGTCTAATTACTGGCATAATATCCAAAAAGGGTTCTATTTGATTAATTATTGAACTATAGGAACCTCTTGAAGTTAAATTCTAAAACAACAAGGTCACAAAGACTTTCTCATTTACAAGCTAAATGTAACAAAGAAAACAAAAAAACGACTACTTATGGTACTCATCATATTAAGCTCTTAATTTGAGAATGGTTCAAAAATATGTAAAGGCTAAAATCTTCAAGGATCATGCATAAACATAGATCTTAAAAATAATTCCTGAAAGCCAGCATTTGATATTCATAAGCTTATTTGATTGATTCAAAGTTGTATAACGTAGGAGATTTAGACTATAGATGCAATATATATCTGCTAATTACCTTCTTCACAGAGTCAATTTATTTGCTTGACATACATTTTCCAATAGTTGATTCAACTACTTCCTTCAAGTTCGAAAATGAAAGTAAAAAGAAACTGAAACAGACAAACTCTCTCCTTCGAGTCCATTACATGGTCAATGCCGTTGGGTCATCCTCCATTTCATCGTTTTCTGACTAATTTCCATTAGATGATTGGATTCTCTCATCTTATATAGTCTAAACAATGTCAGAAGAGAAACAAGACAAGCCTCGTTTATTAATATTTATCATCCTCCCAACGGTAGTTTTGCCTCTTACCATTTAATTAAGATGGCCTAAAATGATCCTTGGACTAATAGATTGGGACCCATCCCTGATATATTAAAAATGTAAATGGAGAATTTCTATGTAACTTAACCCGACCTAGCATTTTTATTATTACATTTGATTGGCTACGAGGACGCTTTATATCCTTCAATGTAGCTCCTGTGAGCAAAGAAACATTAAATTACTTAAAGAGATTTTAGGAAAGGAACAGAAAGGGTACTCTTAGACTACTGATATGATGCGTAGTTAAGATCAGGCAAAAGTCTGATAGAAACTAATACTGCATGACAAAAAATGTCTAAACTGACATAATTTTCTAGCTGCGTAAGTCAGCAATTGTTCTTTAGGATATTTATATACATACATGCAGAAGATGGAAGTAAAGAAAACAAAACCTGCTCAAGGTTTAACTGATGTAGGTATCTGCTAATGGCATATAGAAAGCTAAAAATGAGAATAGATACTTGTCGAAGCAATGGAATGAAGATGTGTAATTCTACAAGCAGAATCAACCAAAAGACGTACACCTATTCTGCAAAGAATACAAATACTTGAATTTGATCAGTCTGTTTTCCTGTTTTATTTCCTAGAAAAGTGCTTTCTCATGCCATTAGAGAAGTCTCTCCTTCCTGTCTCTAAATGTCCATAGCTCTTTCTAAATGTCAACTTAATGCATCAACAAAGCCAGAATGATAATCGCCCTTGCTTTTTAATAAGATATCAAACAGAGATAGATGTAAGGAAGCAGCAAATTTATTATTTGAAAGCAGTCGCGATATTCCCAATTAGTCTCCCAACAAGAAGCTGGAGTAGAGAAGAAGGAAAGTTGCACTCTTACGAATAAGTGGATACACATGGTCATAGCACACCAGGAAATTTACAGAATACGAATATGGTTTATTCATTTCTACGTTACCTGGTCGTTCCTCCCAAGTTCCAATCATCATGATTATAACCTTTTAAGCTAGATGAATCTTGACTCTGCTGCTTCTCCTTTCTTAAAAATTTCCCAATTTCTGTTAATTAACGTTATCGGTCTCATCTTTTTGTTTCTGACTGCTAGCTAATAGGGTGGCCTTCCATGAGGCCACCCTCCATATCCCTCATGGCTCAATTGTCCCCCATTAGGCATCAAATTTGGAGGCAAATTGAATACCGGCATTGATGTTGCCGGATCCCCCATTCCGCCGCCACTACCATCACTGCCACCACCTCCGAGCTGCCCTTGGCCACCACCACCGCTTCCACCCTCTTCTTCCTCCTCCAGCGGTAACCTCTCATAAGTAGCATTTGAGAAAGTCGCTGCTATCAGCATAACAGGCCCTGATGCCATAAGTGATCCCACCACACTACCACCCACCACCTGCCCTTGCCTTCCGGCGAGGTATATAGTCAACCCGGTTGCCCCTGGAGGCGCTGGTCCAGGCAAGAAAGCGCCAGTCAGTGACAAAATCTCAAACCTACCATGAAGTGCCATGACAGCTGCAGGAGCAGAAGGTTGCTTAAGAGTTACATTGGTGACCATGCCACTTCCACTCATCACACAAACTCCTCTTTGCCTCTTCCTTGCAAAACAAGCTAAACTCTCAACAATATCAGACCCATTAGCTATTTCCATTACATGACTTTTGAGGGCATTAGGGCTATCTCTAGTGACAAAAATGGGAGGTTTAGGTTTGTTTTTGGATCCCGGTGGCCGGCCCCGTGGCCGGCGTGCTGGCACCTCTATAGCACCTTCTTTAGGCTCGTCGCTGTGTTCCCTCTCTTCTTCTTGCTCTTCTTCTCTTCCAACACCACTCTCTGTTGCTTCTCTATTGGTGTTGGACATGGATATACCTAGATCTGGCTTCTTCAATGGTGACGAGGAGCTTGTTGATGTGTCCATTCCTTGAAGACCCACTTGGCCCGTCCACCACGGGTTCGCCATGGTTGTCAACACCAAAAAGTAAAGAAGATTAATAAGCACAGATGGCCTGCAAGGTCAAAATTTTGTCTCTTGAATCTTCTGGGGAGCGGAAGATGAACAGATTCTAGATATAAACAGTAAACATCAATCTAAGCAGCTGGGGGAAGGACTGGTTTTGGATGAAACTAAGAAAGCATGGAAAGAATGATCAATAGCTGAAAGAAGAAAGAGAAAAGAAGAAGCGAATAAACTTGCTTTAGAAAAGCAAGGAGCAAACTGAAGTAGCAGTAGTCGTTAGCGGTTCTCAAGTGTAGAAGAGAATGAAAGCTTTGAAACCTAGCCTACAGTGTTTAGAGAATCATAAGATTTGAAGAAGAAATGAAGAGAAGGATTATATAGTTCAGGTTTACCTACAGATGTAATAAATATATGTAGATAAATAGAGATGGAAGGGATGTTTCTTGAGTCTCCTTTGGAATGAGCCCAAGCACGGACCGACTTACGTAGCCCTGTCTTTATTATTATATTTTAATCTTATGGAGTGGTGGACTCGAGGCATGGAAGATGAATAAATAAATAAATAAATAAAAACATTGGGCGGACAATTTAGTAGAAAAATGAACCTCAAATCTATTATTATAAATTGTATTGATATTAATGAAAAATTCAAATTATTCATGTATTTTTCGCTTTTAATCATAGCTATATGTTCATGTCAAGCTTTTCTTTAATAATAAGATATAATCCCAAATAGAAAATGTAACCCTAGGAGGTAGCTTAACATTAAAATTATATAAATAGGCAGTCGACTACTCTTTACGGCCCATAAATTTTAATCTTCACTAAAGCGACATAAAATTACTTTATATTTTTAAATCTTCATAGTTTTTAAATTGAGATTTATTTTAAAAGTAAATAAATCGAAGAATGATGCCACGTAAGTATTGAGGACAAAAGTCTTGTGACCCTCAGCATTTTCTTTAATTTTAGATAAGTTATTTAATTTTTTTTAGGCGTGGGGCTGGGGCTGGGGCCGGGCAGGGCATCGTGCTGGTAAGAGATTGAGATGCACGTCCTTGTCTTATGGATGCAAGTGAATGTAATTATACGTTTCGAAGGTAATGTTGAATGTAATATTATAGATTATTATAAACACGAGTAAAAGATGAGGTAATTGTCTGGACGTGATTGGCATCCCTTTAGTGGTTTCTTAATGTTGTAGTCCTTCGAGTCTTCTTGTCTTTTCTCAGTATTTTTCAGTCACTATTGTTTTTAACTCCAATTTCTTTCATACGGAAGAAGTTAATTCCGATTCAACATTAATTGGCTTGGCTAGGTGTCTTTGAAAGTGCTAAGCTTTTCTTCTTTGATTCCTCTCTTTAGTAACCCACTCCTACAATCATTATCTTCCACTTTACATGCAAAAAAAATGAGCCTCATAATTTTCACAATTTTATTGCCACCGACTTAGATAAAATGATTCAACTTGAAGGTTATAATTTTCGTTTGATTACGTGAGACAAGCTCAAAATTTCATTCATTTTATCATAAACTTTTCAAATATAATTACAATTCTATCTTGCATACTTTCTAAAATAATGTAAATCTTCAACACCCTTGAAAATAAACAAACTCACTTTTGTTTTCCTGTTGTTGTTTTTGGTTTCTGTTTCTTTCTAAAAAAATGAAAATCTATTTAGTTGAGATTTGTAATATAAAAATTGAAAACAAAAACCTGTTTGATTGAAATTTCTAATAAAAAACTCAAAATAAAAATATGCTTAGTTTTATTATCAATTTTCTATTTTTAATATATATCAAATTTAATGTTTAAGTTTGCTAAACTTCACATCATTTAATGTAGAAAAGGCTTTGAAGCCATAGTTTAAGCTGTCCTTATAATTTAAAACGAAGACAATAAATTCGGTAAAAATTAGGTTTTATCTTTGATAAAGCCTCTACTATGATGTGAAGAAAAGGCTTGGATAAAGTGTTACATTAAATAACATGAAATAATGTGAAGACAAAGTGAAGACTAGCCTCCATGCTAAAGACGTGAGGATGAGAAGTAAAGAAGGATAAAGTCTCTGCTACATTAAATAGCATTAACCTTGTGTATGGTTACTGTCTCCGTTGGTGGATACAGATAACAAAATACAAAAATCTCATGCCTCGCAGTATTTGATTGTTGACTCAATTTATTTTTGTTCTGACTTCAGGTCATAGAGACATAAATTTTTTGTTCTTTCCAAAACTGGAGGACAAGATTTCTTGTGCCTGTGACAGAAACAAAACAAATAAGCAACTTCCAAAAATACCCCTCCCTGCCGTACCCCTCCCTCAACAAAATCTTGTTATTCTTATTATTATTGAATATTGTTATAAATTTTGTACTCATTATTAAATTTATCAATTTTTTATCTTAATTCTATTATTAAACTCATTATTCTTCTTCTTCTTCTTATTATTTGATATAGAAAGAAGGAATATGTTAGTTTTCTGTTGAAGAAAACATGCTGTCAAAATTCAGAGAAGCTATCTTTTCTAGTTTCTGTAAAATTGTTGTGGTTTTTTTTAATTTTCAGAAACAAAAAATCGCATCAGAGTAAGCCAAACATGGTTTACTTGTTCTTCTTTTTACAAAAATGACAACAACAAAGAGGGAAAAAACATAAACAAACAGCCCCTAGAGAAACGACTTCTAAAATTAAGTTAGAGTAGTAACTACGCCATGTTTTGAAAGTATTAAGAATTTTGTCAAAAATCTTCCTTACAATTTTTATAATTATATGGAAAAGTTTAAGAGACTTCGCCAAAATTCCAATCCTAACTAAAGAAAAAGTCTCAACTATTTTTGATTTATAAGGATTGTTGTTCAAATTTGGTATAATTTGAACGAGAACTCTTTCTACAATATTGGAGTAAAAGATTCAACGACTTTGGCGCTTGTTATAGCTTAGTTTCTATAAATCCTTATTGCTCCCAACTCAAAGAGCTAGAATTACCTATGCTAACTCCTTAAGGTACATGAACAAATTCCTTTTGCACAATATTGTTTAGTAGTACTCTTTCACAAATTTCGATCGTTTGGTAGTGCGCCAATCCTTGTCTTATCTTATTGCTTCTCCAACTTGACTTACATTAATGCGTAATTATTGGATAAAGTTTCTTTTCAAAAGAAACCATTTGTCTATTTCTCATGTAGACCAAAATAGGTCTATTTAATATGCTAAAGATTGGGTGAATTATACTTTAAATTTAGGAATTTTATTAATTTTGCAATATTGATTAAAACTATAAATTATAGTAATCAAATATACAAAGTTTTAATTTAGTACAAATATAACCATTACCACTTACTTTCTCTTTTGATTCTTTATCAAACTAATTAAAGCAAACCAAGAAAATAAACTCGTGATATTCAACCAATCTCAAATGTTAATGGAGGAAAGGAGAAGTAAAACGCCAATAATAAAAAACAAAACAAAAGGTTCCAAAAGATTACGAACAATTGCAATCAAATATGGAGCCTAATTAAAGCTATACTTAGACAATCTTCATGAATTTCAAAACATGCTAGGAATATTTTTAATACGATTTGCAATTGTTACTAGAATAAGACCTTTTAAAAATAAAAGGTTAGGAAATTTTAATGGTAGAAATATTCCTTTCCCAACAATTATTGATCAATTCTTGTTGTTCTTTTCATTTTTGATCATATGAACATTCTTTATTCCTTTATTTTTAGAATTCAAATGATATTCAACAAAAAGGAAGACATGAAGAAAAAAGCAAGAAGGAACTAAAGAAGAAATACACAAATACAGGAACAAGAAAGAATGTAGGAAGAAAAGAAAGAAGGAATCAAGAAACAAGAACAATAAATAAGAACAAATAAAAGA